>JAYESA010000018.1:14445344-14475344 GCA_036927795.1 Iris macrosiphon
TCAAGACTCTCTCTGAAACAGTAAAAGCGTGCCAAGTGGCTACATTAGAGGAATGATACATAGGCGATATTCCAACATTAAGTCCTGTATATGTGCTTCAGTTCCGGACGCAGCGCTCCAAGGCTCTAGAGTGAACTCAACGCCTTACCACGCACGAAGGAGGCATCCGCACCGAACGAGGTTCTCCCGTACCCTACAAGCAATCTGGTGGATTATCAGTACATGAATGCACTAGTAGGGAGGCTACTTGCTCGCTCGATAAATACAAACACGTTCAATAGGTTTCGTGCACCATCTATTAAGTTATCTTTCTAGTCTTGCCTTAGGATCAGTTTAATGGCAATGATGAATAGCCTAACTCGTGCGACAGTACGTCATGCGATATAAGAGGAAACATGGCGAGACTTACCAACTTACCATTTATCCTTCCATGTCCAAGGCAAACCAAGTTAATTTAAGCACAAGCAGCATATATAATGAATTAAGGGGCAACAACATGTGCAAACACAAGTGTTGTGAGCAAGATTATGTTTTGGGTGCACGAGTATACAGGTTATCAGGTGTGTTTCATAAGATGTTGAAGTGTTTCCATATGTACAAGTGTTATACTCAAGATCGTTCAGTTGTTTCAGTTATTCTCGATGTGATGCAATGACTCGCACGCGGATTGTCGCTAAGCGAGGATGATATATCTATATGAACAATTGTCACTGGCATAGCCATAAAGGACCAATTTTAGTCAATGACGAGGATAGAATATAACAAAAAGCACGTGAGGTGCTACAAACCATCCCGTCCGATGTACATGAAGACTAAACATGAAGTTCCATCGGGATCGGATCGGCCCCGGTGCCCCAGAGACCGCCCGTGGAACTGAGATCCGAAGATCACCTTTTTTAAGTTGTCCGCGACACGCAGTCTTGGGTCTTCCAATTTCATACAACTTGACATGATAATCCATGATTCTTGTTCTGAACCGAGCATTTTCTCCACAAGCTATGATTCTTGATTTGCTTGACATAATTCTCGTTCAGAGGTAAACTTGATATGATTATCATTCAGATGTAAACTTGACATGATTCCAGTTCAGTGTTCAACTTGCCTTGATGCATACCCCTGGTTCGGGGATTGCCTTGGTGACCTAACGGTCCCGGATACTTGCAGGTTCAATTGCACAGAAGGACTATTCGATAGTCTTCTGGCTGACTCGATGCATACATGATACGGATAGTGTTTACTTGATTGTGGCATAATTTCGTGTAGCAAACATTGAGTCGAGGCAACATCACAAGTTAACATATAAGCAGGCAAGCATTGCATTTGTGTAAACATAAGCATTCACGTTGGCTCGGACCCGAAGATAAGACGATGAGTGAAACCGTAAAGGGACTTACCGAGCGACATAATCTAGGGTCGTGCAGTGTAAACAAGTGAACAGTGCACTAAGAAGATCATATACATATCGTTCTACTCGAGGCATAGCGGGTCTAGTTGTACAAGGCAAATGTAGCATGCGAGGGTCTGAATATGAGTAAAGTTTTATTTACATGTTCTAACACAAGCAATACAAGTTAGGATTATTCCCTTAGCTAGGTGCGTTGTATTCTTATTAGCATGCATAGAGTGATTCACCTAGCGACTAGCATGAAACATCCATATTTTAAGTGTGCTAGCTAAGTAAAGACAAGTTCATCGTAGACACCCACCTTAGCGATGATTCGCCTTGGTCGAGCGATACTCCGAGCGAGCCTCTGAAAGCCTAAGCCAAAACTTTTGAAGGGCCAAATCTGGAAATCCGTTGTCTCAAACGAGTATTCTCGCTGAAGCAAAGCGGGTCGGAAAGTTGTACTTTTACCGTTTGAATCGGCAGTCCGCTTGAGCGAAACGGGTCGTTATATTATACACCACTCAGAAAAAGTCTCGTCCTCGAGACTTTCCGAGCGCAAGTAGTACTATCGCATTATTGAATCTATCCCAAGCGTAGCAATCGGTACCACTAAATCCATTTGAACACAATATCCATTTGAACACAATCTTCTACTCGTTCCTTACGTCGTATCGCGTGTATGCTGGGTCGGTCTCATTTGCGCCTTAGTGCAGGACATGTTGCTTAACACGGGGTACGTTTCAATCAATCGCGAATGATGATCTAAGGCCGAGGCAAACTTATACAAGTCCTTATACTTGTTCATGCGGATATTCACTTGCACTAGTATATGAGATCAGCATATCGCGAGTTTGGATCATGCACATATTCGAAGTGCCCCTCAAACATATGCATGTCAACCAACTCGGCGATATCGAAGTCTCAGCACTCGAGTTTCACATCTCATTGAGTCTTGGATCGTGCACACGTTCAAGACGTCCCTCAAACATATGCATTCAACCAACTTAGAGATAGTGAAATCGGACAAGCTACTTGCGAAAATCTAAAGGATTTTCGTTTTATAAATCACAAGGATACTTCTGATAGGGTTAATCCAATTCTATATCATTTTTTCATTCCAACTCAATTCAAGCATTTTGCACTACCGTTAAACACGATCTATTCGGTTTAACCGATTAGCGTCCATCCATTCGGGTCAAATACAACGCACGTTATCGTTCCAAGTCTAACCCTATGTCTTGTTGTCCCAGTTTTATAGCTTGTTCAAGCAATGTGATAAAATCGGTCACACAGGTTCATTCACTCGTCACAGGATCGTCTGCCTAATTACTATGTCAGCTCACAAGGTCTTGGAATTCCAACTCCCAAGAGGTAAATCCTAACTTTTCTCTTAGTGATTGCTTTAATATAGTGTAATTAGTAGTTTAGAACCTTCCTAGAGCTTAGGGCTACCCATGGGAGAAAATTAGAGCTTGTTTGGTTGTGTTTGGAGACTTTGACATTAGGTTTTGTGTCAATTTTGGTTGAAATCCGAGATTAGCCCAATTTTGGGTGATGTCCTAGGTTAGACGAACCTAGGTAGACGTGCTTGGGTGTCTTGAGGGTAAGTACATATCCCCGTTCGGACACGTGAGGTCGTATCGCGGAGATTTGGGCGTTTCGGGCAATTTGGAGATTTTTCATCGTCGTGGGTTTCACATGCATGTGAGATTTTGCCACGGACCTAGAATCGGAGAGTTAGCATTTTTCACGAGGTATCGCGAGCCGCACACCAAGTGTTCGTCGAAATGACCAAATGGCCATTTCGACTTGGTTTCTAGGTTTCGGGCTTGTACGCGGGTTGGTTTAGCTTTGGGGAGTGTGTACTAGGATTTTCAAGTTACATTTTATATATATATGTGTATATATATGTATAGGGGTGGTTGTGCGTGTCATGGGTGGTTGTGTGTGTGTTTGAGAGTGTTGTGTGTTAGTGTGTGTGTGTGTGTGTGTGTGTGTGTGTGTGTGTGTGTGTGTGTGTGTATGAGTGTGTGGTTATATAGATACATATATATATAGGTATATGTATATATGTATGAGTGTGTGTATGTATGTTTATATATATATATATATATATATATATATATATATATATATATATATATATATATATATATATATATGTGTGTGTGTGTGTGTGTGTGTGTGTGTGTGTGTGTGTACCTATATATGTGTATAAGAGAGTATATATATATATATATATATATATATATATATATATATATATATATATATATATATATATATATATATGTATGTTAGTATGTTTATATATATGTGTGTGTGTGTGTGTGTGTGTGTCTCGAGGTGTGTGTGTGTCTCGAGGTGTGTGTGTAGGGAGAGTGAGATAGAGGGATGGATAGATGGAGAGAGTGAGAGAGATGAGGAGCTGCAGCAGCATCAAAGAGATCAGCAGAGAGCAGCAGCAGTTGCAGGCATGAAGAGCTGCAACAGCAGCAGTAGCATTTTGCAGTAGCAGCAGCAGTAGTTAGCTAGTGGCAGCAGCATCAGTTGTCACGCCCCGGACCCACCCGGGCCAGAAGATCGATTCCGCTCTGATACCATTCTGTCACGCCCCGACTTTTTGCAGAAGTGACATATTTTGATCCAATCCACTTTCTGCTGACCACCAATATTATGGCACTTTGTAGCGGTGTTTCCTCTATCGTTGCTTTGGCGTTTGTGACTGGATGTATGCACAACGCCGGCAGGAACGTGAGGATACTGCGGTTCAAGAGATAAGGCATGATTCATGACTTCTCGCATTGTCCGATACTGATGAACGACTACGTGCGCATGAATGGCAGGGCATAGACCACCTTCAAACCTTCTGGCTCGACTCACTTCATCAGGTAAATAGGCGCTAGCGAATTTGGAGAGACGAAAAGTCTGCAACACTCTATTCAACGGGACTGAGGACCCAATCGTGGCTCTAGATTGGTTGGCCGAACTTGAAGACCACTTCGCTCTGCTAGAGGTCCCCGAAGAAAAGCGCATCGTATGCGCGCAACAACAGCTCCGCCTTAACGTGTAATCACCTGAAAAATTTAGTATTTTTAAAATTTAATTTCTGGAATTAAATAGCATTTTCTGTAATTTTAAACTAAGATAGTTTGTTTTAAAATGAAATTTTTAAAGATATTATATAATACTAAAATGTGATGAAAATTATATTTTCTAGTGTAAAATTAAAAATCGGACATGGGATAATTTTTCGGGAATTTATTTTAAAGCATTAAAAGCTATTGTTTAATTTAACTAATTAATTAAATTAAAATAAATAAAACCAACCCAAACCCAAAACTTGACCCGGACCGGACCGGCCGGTCTATCCGAACCGGACCGCTCAGATAGCGGGTCGGATCCGGGTCAGGCCCGACCCGCCAGAACCCGACCCTACCAGTTTAAATCCCTAACTCCCAAATCTGTACAGGCTCGACCCCTCACCTGCCGGCGGCCGTTTCCGCCGCCGTGGCCGCCGGCGACCGTCCCCATTCACCTTCCCCGGAACCCCCGTCGCTTCCCCTTCGACTTCCGGCCAACCTCCGGCCATCCCCCTCCCCTAGACCCCTATTTATACCCGAGAATTCCACCAAAAAATTTCCTTTAGAACCCCTCTTCTCCAGCGAGACCCGACTCTGGCTAACCCTCCGTTCCGGCCGCCCACCTCCAGCAGAATCTGGCGCCGTCTCCGGCCCCTCTCCGAAACCTGAAGCCATGTGTCCAGATCCCGGCCGACTGCTCGAAACCTGAACCACAGCCGCCTCCCAGGAACGGAACCGCTCGGACTCCGGCAACCGAGCCTATCTCCGCCTCCGGACCTCACCGGCCGGCCGCCCAGGACCTCCCCGAGCCTTCGTCGACCTCCGCCGGCCTGAACCCCACTTCCAGCGATGCGGAAACCCTGCCCTAGCCAAGACACGGCTTGGACACAGATCCAGGACACGGAGACTCGACTCGGACGCGTAAATTGGATTTTTTAACCCTGTTCAGGTACCCATAACTTTCTACTCGTAGCTCTGTTTTCTATTCCGTCAGTTTTATCGCGTAGCCTGTAAGACCCCCTCGGTGCCCGTACAAACCGCTCGGTGCATCGCAACCTGTGGTAATCGTGAACCGCGATCCAAAAACAGGAAAACCAACGCCCTATTTCACCCCGGAACTGAGTATGCCCCACCAAACGGGACGACTTGATCACGTACGATCATCACCGATACGTGTGCGTCGTTGATACGGACGTGCGAGATTTTGCAGAAGCTGATTCGGATGTGCGTGCACACCGGAATCAGTGCGTATCTGCGGACAAAGCCCCGTATCCGACTTTTCTGTAATTCGCTGTAACTTAGTGAATACACGTCGGATCGAGACAAAACTTACGCCATCGGACTCGTAGCAAAACGCTGGTCCTGTGAGTCAAGTTTGGTTCGATTCTGAGAACGTTGGAAAAATTGCGTGTCGTGGGCCCCACATGCTCCACTTGACGGGCGATTTTGAGAACGGCTCATCGGAATCCAATTTTGGAAGTTCTGTTGGGTTCGTATAATCGTTCCTGACCTGTTGACACTAAGTTGGATGGATTTGGAGACCTTTGACCCAGACGCATTTTTCGGTGCAAAGCGGCCCACATTTGGACCCCGCTTTGAATTGAAAATGTTGTTTTTGCCCTTGTGTCCAAACTGGACTTAAGGACAGGCGTTTCTAGCTATTTTATATGTTCTGAGACTGTTGGTAATGTTCATTTCAGCTTTTGGAGGAGTATTTGTTGAACCCACAAATGCAGGGACCGCTACTGGTATTCCAACCCCAGGCAAGTGTACCTTGCCAAATTATGTAGTTTGATATTTTTCCTTGCTTATTTACATTATTGATCATGCTCAAACCTAGGACCGTATGACATACTTAGCGTCCAATTACAGTCGGGTGCCAACCCCGTACGCGGAGTTGTGTACGTCATTTAGAGATGGACATTCGAGACCCTTTACATTCTAGTACTTGTTTTATCAAGTACATTATAACCTAGGACACTTGACACCATACATATGACAGAATCTTTCTGAGATATTCAAGGTGATTCTGTGTGGGATACAGGATGGACATAGACATTATATTCTTAGATTATGACTTGTTGCATTAGCTAGAATCTCACGTGACATGGACATGAGACGTTATGAACATGAGACGTGTGGTTACATTGGGTGGGGCGAGACACACAGACTATAGGCTGTTCTATATATATATACTACTATTGTGAGGTTGTAGACTCTCGAACAGAGCTAGACCCATTACTTGTTATTACTGCTATCGGCTCCCCGACACAGAGCTTGTAGCAGTCTCAGCCTGAGTACTAGTGATGCTCTCAGTTGTATTATCACATAGATGGTTATATAGATACCCTGCTTATGCTATTTACTATTTCACTGTATTTTATTTGGCTTGTATTATCAGTACCTTACTATGTCCCCTGAGGACCTGGATCCGGATGATGTCCCCAGGTTTAGCAGAAGAGCATTATCCCGAGGTTTACGGGACAGGAGCTGAAGCTGTACCAGAAGCTGTTGCTGAAGCTGAACCAAACTTAGAAGCAGAGGTGATGGCTGAAGACTTTTCTTGAGTTTATGTTATTTGTACTCATCAGATACTTTAATTTGGGACTCCTTTGTTCTGGTCTGATGAACCAGTGTTTAGACTTTTATCAGATTGTTCCCCGACATACTCTGTTGTGACTGGTCATTGATGTACTTTCCTTATTTGCTGTTGTTTTTATTATTTTGTGTGTGGATGAGATTAGTTTAGACTTGTTGTTGTAGATCTATATTACAGCTTAAGTATGCCCCGATGGATCCATTAAATTGGGTTTGTCCATCGGTGCGTGCTGCTGGCCGTGCCACGTGTCTAGTCCCTTGGTATTTTGGGACTGGGACGTGACATGGTTTTTGTGGTGGCCCATGCAGGTCTACGACAAAATTGTTTGGTTTCAACTTAGGGACCGAACAAGCCTATAAAAGGATAGGATAGGTTATAGGATCTCATCTATTTGTTGGATCATTTTTGAAACTCTATATCGCATTCGAATTAAGTACTTGAATTGCATCCTGCTTTGATTCTACTGAACGTTCTCATAAAGTTTATTTTGGATGAAGAAAGATGGATCCATGAATTGGAGATAAAATTCCTTTGAGTACACCACAAGATGCTGTGGTTACCTATGGAGATGGAGTTACACCAGAGAACAGAGGACAATCCTCTCAAAGTGGACAAGCTGAGCAGCATAACTCAAGGTTCAGGCGTGACGATATCCCACCTCCGCCGCAGTTCACTCCGCAGATGCCTGTCTTTCCACCAGGGCAAGCAATGGACGGACAGCAGTTGTTCCAGATATTTTACGCCATGATACAAGCTCAACAGCAAGTTCAACAAGAGGCGCATCGTCAGGAGGCAGAGTACCTGAGAACCAGCCTAGTAAATGCATTGGAGCAGGCAAACCCGCAAGCTAGGCGACCAGCGACGGGATCTATCACTGATTTCCGTCAACTCAAGCCCCGTACCTTTTCGGGCAAGGAAGGACCAACTGAAGTGCATGAGTGGCTCACAAACACACAACATCAGTTGGAAGCAGCTGAACTTCCGCGGGAGAGATGGATGACTGCTGTTCGGATGCAACTAACAGACAATGCGCACCACTGGTGGCTAGCCGAAGAGAGGAGGCTCGGGCATGACCGAGTCACTTGGGAGGAGTTCTCCAGACTCTTCCAAGAGATGTATATTCCAGCTGTTGCTCGGTCAGAACTCCGAGACAAGTTCAACCGACTCATCCAAGGCAATATGACGGTGGAGGAGTACAATGCTGAATTCATTCGCCTGAGTCATTTTGCCCCTTCTCTAATTCCTACCGAAGAGGAGAAGGCGGAGAAGTTCTTTGATGGACTCAGGTTCGAGCTTCAGAGGTTGATCGGATCTATTGCACCTACGTCATACACCGACGTCCTTGCTGTAGCACGACGCATGGAGCGCGTCACCAGGAGGGAGTCAAGTATGAAGTGGCCATTTACCATAGTACCATCCAAGGTATCACAGGGGGATTCTGCAAAACGACTCCAGAAGAATCTACCTCAGAGAGCAGCAACAAGAACTCTACCTACTTGTCATTTCTGTGGCAAGTTGGGCCACATTGAAAAGGAGTGCAGACGCAAATTAGGACTATGCCTGGTTTGTGGATCCAACCAGCATCTATCCAGGGACTGCTCTGAACGCAGAGAGGGAGCACCACGACTAGCTTTACCTGCACCAAGGCCAGCTTATCCAGCAGTGGGAGCCCAGCAGACAGGAGTTGGAGGGGTCAAACCACCAGCTCCAGGAGGATATCAGCAGCGACCACCATTGCCACCTCAGGCAGCACTATTCCAGCAGGCTCGTCAGCAGAGGGGTCCAGCTCAGGGACGAGGTTAGGCATTTGCATTGGCTGTTCAGGAAGAAGCTATTGCTGGAGAAGTTATAGCAGGTACTATTTTAGTAGCTTCATTACCTGTTGTAGCTTTATTTGATTCTGGAGCATCACATTCATTCATAGCTGCTAGCTTCGTAGCCACCCATAGAGTAGCTACTGCACCCCTTCCGAAGACTAAGAGAATTCTTACGGGAGGTAGAATTATACCGGTTAGTGATATCTATAGATCATGTTCGGTAGTAGTCTATGGAAGAGAGATGCGAGCCTAATTTATGATCTTTTCTATGCCTGACTATGATGTTGTACTTGGTATGGACTGGTTAAGTCAGTATCATGCGACTCTTGATTGTCGGCTTGGAAAGGTTATATTTAGACCACCTGGACATCCAGAGTTTGAGTTTCTTCGGGGAGCTGTAGAGCAAGGTGTTCAGCCAACTCTTAGGGTATTATCTGTAGAAGGAGAGTCAGGTTACCCAAGAGTCATAACAGAGTTTGTGGATATATTTCCCGATGATCTTCCAGGTTTACCACCTGATAGGGAAATAGAATTTACAATAGACTTAACTCCAGGAGCAGAGCCTATCACTTCATCGGTATATCGGCTAGCACCTAAGGAGTTAGTGGAGTTGAAGAACCAAGTTGATGATCTTCTGGAGAAGGGTTTCATCCGGCCCAGTGTTTCGCCTTGGGGAGCACCCATACTTTTTGTACCAAAGAAGGATGGAACAGTTCGCTTGTGTATTGATTACAGGGCATTAAACGCTGTGACCATTAAGAACCGGTATCCCTTGCCACGCATTGATGACTTATTTGATCAACTGAGTGGAGCTAGGGTATTCTCAAAGATTGACCTTAGATCCGGTTATCACCAGATTAGAGTGAGGAGGGAAGATATCCCGAAGACAGCTTTCAGGACTAAGTATGGACACTATGAGTTCTTAGTAATGCCGTTTGGTTTAACCAACGTGCCTGCTGTGTTCATGAGCTTGATAAACCGAGTTTTCCATCAATACTTGGATAAATTTGTGGTTGTGTTTATTGATGACATTCTGGTATATTCCAAAAGCCACGAAGAGCACGAGGAGCATCTCAGAATCGTGCTAGAGACGTTAAAACAGGAGAAGCTATATGCTAAGCTCAGTAAATATGAGTTTTGCATGGATAATGTGCCATTCTTAGGGCATATTATCTCAGAAGAAGGACTGTCAGTTGATCCAGAGAAGGTTGCTGCCATTGAGACTTGGCCTACACTGACATCAGTTGCTGAGGTGAGGAGTTTTCTAGGACTTGCTGGATATTACAGAAGGTTCGTAGAAAATTTCTCAAGGATTGCGGAGCCGATGACGAAGTTGACACAGAAAGATCAGGACTTTGCATGGACAGAAGAATATCAGAAGGCCTTTGAAGAATTGAAGAGGCGTCTAACAACAGCACCAGTATTGACTCTTCCTTCAGGGTCAGGCGGTTTTGTTGTTTATAGCGATGCGTCAGGTAGTGGCCTAGGATGTGTTTTGATGCAACATGACAAAGTTATTGCTTATGCATCGAGACAGTTGAAGGTTCATGAGAAGAACTACCCAACGCATGATCTGGAGTTAGCTGCAGTAATATTTGCACTGAAGATTTGGAGGCATTATCTTTATGGTGAGAAGGTAGAAATCTTCACTGATCACAAAAGTCTGAAGTATGTATATACTCAGAAGGAGCTTAACATGAGGCAAAGACGCTGGCTTGAGTTGATGGTGGACTTTGATATAGATCTGCAGTACCACCCAGGGAAGGCGAATGTAGTAGCAGACGCACTTAGCAGGAAACCTACGGCTTATTTTTTGACGATGCAGCCTGAGCTATTGAGAGATCTACAGGAGCTTCAGATAGAGGTTATTCTACCAAGACAGAGTGGCTTGCTGGCTAATTTGGAAGTGAAGTCATCGCTTGTGGAAAGGATTAAAGAAGCTTTGCCTACTGATGCTAGATTTTGAAGACTCAAGGAGAAGACAGAAGCAGGCATGCAGACGGGACTTCGCATACATTAGGATGGGACATTAAGGTGCGGAGATCGCCTATATGTTCCAAATGGAGATTTGAGACAGGAATTAATGACTGAAGCACATAGCTCCATGTACTCTGTCCATCCAACAGGAACAAAGATGTACCGAGATCTAAGGCAGTATTATTGGTGGTATGGAATGAAGAGGAAGATTGCAAGATTTGTAGCTAAATGTTTAGTCTGCCAACAAGTGAAAGCAGAGCATCAGAGGACTGCAGGAATGTTGCAGCCACTTCCCATACCAGAGTGGAAGTGGGAACATATCACCATGGACTTCGTCACAGGATTCCCAAGGAGCCCCAGCAAAAAAGATGCGGTATGGGTTATCGTGGATCGACTCACTAAATCGGCACATTTCTTGCCGTTTAGAGTTGGACAGTCCACAGAGGTACTAGCCGACATGTATATGCGACAAATTATAAGATTGCATGGAGTGCCGGTTAGTATTGTATCAGATCGAGATTCGAGATTTACCTCTCATTTCTGGCGAGTATGCAAGAGAGTCTTGGCACCAGACTCAAATTCAGCACTGCCTATCATCCACAGACAGATGGTCAATCAGAACGTACAATTCAGATTCTGGAGGATATGCTGAGATCATGTATGTTAGATTTTGGAGGGTCTTGGGAAGATCATTTGTAATTGGTGGAGTTCTCCTACAATAACAGTTATCAGGCAAGCATCAAGATGGCACCTTTCGAGGCGTTATACGGTAGGAAGTGCAGATCGCCGATATGCTGGAGTGACGTAGGAGAGCGTCAAATCTTGGGACCAGAGTTGGTGATGCAAACAGTGGAGAAGGTGAAACAAATCCAGAATCATCTTCGTGTAGCTCAGGACAGACAGAAGCATTGGGTTGATACACACCGACGTCCCCTGGAGTTCAAGGAAGGAGAACATGTATTCCTGAGGATTTCACCTACTCGAGGAACCATTCGCTTTGGGAGCAGAGGCAAGTTGAGTCCAAGGTACATTGGGCCCTTTGATATTTTGGAGCGCATTGGTGAGGTGGCCTATCGTCTTGCATTACCTCCATCTTTAGAGGGAGTGCATGATGTATTCCATGTCTCACAGCTGAGAAGGTACGTGACTGACCCAAGTCACGTAGTTGATCATTCTGAGATCGCAATAGGCCCAAGCCTGAGATATGAAAAACAACCAGTGGGTATACTCGGCACCAGTGAGAAGACTCTGCGAGGGCAGACAATTAAACTGGTTCGTGTGGCTTGGAAGCAACACTCACCTAGTGAATCTACCTGGGAGAGGGAGGATATCATGCGCCAGCGATATCCCCATTTATTCGAGGATGCAGGTATAACCTAAGTAAAAAAAAAATTTTAATCCCTTAATTTTGTTCTTTAGTAGCTTAATCTTTAATTGCGAGGACGCAATTTTCTTAAGGGAGGTAGATTGTAATCACCTGAAAAATTTAGTATTTTTAAAATTTAATTTCTGGAATTAAATAGCATTTTCTGTAATTTTAAACTAAGTTAGTCTGTTTTAAAAATGAAATTTTTAAAGATATTATATAATATTAAAATATGATGAAAATTATATTTTCTAGTGTAAAATTAAAAATCGGACATGGGATAAATTTTCGGGAATTTATTGGATCCCGGATGAATTTTTAAAGCATTAAAAGCTATTATTTAATTTAACTAATTAATTAAACTAAAATAAATAAAACCAACCCAAACCCAAAACTTGACCCGGACCGGACCGGTCGGTCTACCCGAATCGGACCGCTCAGCTAGCGGGTCGGATCCTGGTCAGACCCGACCCGCCAGAACCCGACCCGACCCGTTTAAATCCCTAACTCCCAAATCTGTACAGGCTCGACCCCTCACCTGCCGGCGGCCGTTTCCGCCGTCGTGGCCGCCGGCGACCTTCCCCATTCACCTTCCCCGGAACCCCCGTCGCTTCCCCTTCGACTTCCGGCCAACCTCCGGCCATCCCCCTCCCCTAGACCCCTATTTATACCCGAGAATTCCACCAGAAAATTCCCTTTAGAACCCCTCTTCTCCAGCGAGACCCGACTCCGGCTAACCCTCTGTTCCGGCCGCCCACCTCCAGCAGAATCCGTCGCCGTCTCCAGCCCTTCTCCGGAACCTGAAGCCCTGTGTCCAGACCCCGGCCGACTGCTCGAAACCTGAACCACAGCCGCCTCCCAGGAACGAACCGCTCGGACTCCGGCAACCGAGCCTATCTCCGCCTCCGGACCTCACCGGCTGGCCGCCCAGGACCTCCCCAAGCCTTCGTCGACCTCCGCCGGCCTGAACCCCACTTCCAGTGACGCGGAAAACCTGCCCTAGCCAGGACACGGCTTGGACACAGATCCAGGACACGGAGACTCGACTCGGACGCGTAAATTGGATTTTTTAACCCTGTTCAGGTACCCATAACTTTCTACTCGTAGCTCTGTTTCCTATTCCGTCAGTTTAATCGCGTAGCCTGTAAGACCCCATCGGTGCCCGTGTGAACCGCTCGGTGCATCGCGACCTGTGGTGATCGCGAACCGCGATCCAAAAACAGGAAAACCAACGCCCTATTTCACCCCGGAACTGAGTACGCCCCGCCAAACGGGACGACTTGATCACGTACGGTCATCACCGATACGTGTGCGTCGTTGATACGGACGTGCGGGATTTTGCAGAAGCTGATTGGGATGTGCGTGCACACCGGAATCAGTGCGTATCCGCGGACAAAGCCCCGTATCCGACTTTTCTGTAATTCGCTGTAAAATAGTGAATACACGTCGGATCGAGACAAAACTTGCGCCATCGGACTCGTAGCAATACGCTAGTCCTGTGAGTCAAGTTTGGTTCGATTCTGAGAACGTTGGAAAAATCGCGTGTCGTGGGCCCTACAGGCTCCACTTGACAGACGATTTTGAGAACGGCTCATCGGAATCCAATTCTGGAAGTTTCGTTGGGTTCGTATCATCGTTCCTGACCTGTTGACACTAAGTTGGATGGATTTGGAGACCTTTGACCCTGATGCATTTTTTGGTGCAAAGCGGCCCACATTTGGACCCCGCTTTGAATTGAAAATATCGTTTTTGCCCTTGTGTCCAAACTGGACTTAAGGACAGGCATTTCAAGCTATTTCATATGTTCTGAGACTGTTGGTAATGTTCATTTCAGCTTTTGGAGGAGTATTTGCTGAACCCATGAATGCAGGGACCGCTACTGGTATTCTAACCCCAGGCAAGTGTACCTTGCCAAATTATGTAGTTTGATATTTTTCCTTGCTTATTTACATTATTGATCATGCTCAAACCTAGGACCGTATGACATACTTAGCGTCCGATTACAGTAGGGTGCCAACCCCGTACGAGGAGTTGTGTACGTCATTTAGAGATAAACATTCGAGACCCTTTACATTCTAGTACTTGTTTTATCAAGTACATTGTAACCTAGGACACTTGACACCATACATATGACAGAATCTTCCTGAGATATTTAAGGTGATTCTGTATAGGATACAGGATGGACATAGACATTATATTCTTAGATTATGACTTGTTGCATTAGCTAGAATCTCACGTGACATGGACATGAGACGTTATGAACATGAGACGTGTGGTTACATTGGGTGGGGAGAGACACACAGACTACATGTTGTTATATATATATATACTACTATTGTGAGATTGTAGACTCTCGAGCAGAGCTAGACCCATTACTTGTTATTACTGCTATCGGCTCCCCGACACAGAGCTTGTAGCAGTCTCAGCCTGAGTACTAGTGATGCTCTCAGTTGCATTATCACATAGATGGTTATGTAGATACCCTGCTTATGCTATTTACTATTTCACTGCATTTTATTTGGCTTGTATTATCTGTACCTTGCTATGTTCCCTGAGGACCTGGATCCGGATGATGTCCCCAGGTTTAGCAGAAGAGCATTATCCCGAGGTTTACGGGACAGGAGCTGAAGCTGTACCAGAAGCTGTTGCTGAAGCTGAAGCTGTACCAGAAGCTGTTGCTGAAGCTGAACCAAACTTAGAAGCAGAGGTGATGGCTGAAGACTTTTCTTGAGTTTATGTTATTTGTACTCATCAGATACTTTAATTTGGGACTCCTTTGTTCTGGTCTGATGAACCAGTATTTAGACTTTTATCGGGTTGTTCCCCGACATACTCTGCTGTGACTGGTCATTGATGTACTTTCCTTATTTGCTGTTGTTTTTATTATTTTGTGTGTGGATGAGATTAGTTTAGACTTGTTGTTGTAGATCTATTACAGCTTAAGTATGCCCCGATGGATCCATTAAATTGGGTTTGTCCATCGGTGCGTGCTGCTGGCCGTGCCACGTGTCTAGTCCCTTGGTATTTTGGGACTGGGGCGTGACATAACGCGCACGATTGGTGGGACGTGCATCGACGATCTCTTCAATTTGACCATGGAGAGGAGGCGATCTCGTGGACGACTTTTCGTGTCGCGTTTGAAGAGGAGTTTATACCCCCTCCAGTACGTCGTCAGAAGGAGAACGAGTTCGTGCAACTGAGGCAAGGCAGCATGACAGTCAAACAGTACTCCGCCGAATTCAACCGTCTCTCCAAATTCGCTAGCGCCTATTTACCTGATGTAGCGAGTCGAGCCAGAAGGTTTGAAGGTGGTCTACGCCCTACCATTCATGCGCACGTAGTCGTTCATCAGTATCGGACAATGTGGGAAGTCATGAATCATGTCTTATCTCTTGAACCGCAGTATCCTCACGTTCCTGTCGGTGCTGTGCATACATCCAGTCACAAACGCCAAAGCAACGATAGAGAAAACACCGCTACAAAAGCGCCATAATAATGGTGGTCCGCAGAAAGTGGATTGGATCAAAATATGTCACTTCTGCAAAAAGTTGGGGCGTGACAGCAGTGAGAGAGAGATATACGTGTATATGTATATAGATATAAGTATAGGTATGGATATATATATATGTATGGAGATATATATATGAGATCGGTAATAGATATATGTATATATGTATGTGTGATATATATATATATATATATATATATATATATATATATATAGATATGTAGGTAGGTAGATATGTATATGTGCTTAGATATATATTTTTGCCTAGATATATAGAGAGAGATAGTTAGCTAGTTAGTTAGTGTTAGAGAGGGGTTAGATAGTTATCTCGATACCTTGAGATACTCTAGGTTTGGTATTAGAGTTGGGTTTATATATATATATATATATATATATATATATATATATATATATATATATATATATATATACACACGTGTTAGTATATGCATT
The DNA here is from genome assembly GCA_036927795.1 of Iris macrosiphon. Lineage (NCBI taxonomy): Eukaryota > Viridiplantae > Streptophyta > Magnoliopsida > Asparagales > Iridaceae > Iris > Iris macrosiphon. Next base: position 14,461,535 of record JAYESA010000018.1, read on the forward strand.
AGTGGGTATATGCGGGGTGTATAGCTTAGGTTGAGGTATCGGATACCGAGGGTATCCCGGTATCTCAAAGAGGCGAGTTTGAGGGTTTACTAGCTTAATGAGCTAGTTTTGACCTAGAATTTTAGGGGCACCCTTGTTTGACCTAGAGTTGACCGTAATTGCCCCTGTTGACCCCAAAAGTCCACGTTTGACCTAGTTTCGGCCTAGAGTTGCCTTTTTGGACCCCGGGTTGACTTTTTGACCCAGATTTCACCAGTTTGAACCGTTCAACCTAGAATAACCCTAGAAGCTTGTTTTTAGTTATTTTATATCAGTTTAACTCTTTAGAACCTCGTTTAACCTTACTTTTCGCAATAGGTCCTTGCGACGCCAGTCCGGATCTTGATCCTCACCAGTTGCTCAGAACGTCTGTAAACCCCCTGATTTTTCAAAATTTTAAAAACTGGTTTTTCCCAATTTTCTGGAATTTTTTGGAATTTTTCTGTAATTTAAACACAGGGTTTTAATTATCAAATGATTTTTAATTGATGTTAAACAGTATTAAAATATTATGAAAATAATATTTCTGGATGTAAAATGAAAAACTGGACTTAGGGCAATTTTTCTGGAATTTATTGGACCCCGGACCTATTTTTAAATACCTAAAAACTATTTTAAATTAATTATTAATTAATTAACTGTTATTTATTTATTTATTATTATTATTTGCCCCAGCCCATTTTCGCAGCCCGGCCCGGCCCATTGGGCCCGAGCCCGGCCCAGCACCCTAGCGGGTCGGGTCGGATCCGCCAGACCCGACCCGACCCGACCCCTCTCTCTCACCCGCACGACCCAGCGCCCCCTCCCCGCGTCGTGCGCCGCCCCTCGTCCACGAACCCCACGTCACCGCCACACCCGGCCTCCCCTCCTCCTTGATCGGCCCTTCCTGGTCTATTAAAACCCCTCGGCTCCTCCTCCCCTCCGCTCGACAGCCACCCCAGCGCCTCGCCACCGGCTCCCCTCCGCCCTGAGCGTCGACCACAGCCCGGCCGACGCCGCCCAGCCCTGCCCAGGCTCTCCTCCTCCGTGCCTCGCCGCTCTCCTCCTCCCCTCCCCCTTCGTCTCCGGCGACGGCCACCTCAGCTCGACAGCAGCAGCAACAGCTAGGGCAGCGCCGCCGCGCCGCCTCCAGCGCCGCCGCGAGCCCGGCCGCCGCCTCGCCGCGCTGTCCCCGGCCGCTCCCCGCCTCAGCGCCGCCCCAGCGCCGCCCTGAGCGCCGGCGAGGGACTCCAAACCCTAACCCTAATTCTGCCCTGTGTCCGACACGAGTCGGACACGACTCGACCCTGTTTTCGGGTCCCCTTCAGGTACGTGTAACTTTTTGCTCGTAGCTCCGTTTTCGATTCCGCAAATTGCGTTGCGAAGCCTGTATGACCCTCTCGGTGCCCGGACAAACCGCTCGGGGCATCGCGTCCTGTGGTATCGCACACAGCGATCCAAAAACAGGAAAAATCAGACCCTGTTTTACCCTGGAACTGAGTACGCCCCGCCAAACGGGATGACTTGGTCATGCGCGGTCTTCACAGATACGTGCGCGTCGTCGATACGGACGTGCGGAATTTCGTAGAAGTCGATTCGGGTGTGCGTGCACCCCGAAATTAACGCGTATCCGCGGACATCGCCCCATATCCGACCTTTCTGCAATTCGACCTAACTTCATGCACACACGTCAGATCGAGACGAAACTTGCACCATCGGACTCGTAGCGATACGCTGGTCCTGTGGGTCAAGTTTGGTTCGATTCTGAGAACGTTGACAAAATCGCGTGTCGTGGGCCCCACAGGCCCCGCTCGACGGGCGATTTTGTGATCGGCTCACCGGAATCCAATTCTGAAAGTTCCGTTGGGTTCGTATCAGCGTTCCTGACCTGTTGACACTAAGTTTGGTCAATTTGGAGACCTTTGACCCTGACGCATTTTTGGGGCAAAGCGGGCCCACTTGGGGACCCCGTTTTGACCCGAAACTGTCGTTTTTGTCCTTGTCTCCAAATTGGACCCAAGGACAGGCGTTTCTAGCTGATTGATATTTTCTGGATCTGATGGTGATGTTTGTTTTAGCAACCGGAGTACCGCCTGCAAATCCAACGAAAGTCAGAGCTACAATTGGAACCAGAACCACAGGCAAGTGTACCTTGCCAAAACTTGCAGCTTGCTACCTATTTCCTGGACTTGGTTATACATCAGTGGACAAGTAAAACTTGCCAATTCTCAGATATTTCTGGTCATAGTATTTTACTTGATTTCTTGTGGAATTAAATATAAAACTGTTTAACTGCTTAACCTAGGAACCGTGCGACGTACTTAGCGTCCGATCATAGTCGGGTGCCAACCCCGTACGCGGTGTTGGTTACGTCACTTAGAGTTGGACATTCGATACCCTTACTCTTGGTACTTGTCCTATCAAGTACACCTGAACCCAGGACACTTGACACTATTCATGAGACAGAATCCTCTTGAGATATTCACGATGATTCTGTATAGGATACAGGTTATGACATGGACAGTTTATTCCTAGACATTATATGACTGCTGTATTAGATATGATCTTGCGTGTCATGGACATGAGACGTGGATTACATTGGGTGGGGAGAGACACACAGGCTACAGGATGTTTTCATATATATATATTATTAGTGTGAGGTCGTAGACTCTCCAGCAGAGCTAGACCCTTTACGTGTTATTACTGCTACCGGCTCCCCGACACAGAGCTTGTAGCAGTCTCAGCCTGAGTTCTAGTGCTGCTCTCAACTTGCATTTATCACTTAGCTGGTTACATAGTTTATCCCGCTGTTTCATTTAATTTCTGCACTGCTTATATTTTGGCTTGTATTATCTGTACCTTGCTATGTCCCCTGAGGACCTGGAATGGATGATGTCCCCAGGTATAGCCGAAGAGATCCATCCAGAGCTACACCGTACAGGAGCACTTCCAGGAGCTGTACTAGGACCTGAGGACGAGCTAGCACCAGAGGACTTCTCCTGAGCAGTGGCTGTATGTAGTCAGTTATTTTCGTTTCTATTTCCAGTTCCTTTATTTCCTGTCTATTTGCTTGGATGTATCAGACAAAATCTCGGATTGTTTACCGAGATATTTATTGAGATTTGATAGTTATTCTATTGCATTATTTCTGGCATTTAATCTGTGATTATCTGTTGTGGATGAGATTAGATTAGTATGTGACCTGTAACATTGGATCTATTTCCTGCTAGACTACAGCTTAAGCATGCCCTGATGGATCCATTAAATTGGGTTGTCCATCGGTGCGTGCTGCTGGCCATTGCCACGCTTCTCTAGTCCCTCGTCATTTTGGGACTGTGGCGTGACAACGTCAGGCGAGTACTTACCTCTGATTATGTAAACACCCTATTTTTTCAGATAATTTTTTTATAAAATTTTTTCGGATGTTTTCGGGATTTTGGATGAAGAACCGAGGTGTTTATGAGTTAAAGAATTTTACGGGCAGTTTATGGGTGTTAAAATATTCTGGAAGTAAAAATTTATGGTGTATTATGGAGAACCGGACGCATGGCATTTTTCGGTAAATTTATTGGACACCGGAGCAACGAAACGAGGACCAAAAGCTATAGGATTGTGAACCGAACCCAACGAAGCCCGAACCAAACCAACCCGACCCGAGAACCCGATAGAAACCCTAATTCCCAACTGAACAGTGTTTCCGACGGCGGCGCGACTATTTAAGTCATCTCGGACTTCGCGTAGCCGCAGCCGCCTTTCTCGATATACGTGCCCGAGCAGCGCCGCCTTCTCCAGATTTTGGTCGCCTCGACGAAACCCTAGCTTCACCGGACCACCCACCTCCTTCGTCGACCTAGACAGCCCATTACCAACGCCTTAGCAGTCCACCCCACCGGAACCCTAGCTTCCCCGCACCCTCGAATCCACCTCCCTACCGTTCTCGACTGCCTCGCCGTCCCTATCCCCGCCTCGGCTTCCGTGCCACGCCGACCGCCACCAGTTTTCCCTACCATCTCGAGCAACCTCGTCGACCTCCATCACAGAGCAACCTCCCCCGCGTCTCCTCCTCCGCCGCTCTCCGGCGTCGACTTCCCCAACCAAGACCCCGACATCCCCATCATCTCCCTCCGCCGTGCTTTTCCCTGGACCCGTCGGCCGCCGCTCGAGATCCGGTCGCCGAGCCCTAGCCGACCACGAGGCTGACCCCCAGCGAAGCCCTCCAGATCAGGACCTTAGTCTGGACTCGCAGCAGACACGCGGTACCAGCAACTCGAGACGCAGGACACGACGTGGACGTTTGGAGACGTGAAAAACAGAACTCACGGGGCCCCGAACAGGTACCGTTTTCTCCCTCATCGTAACTCCAAATTCGATTCCGTAAATTGCTACGCGTAGACTGCATAACCCCCTCGGTGCCTGTGCAACCCGCTCAGTGCATCGCGTCCTGTGGTGATCGCACACCGCGATCCAAAAACAGGAAAAACAATGCTCTGTTTCACCCCGAAACTGAGTTCGCCCCGCCAATCGGGACGACTTGGTCGCACGCGGTCTTTACCGAACTGTGCGCGACGTTGATACGGTCGTGTGAGATTTCGCAGAAGTCGATTCGGAGGTGTGTGCACCCCGAAATCAACGCGTATCCGCTGACGACACCCCGTATCTGTCCTTTCTGGAACACGCTGTAACTTTGTGTACACACGTCGGATCGAGACGAAACTTGCGCCATCGGACTCATAGCAATACGCTGGTCCTGTGACCCAAGTTTGGTCTGATTCCGAGAACGTTGACAAAATCACGTATCGTGGGCCCTACAGGCTCCACTTGACGGGTGATTTTGAGATCGGCTCATCGGAATCTAATTCTGGAAGTTCCGTTGGGTTCGTATCATCGTTCCTGACTTGTAGACACTGAGTTTGCGAAATTTGGAGACCTTTGACCCTGACACGCTTTTCGGTACGAAGTGGCCCACATGGGGACCCCGCTTTAATCCGGAAATGACCTTTTTGCCCCTGTGTCCAAATTGGACGTAAGGACAGGCATTTCTAGCTATTTGACATCTTCTGAGACTAGTGGTGATGTTTATTACAGCTTTTGGAGTAGTACCTACCGGATCCACCGATACAGGGACAGTTGTTGGTATTCGGACATCAGGCAAGTGTACCTTGCCAAACTCTGCAGCTTAGTTATCTATTTTCCTTGCTTTATATATATATTACTGTACATGCTTAACCTAGGACCGTGTGACGTATTTAGCGTCCGATTATCAGTCGGGTGCCGACACTGTACGCAGTGTTGGGTACGGTCATCTAGAGATGGACATCCGTGACACTTTATATTCTCGTACTTGTCTTATCAAGTACCCTATGTCCCAGGACACTTGACACTATTCATGAGACAGGATTTTCCTGAGATATTCGTGGTGATTCTGTATAGGATACAGGACATGGACATTATATTCTTAGATACTTTATTGACTTGTGCATTAGTTATGATCGCGCTTGACATGGGCATGAGACGTTATGGTCATGATACGCATGGTTACATTGGGTGGGGAGAGACACACATGCTACAGGCTGTTTACATATATATATCTTCTATTATTGAGAGGTCGTAGACTCTCGTAGCAGAGCTAGACCCACTACCGGTTATTACCGCTACCGGCTCCCCGAAACAGAGCTTGTAGTGGCTCAGCCTGAGTTTTAGTGTTGCTCTCACTTGCATTTCACTTAGATTGGTTACATATTTACCCTATTGCTTCATTTAGTCATTTAATTGCTGCACTGTTTATTTATTCATTTTGGCATGAGCTTTCTTGTACCTTGCTATGTCCCCTGAGGACCTGGATCCGGATTTTGTCCCCAGGATTTGAGGACGAGATTTATCCCGAGGTATACGGGACCGGAGCATGAGCTGATCCAGGAGCTGTACCGCCATCCGAGGACGAGGTCTTAGCTGAAGACTTCTCTTGAGCATCCATGATCACGCTCAGCTATTATTATTTATTCCAGTCATTTACTTTCTGGTCTGTTGAACCATTATACTAGATATTTATCGGGTTGTTCCCCGGAGTACTTTGTGAGACTTGCTGATGATTTATATTTCTTATTTTTCTGTGGATCATATTTTATATCTTGTGTGGATGAGATTAGTCGTGCCATGATTGTCGTGGACTTGTTTTACAGCTTAAGTATGCCCTGATGGATCCATTATATTGAGTTGGTCCATTGGTGCGTACTGCTGGCCTTTGCCACGCGTCCGGTCCCACGGTATTTTGGGACTGGGGCGTGACAGATTATTTCCATTTCATGATAGCGTATATATCACCTGTTCTAGAACTGTAATACTTGATTCTGACACATTGTTTCATGAGCTGGTATTAGTTGGATCCTGTCATGAGATGTTATCCTCCTTACCGTGTTCAGCGGGTATTCTATTGTAGCGCCCCGTTCCTCCTATTCGAGGAGCGCGGCTAAGAAACACAAGACGGTATCGTACGATCGGGATAGATTGAATTAAGAACTCGTCCTCGTTATGGATTTGTTTCTTCGGAATCGATTTCCATATTCAGTGGACTGCGCCCCAAGGATCGACTTAGCGACAGATTCAAGAGGGACCTCTCCGCTGCTATCTTTTATTGCCTCGATTTTCGATGTCGCTTGTTGCTTTCGTGCTTTGAGTTGGTTTTGGGATTTGCTTGTTTTCCTTGAACGGTTTCGATGGTTTTCATTGTTTTCGTTCATTGACTTGCACTTCTATTCCGAGATTGGAAAGAGAGGAAGAAGTATTAATCGAGCTGTTCGTGTGCAGGTGAACGAGCAGTAGGCGACTTGCGAGCGGAGTCGTGAAGCGCCTCTTTCCTTCTTCTTTCCAACTTCTAAGTGAGTGGCTACCAACCCGATTAGCTAGCCTTGCTTCCAAGCTTCACTCCTTCGCCCCGATCAAACGATACCAAATAATAATAAAAGAGATCAAGATAAAAAGGGAATAGACTTGGGAATACTGCTTGTCAACTAAACTTATGAACGGTTATCATCCTGTATGCTAGTTCGTTTATAACTGTTCTATGAATCGTGCTAAGTATGGAATATGCTTGTTATGAAATAAACTGTCAGGATGACTATGCAAAACTGTTATGCTATGGAACTAATTCTATGAGTGCTCTTGATCACGGACAACTTGTGCACAAGGTATGTTATGAGTTTCGCGGACGGTCACCGGGGCGCCGGGACCGATCCGATCCGGACGGAACGTATGTATAGTCGTATGTTATGGGGCAAAGTGTTATGCAGCGGGGCTCGCCACCTGCGTTGTATATTATTTGTGTCTTGAGACTATAACCCGTCCCTTCGTGGCATCAAGCCAGTGATCCTATGTATATTTAAACCGGTGTATACTAACTTGTGTCTTCGTGGCAGGGAAGACATGGTAAGTATTTTGCAGGTAATTCAGACGGGCAGGTAAAATCCACCGAACGGTGGCATGTTCATTTCAGTAAATTCTATATGTTGCTTACTTGTAAATAAACTAAGGCAAGATAGAAACCCACAAATATGCATGCTTCACTAAAACAACGTGTTGATTGGTATAGTTCGGTTAGCTCGCCTTCACCAGTATGTTTCGACATGCTGACCCTCGTTGAAACAGTTTTCCCGCACCAAGGCGAACCGAGCGAGGAGCCGAAGTCGTCTTCCCGGATCCAGTCCAACTGTTGGCGCATCTTCACCGCGCCCTTCGAAGCATTTTGGAGTCAGGAGCCTGCAACTTTTTATACACAAATGCAGCTCCGTGGCAAAGCCGTCCTCCAGCCTGGAGGTCTTTATCATTTGGAGTTATAAAGGGATGTAATGTACAGGACTGCTATCTCATTTTGAGTCAATACTTTTGTAAGCCGTTCGGCATATTAGCTGACTCGTTCAAGAGTTTGTAATAGATGTTCATTATCAATAAAGAGAACTTTTCCATGTTTCAAATCTGTGTTTCAATTTATCTGCGTACTCTAAATATGTGCTTACTATGCAAATTATTAAAGCCTTGTGCGGGCGCAACCCCAGGCCCGCACGGCGGTCATGATTTGGGGGACGCCTCATTTGATTCTACAGAATTGGGTCGTGACATAGTGGTATCAGAGCACAGATTCAAGTTCCTTAGACTTCGTGCTGGAAAAGTTCCTTTAACGATCAAATTACTGTGCGAACTCTTGAACTCGCTAGGCCAAAATGAGATACGTTCATACAATAAGTCCATAATACATTATGATTCTAATATAATTTACCTTCTTTTGAAGGAATGATACCAGCGCAATCTGCAGCGCAAGCACCGAACGAAACACAAGAAAGCAGTTCGGGTACTTCGGGAAGCCCTCAGAGCCAGCGTGGCATATCTCAAGTCGACCCGCTAGAGCGGGTGATGCAAATGTTAGAATCGCAACGACAAAGAGATGATGCTCGCCAAGCCAAGTTTGAAAGCAATTTAGAGACCCGATTCTCAGTCCAACAGAAGCAGGTAGATACCCTGCAACAGATCGTTCAGACTTTGGCTGCCAACCATTCCGTCGCAACTACAACGACTCCGGTGGAACAGCCCGTGCTTGAAGTGGAGATGCCTCAAATCCCAAGGCCGAGGGACGTGACTGTCTTCAACTTGGGCCATTTTAAAAAAGTCTGCAACACTCCATTCAACGGGACTGAGGACCCAGTGGTAGCTCTAGATTGGCTAGCCGAGCTTGAAGATCACTTCGCTCTGCTAGAGGTCCCCGAAGAGAAGCGCGTCGCCTGCGCGCAACTTCAGCTCCGCCTCAACGCACACGATTGGTGGAACGTGCATCGACGATCTCTCCAATTTGATCACGGAGAGGAGGCGATCTCGTGGACGACCTTTCGTGCCGCGTTTGAAGAGGAGTTTATACCCCCTCCAGTACAACGTCAAATGGAAAATGATTTCGTGCAACTGAGACAGGGCAGTATGACGGTGAAGCAGTACTCCGCCGAATTCAACCGACTCTCAAAATTTGCTAGGGCCTATTTACCTGATGCAGCGAGTCGAGCTAGAAGGTTTGAAGGCGGTCTGCGCCCTGCCATTCATGGGCACGTAGTCAACAATCAATACTGGACAATGCGTGAAGTCATGAATCATTCCCTATCTCTCGAACCGCAGTATCCTCACGTTTCTACCGGCGCTGTGCATACCTACAATCATAAACGCCAAGGCAACGATAGAGAAAACACCGCTGCAAAGCGCCCTAACCACGACGGTTCACAAAAAGGAAACCCGAGACCATTCTGTGATTACTGTAAAAGGCAAGGGCACACTACTGATAGATGTTACAGCAGAAAAGGTCTATGCTTCAACTGTGGCGGGACAGGCCACTTAGCTCGGGATTGTCCACTCCCCTCTAAGCTCCTGCCTCAACCCAATAATCCCTAACGGTTGGTTATATTCCTAAGTTTCGGGACGAAACTTCCAATTAGTTGGGTAGGATGTAGCGCCCCGTTCCTCCTATTCGAGGAGCGCGGCTAAGAAACACAAGACGGTATCGTGCGATCGGGATAGATTGAATTAAGAACTCGTCCTCGTTATGGATTTGTTTCTTCGGAATCGATTTCCATATTCAGTGGACTGTGCCCCAAGGATCGGCTTAGCGACAGATTCAAGAGGGACCTCTCCGCTGCTATCTTTTATTGCCTCGATTTTCGATGTCGCTTGTTGCTTTCGTGCTTTGAGTTGGTTTTGGGATTTGCTTGTTTTCCTTGAACGGTTTCGATGGTTTTCATTGTTTTCGTTCATTGACTTGCACTTCTATTCCGAGATTGGAAAGAGAGGAAGAAGTATTAATCGAGCTGTTCGTGTGCAGGTGAACGAGCAGTAGGCGGCTTGCGAGCGGAGTCGTGAAGCGCCTCTTTCCTTCTTCTTTCCAACTTCTAAGTGAGTGGCTACCAACCCGATTAGCTAGCCTTGCTTCCAAGCTTCACTCCTTTGCCCCGATCAAACGATACCAAATAATAATAAAAGAGATCAAGATAAAAAGGGAATAGACTTGGGAATACTGCTTGTCAACTAAACTTATGAACGGTTATCATCTTGTATGCTAGTTCGTTTATAACTGTTCTATGAATCATGCTAAGTATGGAATATGCTTGTTATGAAATAAACTGTCAGGATGACTATGCAAAATTGTTATGCTATGGAACTAATTCTATGAGTTCTCTTGATCATGGACAACTTGTGCACAAGGTATGTTATGAGTTTCGCGGACGGTCACCGGGGCGCCGGGACCGATCCGATCCGGACGGAACGTATGTATAGTCGTATGTTATGGGGCAAAGTGTTATGCAGCGGGGCTCGCCACCTGCGTTGTATATCATTTGTGTCTTGAGACTATAACCCGTCCCTTCGTGGCATCAAGCCAGTGATCCTATGTATATTTAAACCGGTGCATACTAACTTGTGTCTTCGTGGCAGGGAAGACATGGTAAGTATTTTGCAGGTAATTCAGACGGGCAGGTAAAATCCACCGAACGGTGGCATGTTCATTTCAGTAAATTCTATATGCTGCTTACTTGTAAATGAACTAAGGCAAGATAGAAATCCACAAATATGCATGCTTCACTAAAACAACGTGTTGATTGGTATAGTTCGGTTAGCTCGCCTTCACCAGTATGTTTCGACATGCTGACCCTCGTTGAAACAGTTTCCCCGCACCAAGGCGAACCGAGCGAGGAGCCAAAGTCATCTTCCCGGATCCAGTCCAACTGTTGGCGCATCTTCACCGCGCCCCTCGAAGCATTTTGGAGTCAGGAGCCTGCAACTTTTCATACACAAATACTGTCACGACCCGCACCCGGAAATTCGAGCACGAGTGCGTGGGTACGTCCAGCCTACGCCGCAGTGTCGGCGGTAGTACGCTGTCTAGGGCATATCCACAGTTAAATTGATTCTAGCTCACTCACAGTAATTAAACAGGCAAGGAAAAGAAAGGAAATACTGAGATTTTATAACCAGAAAATGACAATCAGATCCAGAGTTATTACAAAACCAGAAGTTAAATCGGGGACAAACCCGATTACTAAGATGAAAGGAAAAGAAATAACTACTGCTAACTACTCCGCAGGAGTAGCTTCCTGTGTGGGAACCGGCTCTGCAACTGTATCACCTGTTGCCTCATAGGGGCCATAATAGGTGGGGGCAAGGTTCTCATCATCGCCTAAATCAACGGATCCAGTCAGGAAAGGAGCAAAGTACACAATGCACAACAAGATTAAACTAAATATTTATGACAATTAAATTGAGTATCATATTGAGAAAAATTGCATAAAAGAGCATCAATATCTCAGAGTTAATGCTATAAACAGGAATATGAGAAAACAGGAATAAATGAGACAGGCAATGAGACTACAACAGTCAGCAAGAACTATAACAAGATTCAGAAATTATCTGTGTGAACTTGTGTTTATTTTAGAATACATAATTGGCATGTAGGGGTTTATAAGGCTAATCCGGCCGTCATAAATGGCTATTAAACAGGGAAAATCGAGATCCGGCTGAGGATACAGTCGCGTACCAACAGCTATTAAACACGACAAGGGGAAGGGTAAACTACATGCCTTCTAGTATTCTCCCACCCGACATGAAAAACAAGACATGAACTCCAATATTCAAGACATGAATTTCAATGTTCTGATACTATGTGTAATCATTAATGGTGCTAATAAAGCAGGGAATTTATTTATCACAATATAAAGATTAAACTTGAAGTGCAGGTACTTGCCTGTTGTTTGGATCCAATTAATTGTACTTCGGGGAAATAATTCAGAGATGAGTCCAGATGCTGAAATAGACATTACCATCATGCTCAGAAGATATCAAATAGTTAGAAATGCCTGTCCTTGGGTCCAATTTGGAGACAAGGGCAAAAACGGCAGTTTTGGGCCAAAACGGGATCCGCCGGTTGGCCCGCTTTGTACCGAAAAACGTGTCAGGGTCAAAGGTCTCCAATTTTACCAAACTTAGTGTCAACAAGTCAGGAACGATGATACGAACCCAATGAAACTTCCAGAATTGGATTCCGATGAGCAGATCACAAAATCGTCCGTCGAACGGGGGCCTGTGGGGCCCATGACACGCGATTTCGTCAACGTTCTCAGAATCGAACCAAACTTGACCCACAGGACCAGCGTATTGCTACGAGTCCGATGGCGCAAGTTTCGTCTCGATCCGACGCGTGTACAAGAAGTTAGGGTGAATTGCAGAAAAGGCGAATACGGGGCGATGTCCGCGGATACGCGTTGATCCCGGTGTGCACGCACACCCGAATCGACTTCCGCAAAATACCACACGTCCGTATCAATGCTGCGCACGTATCTGTGAAGACCGCACGCGACCAAGTCGTCCCGTTTGGCGGGGCGTACTCAGTTCCGGGGTGAAACATGGTCTGGTTTTTCCTATTTTTGGATCGCGGTGTGAGATCACCACAGGACGCGATGCCCCGAGCGGTTTGTCCGGGCACCGAGAGGGTCACACAGGCTTCCCAACGCAATTTACGGAATTGAAAACGGAGCTACGAACAAAAAGTTACAAGTACCTGAAGGGGACCCGAAAAACCGGGGTCGAATCGTGTCCGACACGTGTCCGACACGTGTCGGATTCGGGGATTCGAATCTAGGGTTAAGGTTAGGGCTGCTGGACGGCGAAGCTCCGGCGGCTGGGCTGCGACGGAGGGGCCGGAGGCGACGCGGCGGCGCGGAGGCGGTGCTGGGCGGCCGGCCGGGCGGAGGCGCCGGCGCTGCTGCGGCTGCTGCTGGCTGCTGCTATTGCCGCGGGGAGGAGGAAGGAGGGGCGGCGCTCCGCGGCGGCGGTGGTGGCGTCGAGGCCGGGGCGGCTGGACGCTGCGAGGCGGCTGGCGGCGGAGTGGTGGTCGGGGGTAGCTGGCAGCGGCGGTGGGGGAGATCGGAGAGGGGACGGGGGGATTTTTATAGGGTGGCCGGGGGTTGTCGTGGCCGAGAGAGGCGGAGGGGTGGCCGGGTCGTGGGGGTGTGGGCGGGCGGAGCGCCGGGCGGAGCGGGCGGCGGCTCCGAAAGCGGAGGGGCTGGGTCGTGGGTGAGGGAGAGAGGAGCGGGCGGGTGCGGGCTGGTCCGGGTCGGGTCTGGCCGATCCGACCCGACCCGCTAGGGCGGGTACTGGGCCGGGTTGGGGCTGGGCCCGGTGGGCCGGGCCCAGTGGGCTGGGTTTAAAATATAATAATAATAATAATAATAATAATAAAACAATTAATAAATAAATAAATAAATAAATAAATAAATAAATAGTTTTAGGTGTTTTAAAAATAGGTCCGGGGTCCAATAAATTTCAGAAAAATTACCCTAAGTCCAGTTTTCCATTTTACACCCAAAAATATTATTTTCATAATATTTTAATATTATTTATTATCAATTAAAAATCATGTAATAATTCAAAATCCTGAATTTAATTACAGAAAATTTCCAGAAAATTCCAGAAAATTGTGAAAAATCCTAATTTTAATATTTTTGAAAAATCAGGGGCTTACAAATACAGCTCCGTGGCAAAGCCGTCCTCCAGCCTGGAGGTCTTTATCATTTTGAGTTATAAAGGGTTGTAATGTACAGGACTGCTATCTCATTTTGAGTCAATACTTTTGTAAGCCGTTCGGCATATTAGCTGACTCGTTCAAGTGTTTGTAATAGATGTTCATTATCAATAAAGAGAACTTTTTCATGTTTTAAATCTGTGTTTCAATTTATCTGCGTACTCTAAATATGTGCTTGCTATGCAAATCATTAAA
>JAYESA010000018.1:14480344-14758669 GCA_036927795.1 Iris macrosiphon
GATCTTCATGCATCAGTGATATGCAATATTTCTTGTTCCATACTTTATTTCATTCTCCTTCCTACTTGCTACAACTGTTTTATAGTTTTTGTTATTTAACTGGAACTGCTGTTAGAGATGTACTTGCTCCAGTCCTGACTGGACATATTTTTTTCAGAGTATCCGGAGGAGTTGGTGTCCAACGTTTTATGGACCTGAGCCTGTCGATGGTGCAGACAAGGACCCTCTAGTTTAGGAGTGATTACGGGTTGGTAGCCGGGATCACTAGGACCTTGTTATTATTTTTATTAGCTTTTAGCACCGGATTTGTCTCCGATTTTGGATTGAGACCTTGTATTATATTTGATTTTGGATGATGTACTATTATTATTGATGTTGTGGTTGTTGTAGTAGTTGTTGGTTAGACTTTATAGCTGTTAGTTTTCTGTGTTATCTTATCGTGCTTAGATTCGTGATTGAGTACATTGTGTTTATCATTATGATATAGCTCCTCCGTTTGGAGTTGAGATCTTGTCAGGTTTATATATTGATTGCGTGAGATTGTTATCTAGATAGTTGACCTAGACAGCGTTTTACCGCCGATGCTGCGGCGTAGGCTGGACGTACCCATGACTCATGTCCGATTTTTCGGGTGCGGGTCGTGACACCAGGTGTCGACGAGTGTTGCGACCCTGAGATTGAAGAGGAGCCCGTCCCAGCTGAGGAGACACCGCTAGCGCCCTAGTATAGCTAGGTAGGTTTCACTGGATTGTTCCTAGTTGGTATTTTGGATGACTGTATTACTATTTATTATTTTGCTGCTGTGAGATGTTATAGACTCTTAGACTTGGACTGTATATTTTTGGATATTGTACTTGCTCTCTTTGGTTCTTTTGTTGATATCTTATCGTGCTTTACTCTTCCCCTAGTTATTGTGATTGAGTTATATATATTGTGTTGTTGCCCTCCTTTTGGAGAGGTTATCTTGACAGGTTATTGTGAGATATATATAGTTGTGACCTAGAACGGACCTAGACATCGTTCTAACCGCCGATTCTGCGGCGTAGGCTGGACGTACCCACGACTCATGCCCGATTTTTAGGTGCGGGTCGTGACAACCTGTCAACGATGCCCCAAATCGCGTCTTTTCCTCCTGGAGGATCGTGGAAGTCCGGACATAAAATTCATAGTAATGTGCTCCCACTTCCTCTCTGGAATGGATAATGGCTGAAGTAAACCTCCTGGCCTCTGCCTCTCGGCCTTCACCTGCTGGCACACTAAGCATCTGGATACAAACCGTCCACTTTCCTCTTCATGCCATACCACCACACACACACTCTCGCATATCCCGGTATATCTTGTTGGCACCTGGATGTATGGAATACTGAGAGCTATGCGCTTCCTGCAACACCTCCTCACGCAGCTCCCCACTAGGCACACACAATCTAACACCATGCCGCAAAGATCCATCCCAGCAATGGTGAAATCATCCTCCAATTCTGCTCACCTGAGCCCTGATGCTCCTAAGAGGTACATCCTCATACTGGGCTGCCTTGATCCTGTCCATCAAATCTGAGTGTATCTGCAACCACCCGACATCTGCATAGCCAAACCAAGAACTGTCATTAGAAAAGCTATGATTCATCGTAAAATTTTTTTCTTTAAAAAATATTCTTATATATATTTACTAATTAAAATAATTCATTAAATTAATAGGGATAACTAGATAATTACGGAGGTGTCTTTTAGTTTTTTTAAAGTTGTCTTATTTTACATGCATATATAAAATAATATATATAATAATAAATTTAAATTTATTTTAATAGATGTTTTTAGTTTTTCTAAGTAGTTTTTATAGTAATAATGTATCACGTACATATATATCTATTCTACTATATAATGAGGAAAGTAGGCTTCACCGTGAAAATTTTATTTCCAAAAATACCCTTCATTATATTTACTAATTAAAAATAATACCTACAATAAATTCCAATGACAAACCATTTAAGGATGCATTAATATATTATAGAAATCAAAGAGTTCATGCTACTTGCTAAGTTTTCTAAGCTATTACCAAGGAATTACAATAGTTGGACTCTTAACCTATATAATTAAAAACAACAAGTTAAACTAACAAATTATCACAAATGTGCATAAACTCGAATAATTAAAAGAAAAGATCAACTAGATCAAAGCTTGCAGAATAAACGGCCAAAAATAAAGCGAGCCCTGGAAATCTGCACTAAAACCAATTGGTTATAGCCAAGATAAATTGCCTTTAAAACAGAGGGGACGTGACAAAATGGCCTCCGTGTCCGAGTCGTGTTCATTTTGGTATCGCGACGTGTTTGTGTCCGATCAAAAATTGATTCTTTAACGAGAAAAAAGAAAAAGCAAAATATCCCAAATTCGATAACACCAAAATAACCAGAAACCCTAATTTATCATTAGCAAAACCTAATTCAAAAATATCACCAGGATCAATATTTTTGAATTAGGTTTTGCTAATGATAAATTAGGGTTTCTGGTTATTTTGGTGTTATCGAATTTGGGATATTTTGTTTTTTTTTTCTCGTTAAAGATCAATTTTTGCTCGGACACAAACACGTCGCGATACAAAATGAACACGACTCGGACACGGAGGCCATTTTTGTCCGTCCTTTGTTTTAAAGGCAATTTATTTGGCCTAAAAATTGGTTTAGTGCAGATTTAGGGCTCGTTTATTTTTGGGTTTATTGCAAGCTTTGATCTAGTTGATTTTTTTTTAATTATTCGAGTTTATGAAATTTGTGATAATTTGTTAGTTTACTTTGTTAAAGATGGTTCCTTTTGGTTAAAAATGGTATATTTGTTGTTGTTTCTTGTGTGCAGTGTGGGTTTGGTATCAAGAAAATGAGAGGAAGAAGCTACAGTCCTTCTCCGCGGAGGAGTTACAGCAGGCGCGGCCGGAGTCCGAGCCCTAGGGGTCACTATGGACGACACAGCAGAGAGGATCTCCCGACGAGCCTTCTTGTCAGGAATCTTCGGCACGGCTGTAGGTCTGTTCCACTTGATTGCTTATTTGTCTATATTGCATGACCTGATGTCTACTTCATTTCTTCTGCTTATTATTTTGATATGTCTATTTTGTTTGTTTAATTGTATTCTCTTAGTAATTCATTGCTTTCCCACGTAGCTATTTCAAATCCTTATTATTTTGTTTTGTCTACTGTATATATTTGATTGTATAAGTAGGAGAGATGATGGTCAATGCCTACTAGGTTTTGGACTTACCGTGACTGACTAGTTGGGAAGTATGGATACTCCAAAAGACAGATGCCATGTCTGGGCTGCGTCGTGTTGGACGTCACACACATACTTTAAAATGTACCAGGACACAGCAAAAAAATAATGCCGTGTCCGTCTCACCATGTCTGTGTTGTATTCGTGTCCATGCAACATCGATGATTTGTCATTAATGTTAGTTTCGAGCAGATTAGACCTTTCAGACCCAGTTAGCTGTTTTTGTAGACCCTTGATTTCTCTATAGTGATGGTATAATAAACATAAACTGCATTGAAGCTATCAATCCGTGTATTCTCTTAGTAATTCATTGCTTTCCCACGTAGCTATTTTAAAATCCTTATTATTTTGTTATGTCTACTGTATATGTTTGATTGTATAAGTAGGAGAGAGAATGGTCGATGCCTACTAGGTTTTGGACTTACGTGACTGACTAGTTGGGAAGTATGGATACTCCAAAAGACAGATGCCGTGTCTAGGCTGCGTCGTGTTGGACGTGACACATATACTTCAAAATGTACCAGGACACGCAAAAAATAATAATGTCGTGTCTGTCTCACCATGTCTGTGTTGTATTCGTGTCCATGCAACATCAATGATTTGTCATTAATGTTATTTTTGAGCAGATTAGACCTTTCAGACCCAGTTAGCTGTTTTTGTAGCCCCTTGATTTCTCTATGGTGATGGTGTAACAAACATAAACTGTATTTAAGCCTTCAATCTGTGTATGCTAACTGTATTTCTCTGTTCTACTAAACTAGACATGGAAGATGTACATTGTAGAGAATTTGCACGGCGATAAAATTGTAGAATTATGGCAAATGACATTTTTCTTAGGGGAAAAAAACTATAAAATGATATTCAACACTATTTTGTTAAGCATCAAATATCAAGGTTGATTTATTTTGGTAAGCACGTACATTGTCAGTAAACATTGTTTGGGCACATACATTGTCAACTACCTGGCTCTTCATGCAGGGCGGTGAGCACATACATTGTCAGTAAACATTGTTTGGGCAATCTCGCTATGCAGTAAATTGAAGGGAAAACACCAATCTCTAATTTAGGAAAAAAAATGAGAAAATAGTTTGTCAACTAGAAAAGTAAAAATATTATAGAAGAAGAAACTCAGTAACTAATTACCCATTTCTTTTCTTCTTCTTATCTTTCAATCTGCTAAGTCTGATATTCAAGTACTAAAAGGTTATCAACCAAACATGAAAATTTTCTAAGAAATAAATGCAAGACTTCAAAGGTTAGTGATCAAATAACATGAAAATCCATAAGCATGTAAATATATGCCTACCTTATTTAAGTGACGAAGAACTAATGTTTTTAACTGAAGTGTTGTTCTTTCCCAGTCTTGTTGGTACTTGGTCTGCTAAAATAAACGGTGAAAGAACTGTTTGGTTGTTATTATTTTAATCATAATGTTCATAACTATAAAGAATACTTTCAATTTGGTGTAGGAAAAAGTTAAAACGATGCTTAAGCCCGCGAAAGAAGTAATAAAATTTCTAATATACAATAAAGACATAATTACCTTATAATGCTTCTTCCTTTTGACTTGTTATATTGTGTCCCAGTTTTCTTCCATACCGTTTTCTACTAGCCCTTTTATCAGATTAGAAGTAGGAAGACGATGAAGAGATATGTAGGAGATCAATAAATTGATAAAACAATAGGATAAAGACAAGATGAAAGTGAAACTTATTATCATGAGGCACAATATTCTTAAATCATGGCAAATTATTTGTGGCTATTGTGTTTAAGATACAGGAAAAGGGGTGAGCTAATGATCTGCCCTATCTAGACATCCCTTGTTAAGTATGATGTTAGACAAATATGATAAGTTGAGTATGGTTGTAAGTTGTAACCACAATGGTACAACTTTTGTATCTTGGTGCATGGGTTAAGAAGAGACATCAGGTATGATCAAGGTTAGCAGATCTATTGTGATAGCATTAGGGGGATACTAGTTTAAGTGGTACATGGTACACTATGGAAAATTGTAGGTGATGTAACTTAACTGAATGTCTCGTTAGAAAGAGAATGGCAAGGATTATTAAAAGTGTCATTTAACGACACTTACTAATGAGAAACCATTTATGTTCCATGGATAGGGCCCCTTACAATTCATAAGAACTCTTATTTTTATGGCTCGAGTAACATGTTTGTGATTTTCTCTCTTTTGGGAACAGTCGATGATCGAATGTGAGCCCCACCTATTTAGGGACTATTCTGGTTCATAGCAAGGGTCTAAGAATCCGGTAATCGTGATTTGGTTGTACCTATTTGTGGTAAAAGGAAAGAGCATGCCTTCCTGGAATATATTTGGTTCACCACTGACTTCATATATGCAGATTTGATACAATATTTCCTCATTAATAGCTATATATGGTACTCATCTTTCCATGCCCACTGCACTTACTTTATAGATAACCAAAAATTAGGCTTCAGTACAAGAACTAAAGTTCCATAAGGAGGCCAAGGTTGCAGCCTCACCTGTTAGTTATGTGATATGAACAATAAGTAAAGGGAAACCATAGTTGGGACAAATCACTAGAAGAATACATGGATGGAAAACCCAGTGTAACGAAATCAATATGTATATGCAATCCTAAACAATGATTACGATACGTTAGCACTCAAAAGATCCACATATATATCAAGCAATGATGATTCTTACTAATCTAGCAATAGGAAAACTAGAAAGTCGAAATATACACATTTAACAACAAAGCAAATTAGGGTTTACATCTGCACAATTGAAACATGCCCCTTTGTAAGTCGTTCCTAGCTTCCAAGCCTTCTTCTCAAAAATCCATGGTCCAATCAGGATCAACCGTTCAGGTATTGACATGTGAAGAGATGGTTGGCGGTGGAATAGATGAAGTGAAGGGGGCTGATTTATATAGGAAGAAAGGGAAATATCAAGATGGGATTGTTTGGTTTACAAGATGAAAAGAAAAGGTGGGGCTTATCTCTAGGTTGTTGGATGGGTTGTTGACAGCGCACAGGGAGGCAGATGGACGCTGCCTTCGGGCATGCACAAAAGCCAGGTGAGTGGGACATCTACAGGCAGATACATGATGGGAAAGCTGGAAGTTGGTTGGGTGCAAGAGTAAAAGGCAGTCTAACGGTTGCAATGGGGGAAACAGCCAGGTTGCTGTCAGACCAGCAGTGAAGTGTGATTTTGGGTTCTACAACTGCAAAGAAAGAGACAAGTTCTGTGGTAGCAGAAGAAAGGGTAGATGAAAATTAGGATTATGGTAGGCTTTACACCTAGAATTAGGGTTTCAGGCTCACACCCTTGACTTCACATCAATATTGCAATTCATATGCAGTCTTAAATAACTCGGTCAATCATTCTCTGAACCTAGAAGTTTAGGCTTTGTAGTCAAGAAAAACAAGCAATTCCCAAATAAAGCAAGTCCTTACTAAAGTAAAATTGAAAGCTAACTAAACTTGACTGAGCATAGACCCAAACAGATCCAATTGGAACCAAACCCAACTAAAAGCAAAATAAGTAAACTAAACTCAAATAAAACAACTCCACTATTTTGAAACTCTAGCTGGATCTCTATCATAATGCCTGATGCTTCTGTAAAGATTCAACTTCACAAAATAAAATTACGCATGCAATCTCATCAAGTAATAAAACTTGATTGGATGTTAGGTGTTTGCATAATTATAATGTGTAAAGAAAAGACTATATGGTATTAGATTAAATTGTCCAATGATTATTCAATATTTAGAATTTCTAATATTTTGCTTTTATATTTTATATTGTTTATCTATTATTATTTCACCAGTAGTTGTATAAAAGGTGTAGTAGGAAATGGTGTTAAAAACAATAACATCCATGTTAGATCAAAAATATTATATTTCCGACTGTAACTGAAGGTGTAGGAGAATTGGCCTTTGTACATCAGTCGCATGTAGGGTCATCGGTTTTTCTAGTAAGAGCATAAGTTTGTTGTTTGACTACAACCTGGAAGGACGCATATTTGGGTTACGTATTTTTCTTCTAGTTTTCTAAATCGTATTACTAACTAAGAATTGGTTACAATTTGGTTGCAATGTATATTTTAAACTCATATAGTGCGTAATATACTCGTTATATGAGTTACCAGAGATCTATTTGATAAATTGAGAGCCCGGTGAGAAGTTTTGGAAGAATATCTACAAAGAATATCTACTCGATTGCCACCAGATCCTAGATCTTAGTGTTTGATCTTCTTTCAAGTAGTGTGGATGAGTTTTTGTGCTAGCCATGGGTTTAGAAAACTTTACATAGACGACGTGATTGCCTTTGGTTCAAATCCATATAGACTTGGGCATATTGAGTGGTATTGTTGCATATTCTGTTCTAATTAAGGTTCTGTATCACTTGTTATAAACTTTCTAAAATTTAACTTATAGCACTGACTCCTTTCAAAATTGTGGTTTTGTAATCTATACTACCGTGAGATATAATATGATAAGTAGGGTACATGTAATAATTTTGTTTTTCAATTGCAGGCCTGATGATCTTCGGAAGCCATTTGGGCAATTTGGTCCTCTTAAGGACATTTATTTGCCTCGTGATTACTACACAGGGTAAGAAAAGTCATTTAAGCTTCCGTTCTCTAGTAATGCTCGTTAATTTTTATCAGTTTTAAGTTGAGAGCATCATCTTAGTGTGTTTGTTAAACTAAAAGTTAAACAACATACCCTCTAAAATTATCTTCTGGCTAAATTAACCACTTCTGGTGGGTTCTTTTTTTCATTATTTCTGTAAATCACAATATGGATATTTTTATCAAGGCTGTTGAGATTTAACAGTGAAAATAAAGTTGTGAAGATACAAGTCAAGTTATAGAGATTTGGTGAAGAGGATGTTAGTAGTTGTGAAGATATTCCCTGGGAAGAAAAGTGGGAAGAAATGAGTTTGAAGTTTACACATTTTGAAGATGAAAGTCTGAAGTCATCTTTATTCTCTGAAGTTTTGATGTCGGCAGGCAAGTGCTTGCTTTACTTGTAATGTATGAAGTATGAATGCTATAACGTTGATTGCATGTGACCTTCAATATAACTTGGGTCATGAAGATTGATTTACACTGATTGTTGTAGCTGCTGGAGTTATGTGGTTACGTTATCGAGATGACCCAGTCTCCATATCTTATTAGATCAAATCTACGTGCTTTGCAGGGAGCCTCGTGGATTCGGCTTTGTTCAATATATTGACCCTGCTGATGCAGCTGAAGCCAAGTATCAAATGGATGGACAAATCCTTCTTGGGCGTGAATTAACTGTTGTTTTTGCAGAGGAGAACAGGAAGAAGCCATCCGACATGAGGGCGCGGGAGAGAGTAAGGTATCCTTTTATAAACTGCTTTTATTACGATACTCCTAATATATTATGGCATATTGTTCAGCCATTTGTTGGTTTTTGGAGCTTTTGATGGTTTCACCATTTAATATACAATTGAGACACTTTCGGGTGATTGGTGTTTCTTAATTGCATCTTTACTAAAAAAAATTGGAGAGTTTTTTTTTTACCACATGAAATACAATGACATAGTCTAGGTAATCTATTTCTATTTTTTTCTTCTGATTGATCAATAGTTTTATTGAACTATACAGTACTAACAGTCCAGGAAGCAGAGCATTGTGAACTCGAGGATGGCAGTAGTTTAGTTTTGTTGTTATCTGTATATAGTTTTCTTAAGTTGACATGGTGTCTTACTTTAACATCTTTGAACTAGCCTGTTATTAAATAATCTTGTATGCGCGGCCGTGCAACATGTTAAGATTGATGATATTTTGAAGCTCATTGTATATAGTTATACTTCATTTTTTTACTTTGAGAAAAGGCTACATTTTTTTGAATTGATCTAACAGAGACAAATTTTGTCCTTGGAACAAGTAAATGGTTTTGCTACTTATTTTACTGGATGCCCATCTTTATATGCTTCTTCTTTGACCAGTGATCGATACGACCGTAGGTCATCCCGTCATTCACGTTCCCCAAGATATTCTCGCTCACGCTCCCCAAGGTACTCCCGTTCACATCGTGGTAGGTCTCGATCTCGCAGTGCTAGTTACTATTCACCATCTCCGAGGCGGCAACGGTACTATTCACCATCTCCAAAGCGGCGACGGTACTCGAGGTAAAGATCTTATTGATTGTTTAGGCTATAATAATAGTTGGTTCAAACGTTAATATCATTTCATGCAATTCCTGACAGATCAATCTCACCCGAGGATCAAAGGCACCATAGGGGTCGGTCGTACTCCCGTTCTTCTTCCTATGATGATGGTTCTAGGAGCCCATATGAGGATGTAAGGAGGGAACATTATCGGTCTCACAGAGAACGATCTCGATCTGTTAGTCGGTAAAGGGCATTCCTGCTCACATTGGAGAATTTAAGGAACTTCCATAACCTTACCTGAAGCTCTGGATGCTATTGTTGGTACTTTTTAATTACTAATTTCAGGCAGATTTGGTCTGATATGGTGGTTTGCGTTGTAAATGTGGTTCATGGTTAGTTGCCTACATTGAAAATTTACTGGGAAGGCCATGTTTAGTCTATAGATATTTCTGAGGCAACTTAAAGGATGCTGATGGTTACTCTTAGGATTTATTGCGACAGTCTGTTCTAATATTGGCTCTGGTGGTGCCCCTTTAGTTGGTGATTGTATTAACTGCCAGCAAGAAGCTGGGGACTCTTAAGTAATCATCTTTGCTTGTAGAATTTGTTCTAGTTTCAAAGTTTTTCACTGCAGTTTGATTTTGGTGTGTAATATGAACATGCTGGAAATACATGTTTGACGTACGTAACAGGTTTGTGCCGATCTCAGTGTGTTTTACTTATACAGAACTAGCAATATCAGATGATTTTGGTCAGTTGGATGACTGTTATTGAGAATACAGTGAAGATCTTTTTGAAAAACTTCTTAAAAGCCTCCCAAGTTAGTTCTGGTGCTGTGATCCTCGGGTCTGTTTTGAACCATGTCAAAGCAATATCAAACATCTTACTACCCGATGCCTTCACTTGTAGGTTCTCTGGAATTTGTGCCATCTGCAGGTTTCGTTCAATATCCTCTATCCAATCATTAGCATATAAAAAAATTTCGGTGTCCTTGAAGTTCTTGGGTCTCATTCTCTTGAAATCAATAATGGTAAACGATCTCGGTTTCTACGGATCGGGCTGAGGCGGTACGACCTGTGGCTGAAATGTCGCGACTTTCTCTACCGCATTGAGTGCTAGATGGTGGGTATTATCGATGTCCTGTCTCATGATGTTCGATTGGGAGTGCTCTGTCTGGGCCCGTTGGGCCTTCATTATCTACTGAAAGAGTGCAAATATTTGTGTAGGATCAACTGATGGTGGTGGTGGAAGTTCTTCTGGTACTGCAGGCACTGTCCTTTGAACTGGAGGTGGAGCACCCCTAAAAGCTGCTGCGGAAGTCCCCACCTGAACCGGTGGGAAGACACTATGGACTGAAGGCTGTGGAGCAATGACTGTTGTCCTCTCAACAACATGCGGGGAAGCAGTCGAGGAAGCTGTTGATGCTTCCGAGCGATAGAACATGATTTTCGGAGGCATCCTGAAGATATCCAAAACAAAAGAATCAATATTGAGCAAGATACAATAACATTAAAGAATGACAATAATATTCAAAGGAAGAAATATTCAGAATGATAAAGAAGCAAGAATCAATAGGGTGTAATTGTGTTTCTAGTTGTGATTAAGTATTCGTTCTATCATCCTAGTATCTATATCCTATCATATCCTATCGCAGGTTCGTAGTAGTACAATTAAGTCGTTACAATACTACGATATCGTACTATTACGAAGTTGTATCTGCATGGACTACCACTTTTGCTGTTAAGTGTGAAGACAGAAAGATGAGCCAATATTTGCTTGTGGACAACTTTCCAGCGTAGAAAGAGAGAGAGAGCCTTTCTTTCTCTCGCCTGCTTAGTACTTTTTAAAGGAATCTGGCATTCACTCCATATACTGGAGTCCAAGAGGAATACCCCACTAATGTGTATCTAATGATATTATATTAACATGATATGCCAAGATAATATTGTTAGAGCAACTAAAATATGTGCACTAAATAATTTACGTTGCTAATTAATATACTGATTTCGTAAACTTTTTCCCTACCAAAAAAATTAACAATGGTAAACATTTGAACACTAGAAAATAACAGCAAATTTGGGTCAGGCAGTGCTCAAGAGTAGCCCTCCCTTAGCACCATAAACTCTGATTACGCTCTTGAGGTCAATATTTCAGATGCCTAAAAGATATTGATGGCGCTCTCAAAACCATTTTGAAGGATCATGCTACGCAGGAGCAGATGATGTTCAACACAATTCGTAACACGGTGCACGGCCTAATTATTTCTTTTTTATACGAACATTTTCGTTCAAAATATTGAAGTTTATGAAAATTATGCAGAGCATAAAGTTTGGAGAATTAAGAAACAAAACGTCCAAACATTGGCTGTTTCGCTTGAATTTCACAAAAAAGAAGAAGAAGAAGAAGAAGAAGAAGAAGAAGACATTTCAACCAAATTTATCTCAAGTTTAATGATTCCAATCGTTTTTAGTATTACTCTGGACGACTCGCACTCATAGGCTGGATTTGGTGTTGCATCTACTATTTTGCACAAGACCATTGCATTTTTTATATCAAATATCTGGATATGAAAATTGTCCACATTTAATTGCATCCTTCTTTGATTTGCCGTTAGGATCGATCTCCGCTGCATGCCATCAGTATCATTATCCCATCTGCTCGTTCACCCAGCCGCCCTCCAGATCTGATTTTCGAACACCCACAACCTGCATATAAATTAGGGTCAGACACAGTTCAGCGATATTCAAACCTCTATCTTCCGACTCTCATTTAGGGTCGGCCCAGAGGATAGGATTGTCCTATCCGAAACTAATTTTTGTTGTCCTTTGATTATTATTATGAGCCGGTTCTGAAAAGTCATCCGTGATTCCGATCTTTGTAGAATCGTGTTGAGCTTAGGAGTTGTTCAAATCTGAAATCTTACCCTATGGCCGGCCCTACTCTCATTATTTGTGTAATTGGGTTATAGCTTGTTGACAAGCATGACATGAAGTTGTACTTGTGCCATAGTAGTTCGTTATTCGGAATAAAATTTGAAAATAAAAGAAAGATTACTGTTTTTAAAAGCAGTTTCTGTTTTTTTTAGATTAAGCAGCACTACCAAACCATGCCTCTAAGGTTTTTTTTTTTTTTTTTCCGATGTCCGACGTAACGTTCGATTTTTTATGCACACTAAGTTGCATGTCTTTTGGAGGCTCTCGATAAAGGTACTACAAAAATGACTCGGGGCTAGTCCAGTATTGGTGCTAGTCCAGTTAGAAATTTTTTTTACTCAGGCTAGTCCAAATTTTACTATGTCTGTCCACCCTCTTCACCTCCCTCCTCATGCTCATGCTCCTGCTCCTCTCCCACCCCCACCCCCTCCGGCCTTTCCTTCTCCCTCCTTTCGCGATTTTTTGCCTCTTCGCGTCGTTGACCTCCCCATCGAACGCGTCGCAGCCGTCGAGCCGCACCTCAAGCACCTTCCCGTCGGCTCCGTCACGAAGGTGATGAAGAAGAAGAAGAAGAAGAAGTGTGCGGGGGACTGTGCGCGACGGAGGCATGCGTTCGTAGGGGGCTACGGGTACGCCTCTCGCCGCCGACGGCGACAACAGCAGCAGAACCAGCAGCAGCAACATCAGAAGCGAAGGCGAGCGCCTACGCCTCGCCGCCGCCCCCGTGCGCGTGCCTCCGCCTCCTCCCCCGCCTCCCGCCGCCGCCACCTTCTCTTCCTCCTCCTCCTCCTCCCGCTCCTCCGTCACGTCCCCCCCCCCCCCACCTTTCCGACCTTCACGCAGTCCCGTTCTTGTGTCACCCCACGTAGTCCTTTCCTCCGGACTGTCAAAATTTTGACAGTCCTACCAATTGGAAGGACTGTCAAAATTTTGATAGTCCTAGAAAATCAATATATTTTTTTAGGACTGTCAAAATTTTGACAGTCATTCTAATTGGTAGGACTGTTAAAATTTTGACAATACTGATTATAAAATAAATAAATTAGACTGAACAGTCTGATAAATAATTTTTAAAAATAATAAATTTATAACTATTAATAATAAAAATTTCAACTATCCTGAGTATTTTTTAAGTACCTTTACCAAAGCCCTTTTGGACTACTATGTGAGTCCTACGAGGCTATAGTTACCACTTTAAGTTTAAGCAAAACCTCAAAAGTTACCACTTGACCAGAATATCAGAGAGAGAGAGAGAGAGAGAGAGAGAGAGAGAGTGAGTGTGTGTACTGAAATTACACACTACAGATTCTCCAGAGTAACGGAGTAAGTGAGTCCTCTGGACTTTGAACCATTCTCCCCCAGCTACCACCCTCCCCCTCTCTCTCTCTTTGAGCTTCTTCTTCCAACTGGATGACTGCTGGCTTCTCGTTTCATGGTAAAAGCTTGCATTTTTAATACCTTTCCTGCTATTTTTCTTCGGTGGTTTTCACTGTGTCTTGCTAGTCCGCTTCCTCTGCATTTGCGCTGGGTTCTTCCTGGCGGGCTTGGGAAGTTAGAAAGTTGCTTTCTTCATTTCTTTCCTTGGAGTTGCTTTGAAGACGAAGGGTCTTTGACTCTTAGCTGTTCCCAAAAGGTTTTTGAAGCGTACCCACTATCAAAGGAGAAAGCTTTCTCTCTCAAAATCACTTTTTTGAAGGAAAAAAAGAAGAAGAAGAAGATTAATTCTTGAATCTAAAGGTCCAATTTTTATTTTTGTGCAGTTGAGAAGGAGAAGTCTCTCTCTGAATGTGGATTTGGAGCAAGAGTCTACTGTGTAAGCTGCATCTCCTATAGTCTTTACTTTATTCTTTTGTATTTCTAGTTCTTTAATGTTAACATTTTTGCCTTGTTTGTGTCTGTGTTGGTACGAAATAGTTACGCATTTGATTCTGTTGGTGCACTGCACTGCCTCACCCTGGATTGTACATTTAGGCCTCTGTTTGGTTCGCGGAAAGGGAAGGAAAGGAAATCAGTTCTTTGCTCTTTCCTTTTCTTGGAAAATTACAATTCTTATTAATTTTTCTTTCCGACGTTTGGAAAGACCCGGGAAATTGGGTGGGAAAGTGAATAATTTGTGGTGGGAAAGCCCCCCCCCCCCCCCCCCCCCCCCCCTATTTCCCTTTCCCTTGGTAATCAATTTTCTTTCCCGAGGTCCAGATTCCGCGAATCAAACGTGGCCTAAGGTTTTTAGTACAAACTCTTGAATTTAAGATGGTAGTAGCTGTCTTAAATTTGTGTAGAATATAGATCTTTGGAGAAGGAGACTTTATTCTTATATATATGCAATGACAGACTCCATATGGAAAAAGTAATTGATAAACATACAACTTATGGAAACTCAATATGGAAATGTAGACTCTTGACTGTCTTTAACTATAAACTGGGTTTTTTTTTTCATTAAATCTAAAAGACGAAAATAACCTATTAATCCTAAAATATCCCTAAAACTTACCAAACTTGTGTTCGATACAATATTCCAATTTGGTTGACGTCCGGTCATGACCGACAAGAACCTACCAAACTTGTGTTCGATACAATATTCCAATTTGATTGACGTCCGGTCATGACTGACAGGAACCTGGGTTAACTACTTACTGTATTCTTCTACAATATGTTTTTGCGGATACCTGGTTCATGATTTTGGTGCTATTTGCGCCATCTAAGCATGCACCTAATTATTATTTTTAGAAAACTCTTAAGATATGTGTTGGGAACGTGATGTGATCCGAAATGGAGTTGGCCCATGAGGTGTGATATTGGACTGAGCCCATATGCCCTAAATGAGAATTTTCATGTAAGGTCTGAACCAATCCCAATTATCTACACCTCATGATCCCACTTCTTACCCGATGTGGGACTAAATTATCAATTCCACTGTCACCACCTTTGAACGTTCAATTGGAAATGAGATACAATCCAACAAAATATCTTTATCTGTCATTTTATTTTATCTTGCAAGTATCTATACCTCTTCTTTGTACTTGATAGGTCTACTTCACTAGGGGATTGCCATTGCTTCACTTTTTGATTTAATGTGTCATAGAGACAAAATGTAATTCCCAATAGCAAATTGTATCATATCTCTTGATCTAGGCTCTTTTAGTCTACAGAAACTTGGAGGGTGCTCCTTGGTTGCATGAGCTTAAATTGCATATCCAAAAAGTAGATATATCTACCTGCCAACTGGTCAAGTAGGTTCTATGGTATTGACGCTCTCATGTTCATAATTATCTTGGCTAAGAATTTGGTACCAACATAAAGGTTGACATCGGGTTGACAACTGGTCACAAAAACTTTGTTAAATCTTTTATGAAGTTTGTTATGCTTCATAGCCGACTCCATTTTGATGAGAGAAGACTTGGATGATCATGATGATGATAACTTCACTACTTTTCAGAAATTTTTCTGAAAAGGGATCAATTTTGTCAACATTGGCTGGAAGACGAGAAAGTTGGAAATAGTTTCTACATTTGAATTTTGTCAAGATTGTTAGAAAAATGCCAGACCATTTTTCTAACAATTTTGCAATTTCCTCCTGACAAATTTGTTTTGCAATTTGTTATATCACAAGTCCGTGAAGCAAAATTTGAAAGACCAACACACATTTTTTCAACTTCACATACTCCATATATAGAGATAAAGCAATTGTAGAGTCGAGAAGATGGCAATGGGAACTTACGGAAAAGCTAAGTCAATAATGTTTGCCAAAGACAGTGGAAATGCTCCAAAGTGGCTGTTATTGTTGAATCTCCTATCACAACATCATTAAAGAAGTACCAATTATTAATGTTGCTTTTTTTTTCCTAGGCTAAATTTCAACTTGATACCCTCAACTATTCAAGTTGTTCAACTTAATACCCTAGACTTTTTTTTCTCAACAACTTAATACCATCAACTATTAAAATGTTCAACTTCATATCCAAAAAAAAAAATTAAAACCCTAAACTACCCCCCCTCCTTCTCCTGCCTCTCTTCCTCCCCTTTTTCTCCGGCCGGCCATAAACCCCCCCTCCGTCAGCGATGACCCCTCCCTCTCCCTCTCCTTTCTCCGGAAGCACGTGACGGTGCGCGGCGACAACAGCGACGGCGTAGTGTTGGCACAAGCTGCGGCAACAACAGCGAGCACGCGAGGGCGGGGAGCGCGAGCGGGAGGGGGGTTAGACGGCGGGAGGAGGGGCGCGGCCGGGGGGAGGAGGTGGGGTAGCCGTTGGTGGGGAGGGGGCGGCCTGGGTTGGGGGAGGGGGGGAAGGGGCTGTGGAAGAGGTACTGAGGGTTATTTTTGATTTTTTTTTTCTTGAGGGTATTAAGTTGTCTATTTTGAAAGTTTAGGGTATCAAGTTACCAAACATGAATAGTTGAGGGTATCAAATTGAAATTTAGCCTTGTTCCTATTAATACTACTGCATTTATGTTCTCACAAGTACTCGAGGCTCTTCATTTCTTTTCTATTGATACTATTAGCATTTCTGTACTCATAGGTACTCAAGGCTCAAAAGTGCTACAAAAATGTCACACCGTCTGGCCTTTTTGTGTCGAAAAAGCCAGACAATATGTCATTTTCGCTGCAGACCATCTTGCGTTTCTGCTGATTCTTTTTTTTGAAGTCAACAGAAACACAAGTCCATTTGCTGTATTGTCCTTCTATAGGAAATATTCCAACTTTCTCATCTTCCAGCCGATTTTGACAAAATTCATCCCTCTGCAGAAAAATTTCTAATAACTTTTCTTACCAAATTAGTGGAGTTGATCCTTTACTCATTATTTTTAAGAATTATTAGTGGCCAAAGTATAATCTGATGATTAACTAGTTTTTTTTTTTTGTGCAAGCAATACTTTTTATTTGAAAATAAGTGGTGAATGGTGAATGCTTCATATTTTATTCTTCAGCCCCAAGACTGGTTTAAATAGAAGAAATACAATCAATATCGATCCTTGAATCAAGGAGAACCTTAAGGAACAAGAAACTAAATGAAGACAAAAAATCTTCTCTAATAATGACTAATAACAAGATGAGAGAATCACAGGATTCTCCAACACCCCCTCTCAAGTTGGTGCATGGATATCTATCATGTCCAACTTGCTTACCAAATGCTCAAAGACGGGTCTTGCCAAGCTTTTGGTTAAGATGTCCGCAGTTTGCTGACTAGAGGTCACAAATGGTAGACATATGATTCCAGCATCTAATTTCTCTTTTATGAAGTGACGGTCAATCTCAATATATTTGGTTCTATCATACTGAACCGGGTTGTGGGCTATGCTTATGGCAACTTTATTGTCAGAATATAATTTTAATGGAAGCTCAATTTTCATTTTAAGTTTCTCCAGGACTCTTCAAATCCATAGTCCTTCACAAATACCCTGAGCCATAGCTCTAAATCCAGCTTCTGCACTGCTTTTTGCTACAACTCCTTAATTTTTGCTTCTCCATGTCACAAGATTACCCCATACATAGGTACAATATCCAGAGGTTGATCTTCTGTCTATGTCTGAACCTTCCCAATCTGCATCAGTGAAGATAGACACATTCCTTTCACTAGTCTTCTTAAAAAATAAATCCTTTCCGGGATTGGCCTTCAAGTATCTCAGTATTCTATAAACTGTCTCAAGATATTCCTCATAAGGAGAATGCATAAACTGACTCACTACACTGACTGAGAAGGCGATGTCAGGTCTAGTGTGAAACAAATAAATTAGCTTACCTACCTCTGGTATCTTTCGGTGTCAACATGAACATTTCCTTCTCTCCAAAGTTTTGCATTAGAATCCATTGGTGTGTCGGCTGGTCGACAACTACTCATTCCCGTTTCTCGCAATAGATCGAGAATGTATTTATGTTGTGAAACCACAATTCCTTTCTTCGATCGAGCAACCTCTATACCAAGAAAGTATCTCAAGGACCCTAAGTCCTTGATTTCAAAGTTTGTAGCAAGTCTCTCATTTACTCTTCTCAATTCAATTGTATCATCTACATAAACAATCAAGGCAGCAAATTTTCCATCAGAGGAGAATTTGGTGAATAAAGTGTGATCAGCTTGTCCTTGAGTGTACCCTTAGTTCTTCATAGACTAAGTAAATCTTTCAAACAAAGCTCTCAGAGATTGCTTTAAGCCATAAAGAGACTTTTTCAACTTGCATACCTTTGATCCGAATTTGTCTTCAAAGCCAGGAGGACTATCCATGTATACTTCTTCTTCTAGATCACCATTGAGGAAGACATTTTTAACATCCAACTGATGTAGAGGCCAATCCAGGTTAGCCGCAAGAGATAAAAGTATTCTGACAGTGTTCAATTTTGCAACAGGAGCAAATATCTCCATAGGTTTGAGTGAAACCCTTAGCCACCAAGCGAACTTATACCTTTCAACTGACCCATTTGAATTGTACTTCACAGTAAACACCCACTTACATCCCACGGTCTTCTTACCAACTGGTAGTGTCATGACTCTTCAAGTTTTGTTCTTTTCAAGAGCTTTCATCTCCTCAAATACAATTTTCCTCCACTTTGGAACTTCTAGAGCATCCTGTACATTCTTTTGAATTTCTACACTAGAGAATTGGGAGGTGAAGGCAGAAAAAAATGAAGACAAGTTTGAATATGATATAAAATCGGGCATAGGGTATTTAGGACAAGATCTAATGAGTTTTCTAACAACTATAGGATATCTATATCAGGATACCTGATACAACTCTCAGAAACAAAGATAGACGTACCTTTTCTTTTCTTAGGAGGTTGATTATTTCCCGGTTCAGATTCATGACGGTGTTGAGATGTGGACACATCCCCTTCTTTATGGTTCTTTCTTACAAACACCTTTTCTTTCCAAGTCTTATTTTCTACTTCGAACATGTTCTCTTTAGATGACTCATCATTATGTGGCATTTCAATTAGTTCATCATTATTATCATCTTTAATATTCTCATTATTTCTTTCATGAGAAAGTGTAGGCTCGGTTTCATCGAGTTCCTTACTCATAGCCGGAGTAGGTTCAGATAATGAATCATGGCCATTTTCTGTTGGTGCAAAAGTACAACTGTGAACATAAGTTTTTTAAATAACTTGCCC
Organism: Iris macrosiphon; assembly: GCA_036927795.1. Taxonomy (NCBI): domain Eukaryota; kingdom Viridiplantae; phylum Streptophyta; class Magnoliopsida; order Asparagales; family Iridaceae; genus Iris; species Iris macrosiphon. Next base: position 14,499,777 of record JAYESA010000018.1, read on the forward strand.
TTGCGTGTCACAAAATTATTTAAAAAATTTTGTGACATAGGCAAGGACAAGTTATTTAAAAAACTTATGTTCTTAGTTTGAAACGAGTCTTCCTTTAAGTTTTCCCCCTGAAGATGAGTATCATCAAAAAAATATTTGTTTTCAAAGAATGTGACATCCATAGTGACAAATATTTTCTTGGTTTTTTGGATCAAAACATTTATAACCCTTCTGAGTTGGAGAGTACCCTACAAAAACACATTTTATAGCACATGGTTTGAGTTTGCCAATATTCTTATGTTCATGAACAAATTTTGTGCAACCAAATTTTTTTAATGTCAAATTAGTTGAAACAGGAGTAACAGGAAAACATTCTTTGAAAATATGAATTGGAGTTTGAAAATTGAGAACTTTGGAGGGCATTCTGTTAATTAAATATGCAGCAGTTAAAATTGCTTTACCCCACAAATAATTTGGTACTTTATTTGAGAAGAGTAAAGCTCTAGACACCTCCAATAAGTGTTTATTTTTTCTTTCTGCAACTCCATTTTGTTGGGGAGTATTAGGACAAGAGCTTTGATGCACAATTCCATTTTGAAGAAAAAATCACCCAAAATTATGTTAAAGTATTCCCTGCCATTGTCACTTCTAAAGACTTGAATAGTTGTCTGAAATTGATTTTGCACCATTTTAAAAAAGTCCTTTACAGCCTGACAAACATCGAATTTTTCCTTTAATAAGTACACCCAACATACCCTTGAATGATCATTCTATAAATGTGATAAACCATTTTTTGTGAGAAAGTGTACTTGTACGGTTAGGGTCCCAAACATCACTGTGAATAATAGAAAAATATTTTGATGGTTTATAAGGTTGTATTGGAAAAATGAGAACGGTGATGTTTTACAAATTCACATGCTTCACATTTAAACAAAGACAAATCTTTATTACGAAATAACTTAGGAAACACGTGTTTTAAATAACGAAAACTAGGATGACCTAATCGTAAATGCCATAATATAATGTTATCATTATTCGAAACAAAAAAAACTCAAAGCAGGAACTTATCAGTTTGGAAGGTAGTTGTGATTTAGGTCTAATGTCGAAGTAATAGCGTCCTCCATTCTCCTTAGCAGTGCCAATCATCTTCCCTGAGTTCAAATCCTGAAAGACACAGTGAGAACGAAAACAGTTAGTTTGACAATTTTTTTTCTTGGACTAATTTACTGACAGACACTAGGCTACAAGATAGGTTTGGAACATGAAGAACATATTTAAGAGTCAACATCAGAGACAACACAACTGAACCTTTACCTGCAATGGCTGAAAAAGAGCCATCTGCGACTTTTATTTTTTTATTTCCTGTACATGGGCTATATGAATAAAACGTAGTAGATTTATTTGTCATGTGATCGATTGTACCTGAAACTACTATCCATCAAGTGTGGTTGGGACTGACACTAAGAAGAGCATAATTACATTTTTGTGCTATATAGAGCAAGAAGGAGTTTGAGATTCGAGAAGTTTGAACAGTTTGTCTAGTTGTTCCGTCTTGAGTGAAAGTTGAGTTGAAGAAGATTGCTACCCTTGATCTGAATTACTAGCCTGGAATGAACGACCCTCATTACCACATTTTTTCTTCCAGTTCAGAGGGTTTTCATGGAGCTTCCAACATGTTTCACGCGTATGCCATCCGCGTTTGCAGTGATCACACCAAGGTTTGTCCGTCTTCTTACTTTCGTTGAAATTCCTAGTTCCCAGAGCCGAGTCTTCAGATTATGAACTTTGAGGTGCCTTACCCATCATGATTTCTTGTCGTGCCTCCTCCCTTCTTATTTCTGAAATGATTTCACGAAGAGTTGGCAGTGGTATCTTTCCCAAAATTCGGCCTCTTAATCAAGGTCTTTATTCAACCCAGCAAGAAACATAAAGACATGATCATTCTCTTGCCTCTTGAGGAACAAAACACTATCTTCTGCACACCCCCAACTGTAATCATAACAGAGATCCAACTCTTGCAACAAAGTCAACATCTCATTATAATAAGTAGTTGCATCATTGTCTTTTTGTTTAGCATGCCACAACTTTGACTTTAAGCCAAAGATCTGGGAGGAGTTTTGGATATCATAGTATGTTTCTTTGACATCTTCCCACACTGCTTTTACAGAAGGTAAAAATATGTACGGCTTGCCTATTGCGGTTTCCATAGAGCTCACTAACCCGGCAATAATCAAGGAGTTTTTAGACTTCCATTGTTTGAAGAAAGGGTCTTCTATTGCCGGTTCTGCTATTGCTCCCGTAAAAAAATCAAGCTTTCTTTTGCCTTTCAATACCAAACGAACGGTTTGGGCCCATTCATTATAATTTTTTCCATTCATCTTAGGAACATTGACCTTGAGGGAGTTTGAGGATCCCTCCTGATCATTGAAACCTGTGTTGAAGTCGCTGTCTCCAAAAGAACTTCCGTCTCTATTGCCGCCGCTATCGTCACAGCCAGTACCGTCGCCAGCACCGCGACCAGCGCATTCGCCAGTGCCGCGACCAGCACCTCATCCAATGCCAGCACCGCGACCAGCGCCTCCGCCAGTGCCGCGACCAGCACCTCCGCCAGTGCCAGCACCGCAACCAGCACCACCACCATCGCCACGGCTTGCTCCGCCTTCTGTTGTGGAGGAGTAGTTGTTTGTTGAGCCGGTGAGGACTTGCAGTCATCTATTGGAATCGGCCATTGAAAGCCTAACCGAGTTGGAGAAAGGGATTTAGGAAAAAATCTTACAAACCCTAGGTCAAGTCACTTGGCTCTGATACCATATTAGAAAACAAGTGGTGAATGCTTCATATTTTATTCTTCAGCCCCAAGGCTAGTTTAAATATAAGAAATACAATCAATATCCATTCTTGAATCAAGGAGAACCTTAAGGAACAAGAAACTAAATGAAAACAGAAAATCTTCTCTAATAATGACTAATAACAAGATGCGATCTTCTCTAATAATGACTACTAACAAGATGAGAGAGAATCACTGGATTCTTCAACACTTTTCATTAAATTTCTTGATGGGAACCTCCGTGACTCATGTTAGTTGAATATCGAACTCTAGTAATGGTCTATACTGAATGCGTCTCTTCTCTCCTTCACATTCAAAGTTTCAAGCTGAAAACTTATGATTTGGTTCCTTACACATCCTTTGTCTTTTCTTTCTTTAGACTTGATGGAATCAGTTATTACATCAAAGAGTTCTGTATTATTTTTTACCTCCTTTATCCTTTGTTTTCCTCTTCTTCATCTTATGTTTTTTGTTTCATTTCCTCCATAAAATTCAACTACTATTACTTGATACTCTTTTTTTTTAATACAAAAATATGTTGTACCTTCAAACTGTCTACTTATGTTTGATGTAGAATTCATATACATCATGGCTTCACGATCCATTTGTTCCTAATTGGACCAAACTTATTTCTTATCTTCTTTGGACCTATTTGAGCAATATCTTACTTTGTTTAGCACATAAACTAATATTTGTTTCCATTCAACTGACAGCTGTAAAATATTTGTTTGATGTACTGAAGTTCTTCTGAATCATTCGAACTTTGTTGAGCTTGATGTCACGTGAATCATGGGAAGGATGCATTCTGTTACTTATGGCCTTGTTGGCAAATGCATCAGGTATTGAATTTTACTTGTTTAAAGCAAATAGAAGATATATTTATGAAGCCCACTCTGGTGATAAGTGAAGAACTTACGATTAGGCCTTTCTATCATGTGCTTAAAATATTCCATGTTCTCTTTGGTTCAGATTAGCCAAGAGATCTCCTGCCAAATCAGCTGTTTCATGCATTATATACTTTTGAGGAGAAATGAGTTGGGGAGGCAACAAAAGTGAGCTAGTGCACGAGTTGGTATTTTGAGCAAAAAGACTAGGCCTATGAGTCAAATGCTCAACATCTTATATGTACCACTCATGCATGCCTCTGACATACAAATACATGCATGCACACTATTCTGTTACTAGTTTTTATGATATACCCGTTGAGGACTTCAAATTGCTCCAAAGTTTCTCTGCTGACCAATTTGAACAGTTTTAGGCTTATTCGAGCTGTATTCAGGTTCACAAACTACTTGGTGGGCTTCTAATATAATCTACATGTGTTTTTTCCTTGTAGGTTCTTTCATTGGGATTAATATAGGCACTGAAATTTCCAACTTGCCCTCGGCATCAAATATCATATCAATTCTTCAGACCCAGGATATCAAACATGTACGCTTGCTTGACGCTGACCACCAAATGCTTACAGCACTTGCAAACACAGGAATTGAGGTAATGGTCAGTGTTCCCAATGACCAGCTCTTGAAAGTAGGAGAATCTCGAAGTGAAGCGGCAGACTGGATCAACAAAAATATTGCACCCTATCTACCTGCAACCAACATTACTTACATTGCTGTTGGCAATGAAGTCCTGACCACAATTCCAAATGCTGCTCTGGTTCTTGTCCCAGCCATGCAATTCCTCCAGTCTGCCCTGCTAGCTGCCAACCTTGACACACAAGTGAAAGTTTCAAGCCCTCAGTCCATGGACATGATACCCAAATCTTTCCCTCCGTCTACTGCTGCATTCAATTCTACATGGACCTCAGTAATGTATCAGTTTCTCCAGTTCCTGAAGAACACGGGATCTTCGTTTATGCTGAATGCACAACCATACTATGGTTACACCAAAGGAAATGGCATTTTCCCCATAGAGTATGCTCTTTTTCGGTCTTTAACTCCAAGCAGCCAGATTGTGGACCCCAACACACTTTTCTACTACACTAACATGTTTGATGCAATGGTTGATGCTGCTTATTACTCCATGCAAGCGCTCAATTTCTCCGCAATTCCTGTCCTGGTGACTGCGTCTGGGTGGCCATCTCGTGGTGGGGCTAATGAACCTGATGCTACCGTTGACAATGCTTTGGTCTATAATAGCAACCTTGTAAAACATGTTCTAAACGGCTCTGGTACACCAAGTCAGCCAAGCATACCAATTAACACGTATCTCTATGAATTGTTCAACGAGGATCTTCGGCCTGGGCCTATTTCTGAGAAAAATTGGGGGATGTACAACCCGAATGGAACAGCTGTATATACCCTAAACTATGGAAGTGTGAATGAAAGTAGCGATACTGTAACTGTTCCATCAGTGTTGGTCGGCGTTTTCTGTGTGGCGAATTCGAGTGCAGACTCAACTGCATTGAAGGAAGGCTTGGATTGGGCTTGTGGGTCTGGTTCAGCAAACTGTAGTGCTATCCAGCCAGGACAGCCTTGTTATGAGTCCGATAATCTTCTAGCCACTGCTTCCTATGCATTCAATGATTATTACCACAGAACTCAAGCAAATGGTGGGACTTGCAACTTTGGTGGCACAGCCATGATTACTTCAGTTGATCCTAGTAAGTTCTCTTCAACCTTGAATATCATTTTTCAGTTTCTGCTGAAATTATGAATTCACTTCCTTTTTAGCACAATTCAGATATCTTGTACAATCTGTATTGTAGATACAACAATATATTTGTTCCTTCGTATAATGAGCCTATACTGAGAATGAGCCTATACTGAGTGAGTAAATCCTTCTTTCTGTTGGTACCATGAGGTTGAGTTCATATCACCCATCAAAGTTCTGCCAAGGACTTTTGTTTCCCTTGTAATATTATTTGACAATTTTCACAGATTTGCTGTATGGTTGAATGTCATATAATTTAACAAATTTTCTTATGAAGCCTTTTTGCTCGGAAAAGCTTAGATGATGAATCACATCTGTTGTCTTAGTATCCCTTTAAGAAAATATCATAGGTTAGCAGATTGATACCTTGACCCAGATATTGTACGGAAAGGCTTAGAGGTTGAATCACATCTGAAGTCTTAGTATCCCTCTAAAAAAATATCGTAGGTTAATAGAATGATACTTGGACACAAAATAAAACTGAAGGACAACGCACATTTTGCTTTCACAGTTCTGTTTCAATGGAGGATAGCTTCTTTCTTTAACTAATCATGTGCGAATTTATTTTGGTTTAGCTATTTTTATTTCAAGTTGGCAAACTTATTCTTCATTTTGACTCCAAGTTCTTTGAATCTAACAGATACACAGAAATAAACAGTATTTCACACAAAAGAAAGAGTAATTCCAAACAAGTTTTATGATTTATCACAAGATTTACATTTTTTTTTTTTGTAGATAAACAAGATTTACATGATTTCATTATAAGCTTTTGGACCTGGATAGGCTTTTAACTAGGCAATACATACATTCAGGCAGATATATTGACTTGCAAAAGCCGGCAGCTTCATAAATGAGGAAAATCTGCAAGCTAGAATGCGAGATGCTTAGATATCAGAACACAGATTAATGAAAGTTTATGGACATTGTTTTTCTGGAAAGTTATGAACATTGTTTTCTCCCCTCCTCTTATAGTAAGTATCAGCAAGATATGAGTATATCAGATTGCTGCTCCTATCAACATGGAAACTGACGTCCCACGTCTTTAGGATCCTTTTATGGGATCCGTTGTCCCAGAACTCCGTTAAGGGCCATCTCCTTTGTTAGTTCAGCAATTTCACTAAAGTGTTGTTCCTTCACACGAGCTTAATTCTACCACTTACGGTGCGTAATTTATTTTCCATAAAAGCTTGCCACCTAAGAGTCATCTTCCTAAGTTTGACGACAACAACATGCTTGGATTATGATCTACTTCTAGTTTCCGACCTAACTTATCTAGCTGCAATGACGAGTTTTACTCTCAATCAGAGGTTTGAACTTTGAAGACAACAGTTGAAATGTGGTAGAATATTTTGCTTGACTTTATTGATGTGAGGAGTTACATATTTATAGGAGGGGCCAACCCCTCTCTTCAATTCTATCCGATGTGGGACTAAAGTCACTTTCATGCTCTCAACAATCCCCCTTAAGATGGGCGATAGATATCAATCATCCCCATCTTGTTACATAGTTTAGAAAGACTCGATGAATTAAGACCCTTAGTCAGACAATCTGTAACTTGTTCTTCTGAGCGAACATGATCGAGCTTTAATATTCCTTTTTCTAGCTTCTCTTTAATGACAAACCGATCGATCTCGATGTGCTTAGTTCTGTCATGCTGAACTGGATCGTTAGCTATACTTGTTGCAGCTTGACTATTACTCAGAATATGTAACGGTGTTCCCTAGTCCAGTTTCAACTCTGTCAGCAGTGCTCTTATCCACAACAACTCTGACACTCCCAGAGCCATAGCTCTATATTCTGCTTCAGTAGTCGACCGTGCTACCACCGACTGTTTCTTGCTTCTCCATGAGACTAGGTTACCTCCCACAAAGACACAGTACCCTGAGGTAGACCTTCTGTCGTCCATGCAGCTTGCCCAATCCGCATCGCAGTACCCCTCAACACCCATGTGTCCATTTTCTTGAACCATAGTCCTCTTCCAGGAGTCCCCTTCAGATATCTCAAGATATTGAAAACTGCGTCCATGTGGCCCTTCCTTGGATCATGCATGTAGCGATTCACTACACTCACAACAAATGAGATATCAGGACGAGTGTGGCTAAGATAAATCAATCTGCCTACAAGTCTCTGATATCTCTCACGATCAACCGGCTCTCCTGCCTCTGCCCCCAACTTATCTCTCTGATCAATTGGAGTGACTGCCGATCGACATCCCAGCATCCCAGTCTCTTTGAGCAGATCTAGTATATACTTCCTTTGAGAGAGGACGATCCCAATCTCTTCCTTGAGCCACCTCGATCCCGAGAGAATACCTCATCATTCCTAAATCCTTCACTTCAAATTCCTTGACGAGTTTTGATTTCAGCTGAGTGATCTCCTCATTATCACCTGTGATCACTATATCATCCACATACACTGCAAGTATGGTGATGTGGCATCTTACATGCTGGAAGAAGACCGTATGATCTGCATTGGTCTGGCGGTATCCCATGCCTGTGACGGCCTTCCTAAATCTATCAAACCGGGCTCGAGGAGATTGCTTGAGTCCATACAGTGATTTCTTCAGCTTGCACACCTTTCCCGCTGACTGTTTCGTGCAAAACCCCGGGAGGGTCTCCATGTATACTTCTTGTAGATCCCCATGAAGAAAGGCGTTCTTCACATCCAATTGATACAACTGTCACCCATGGTTTGCTGCAAGGGAGACCAGGGTTCTCACAATGCTCATCTTGGCTACTGGAGCAAACGTCTCATCATAGTCGATGCCATAGGATTGAGTGTATCCCTTTGCAACCAACCTTGCCTTGTACCGCTCTACTTTACCTTCTGGCATCTCCTTTACTGTGAAGATCCATTTGCATCCCACTGCTTTCTTTCCTTTAGGCAACGATACAAGCTTCCATGTCCCATTTCTTTTGAGTGCCCCAAGTTCTTCCAACATTGCAGCTCTCCACCTTGGATCTTCCTTTGCCTCCTGCCAACACTTGGACAAAGAGGTGGTGTTTAACGATGCAATGAATGCTCGATAAGTAGGGGATATATTAGAGTAGGATAAGAAATTGGCAATGCCATGTTCATAACCATAACGATTAAGAGCTTTTCCCGCATTACTGTGAGAAGATCTGCTTAAAGGAATATGAGGAATATGAGGTAGTGGTGGAGAGATCATACCATCCGAATAAGAGAGATCCGTATTCGAATCAGAGGTATCCGTGCAGGAGAAACATCTTCAAGAGTTGGGACAAGGTTAGGCGAGGGACTTGGCACAATAGGCGAGGGACACGACACAGTATTGGACTGCTGCTTTCTCCTTCTGTAGACTTGGAGTTTTGTAGTCTATTTCTCCCTCTGCACAATATCACTTTCTTCCTCCTGATTGTCACCACTTTCTCCCTTATTCTCATCACTTTCCTCACCCTCGTTATCTCTCCCCTGTTCCCTTGTACCAGCTTCCATCATTGGGTATGGAACTGATCCGACAATCATGCTCGGGCCTATGTTTCCCTCACTCCTAACACCTCATGTGTTATGTGTGTCACCAAATGCAGACCCTTCACCTGAATCATTGTGGTAGTATGGTTCCATCTCTCTGAATGTAACGTCCATGCTCACAAAGAGCCTCCGCTCCACTGGACTCCAACAAGGGTATCCCTTCTGAGTCCCTGAGTAGCCAACCAAGATGCACTTCACCGCTCGAGGATCCAACTTTCCCACCGCGGGCCTGTTATCTTTCACAAAGCATACACACCCAAATACCTTTGGGGGAACAATGTACTTATTTTCTCTTGTAAGCATCTCAAATGGTGTCTTCCATCCCAACACCTGAGAGGGCATCCTGTTGATGAGATATGCAGCCGTCAACACAACATACCCCCACAAGTGTTTAGGAACATTCATGGCAAACATCATTGTCCGTGCTATTTTCAACATGTGCCTGTTCTTCCGTTCTGCTACGCCATTCTGTGCTGGTGTATAGGCACACGAAGTCTGATGCTGTATCCCATGGGTTGATAAGTACTCTTCAATACTCTTGTTTGTGTATTCTGTCCCATTGTCAGATCTCAAAATCTTCACTTTAGCATTATACTGGGTTGTAACTCTGCGATAAAAATCTTGAAAGCATGCAAAGACGTCACTCTTACTCTTCATTAGGTATACCCAGATGACACGAGTGTAACAGTCAATAAAGATGACAAACTATTTAAAACCATTAACACCAGTTGTAGGACAAGGTCCCCACACATCTGAGTGTATCATATCAAAATCAGCTAAACTTCTATTTCCAGAACTCACATAAGAGCTTTTGGTATGTTTTTCAAGCTCACAAGCATCACAAACCAATTTTTGTTTATTAGCCTTTTGATACATAGATGGATACATCCGATTCTGTAAACTGAATGAAGAGTGTCCAATGCGCTGATGTTGAAGTAATAATTCTGCTTCTACGGTTCTTTGTGGCTCCTTCGGTTGTGCTTCCTCCACTAGTGACGCTAGTGCTGCGTCAAGTCCACCACTGTCCAAGTACCATAGCCCCTTATGCCAAGTGTCAGTCTCCAGTCGTCTCCCTGTTCCATTCTCCTGAAAAGTCACCTTAGGAATGTCAAAGGAAACAATACAATTAAGTTGAAGAACAATGGCACTAATGAACAAAAGATTAATAGGAAAAGATGGAGCATGCAAGACATCAGTAAGGGTCATGGAAGGGGTGCATTCAACCGTGCCTTTACCCATAATGGGTCTGGCAGTTCCATCAGCAGTCTGAATGCTTTCAGGCGTTGTCAGGTAAGTGTATTCTTGGAACTCACCATGGAAACCCGTGACATGGCGAGATGTCCCAGAGTCAATTATCCAACATGGCTGGTGGATAGATGCAAGGCCATGAGCAGGTAAACCTGTGCTTGTTTGGGCATAGTAGGTGATGTTACTCCCGGAGGTGGTTGGAGTCGATGTCCCAGGGGTGGTGGCTTGACTGTCGCCGGATCCAAGCCTCGTGCTCCTCCACATCTCTAGCATTTTTCTCTCACTAGGGGTTATTCCGGGTGACTAATTTTCACTTCTCTCTTCTGCCAGATTTGTCTTGTGTCCTCCAGAATGATTACTTCTGCCACCAGTATAGCCTCCTCTGCTACCCCTACGCCCTCCACGGCCGCGTCCGCGGTCGCTGGACTGGTCTCTCAGGGGTTTCGTACATAATCTGATAAAGTTTTCAGGGTCTCTACAGTTGTAGCACACCCTCCCTCTCCGGAAGAATCTGGGTTAAAAACCGCTAGGGCTGATTCCCCCCCCACCCAAAGAGTTAGTGGTGCTAGACATCAGCTTCAATCGTGCCTCTTCTTGTGCCATAACAGCTATGGCCTCCTCCACTGATGGCAGCCTGGGTTGTGCAAGTATGAGATTCCTCCTCTGCTCAAATGATGGGTTGAGCCCCTTTAGGAACTTCATCATCCTCTGTCGCGAAACATACTTCATAAACTTCTTATAATGTTTCGCAAATGCCGGTTCCACTTGCTTATCCTCCACGCCAATAGGATTATAGTGGTCGAGATCTGGCCAATACTTCTTCAGCAGAGTCGCGTACTCAGAGATGGTGTGATCTTCTTGGACCACCTTATCAAGTTCATCTTGTAGTTGGAAGACCCTTATAGGGTTGCCCGACCCTGAGTACATGTCTTTTAGCGTCCTTCAAATGTCATCAGCACCCTCCATCGCTTCCACATTGTCCGACACTTGGTCGGTCAATGAAGCTGTCAACTATCCAGCTACCACATTGTTGACGATTTTCCACACAGCAAACTACCATGAGGAGTGATCGTCAGGTGCCTTGGTTTGGCCATTCACATAGCCTACCAAGCCTCTTTCCTTCAGAGTTCCCATCGCCTGACGCGACCACTTCAAGTAGTTGGAAGTGCTCTCCAACTTTATTTCCAGTTTATCCTACTTTTCCATCTTGTACGATGAAGGATCCACATCAGTGTGTGCAGCACGGGAGCTAGTCTCGGTCAACCTCTTGGAAAAGAGATCGTCTACCAAAGCCTTCATCTTTTGGGCCGTCAGCTTGCCATAGATCGTCTCCATTGTCTTCTTGTTCTCTGTCATCAGTGAGGCGACGACAAATCTAGGTCGTCTCTGATCTCCGTCCTCTCTTCGTCTACCGATCTTCCTTCATCGGCAGCGGTGTCCCTGAGAGCCGCTGCTCATCTCCTGTGCAAGACTTCGATCCGAGGCCGCATGACCTCACGAGATGACAGTTGTAGTCGAGATTAGGGGTCACACAAAAGTTTTCTCACTGATATACCTCGATCCAACTAGCAACTATATAATTAATATTCCGATTACAACTGCCTTGTACAAAACAATAATCAAAAAATCAATTTTTTCGTTCTTCCCTGCAATTGCAGTTGCATGCGGACAAAATCGAGTTATAAACTTCAGAAAAGAAGAGGAAGATCGCCGAGATCGAGATTGAGGTCGCCGGATCGCCGAACGGTCACGACAGCCCCTACGACGGCAGCGGACAGCCGCGAAACAGACGCAGCAGCAGCCGCCCGGCAAGCAGCAGCAGCAGCCGTCCGGAAGGAGACGGAGGGGAAGGGGGGTGCGGAGGTGGAGGGGAGGGAAAGGGGTAGGGGGTGTAGGAGAGGGAGGGGGATTAGGGTTAGGGTTTGGAGAATGAGGGGGGGGGGGTTTGGCTCTGATACCAGTTAAAATGTGGTAGAATATTTTGCTTGACTTTATTGATGTGAGGAGCTACATATTTATAGGAGGGGCCAACCCCTCTTTCTTCAATTCTATGAGATGTGGGACTAAAGTCCCTTTGATACTCTCAACAACAACCTTGGTTGTGCTTCCCTCATATTAGTCGAGTCAGAACACTCTTTTCTGATTTTTCCATTCCTTTGACATTTCTGTTTCTTCCCTTTTTTTGTACTGTACTTTATATTTGTTAGGCTCTGTTCGACATCCTTCAATCATTGTTGTTATTTACTAGTTTTTGTTTGTTCCCCAAAACTAATACAAGGTGCCTCTAAGGTCACATCTGTACCTATATAGCATAATATAGAATGGCTCGAGTCACGTGCGAGACAATTACGCACCAAGATCACCTTAATTTTATGTTCTCTCTACTTTCTACTTTTATGTTCTCTCTTCTACTTTCTACTAGTCCTGCACCACATCAGATAATTGCCACCACCTCATTTTCTCCGACACATTAACATATGCCCTATCATTTTGTCATTGCTTGCCTGTATCTATAGCGTGACAATAAAGATTGAGCCAACACCTAGATACAAAGATTTTGTGGAAAAGAATATATTCTTAAACTGTTGTGCCATCAAAAGTAGATGATTTGGCGTCATGACTAACGACGACAACCAAGTAAACCTTATCAGCTGACAGGTTGTCAAAGTTGCAAGGTTGGCGTTGAAGAAGACCCAAACCCGTACTCCATCGAAAGGGATCTTCTGAAAAGCGGTGAGCATCAAAGTGATCAAACGTTGCAGAGTTCCTTTCTCTATCGATGCTTATCGAGATGAGATATACTGTGACGTGATGGATGGACTTCAAAGTCTATCATATATTGCTAGGGAGGTCGTGGCAGTCCAAGGTGTGCACGAAGTATGACGAACACGCCAATATGTACCGGCTAGGGCGAGGTACAAATTTATACCTTTACAGAAAAGTATCCTAATCAAATCTTTACAAAGGGGAAGACTTTTCTGTTATTGGCAGTCTCCACGTAGGAAGCAGAAGCGAACTTCAAGGAGGTCCATGAATTGCATGATTTGGTAGCTAAGGAAGCGTGGAGGCCGCAGAGACAATAGAGGAAGGAGTGAGTCCAACAGAGGTATGATCCGTACTCGGGAGTTTCGTGACGTTCTTCCGGAGAAGTTTCTTGGAGGACTACCAATTATGCGTGACATCCAGTACAACCTCGTACTTTTTTTCCGCGACGAATTTATTGAGGTTACAACATTATCCCATGAACTTATGGGAGGACAAGATCATTTGGGAGTAGATGGAGACTTGAAGCGAAAGAACTTGCGGTTAAGTTCTCTACAAGAGAACGGAAATAATAAGGAGAGCATGATCCCGTGCATGGGTCCTAATTCACGTCGAAGAAGAAGGGTATTTGGCGGATGCGTATAGACAACCGTAACAAAATCACGGTTGACTGTCGACTTTTTGATACTGCAACTGAATGATGTGTTAGATCAAATGAGTGGGGCCAAAGTCATTTTCAAGATAGATCTTCGAAGCAACTACCACCAAATATGTTACTGATCGGGACGAGTGGAAGACAATGTTTAAGGTGAGGAATGGAGCCTTCGAGTGGTTGATCGGAAAGTTTGTGTTGCCTTAACACACTCGAATGTTGGGAGCACTATTTTAGGTTTCTGTATATGCTTGGACACAAATATAAAATTTTCAAACGAGCGACCGACACATTTAGTAGGAGAGCTTCGTTACTAGCCATGCTCAACCAGGAGGTGGTCGGGTTGGATTACATGAAAGAGCTAATGCAAAAAGTCACAAGATTTTTTGAGAGGCATTAGAGCAACAGTCCCTCAACGAATTTTTACGTCCACGACGGATTTTTGATTAAAGGAGATCATCTTTGCTTCTATCATACATCTTGGAGAGAGAAGTTGAATAGATAGCTCTATAGCGACAACTTAGCAGCATGTGGGACTCGACAAGACCATACTAGCAGTTCATGAGGAGGTTTGTGAGCGACTGTAGAAGACTAGTGCGAGTTGATGCAAGTTGCTATAGAAATTTTCTGACAGCATGGAAACGTCAATCACTGTAGCTAACGAACCTACGATAATGAGGACTTGCACCTCAAATTCTCAAGAAAGAGAATCATAATAGATAATGTTGATATGGTATGTTGGGTGTCATATTTAAGTATAGTATAAGCACATGGAAATATCCTGAGGACATATTTGGGATGCCAGAATGTCACAGGATATTCCATTATGAGACTATTGTCATAATGATTGAGATCATTGTATTAATGACTGTAAGCCTATATAATGCCAATGAGACAATCAATAAAATAATCAACTAATTTCAACATGGTATCAGAGCCAAGTTTCCACAAACCCTAGCCGTCACCAAGCTTCCACAAACCCACATGAGGATTTCCTAGATCTCCTCCACCGAACTCTTCCACGCCCCCCCTTTCTTCCCTTCTCCGTCCTTCGCAGGCCGCCCTTCGCTGTTGCTGCCCCGTCCCGCTACTGCTGCGGCTACTACTGCTGCTACGGCTGCTGCGACTGCTGCTGCTGCGACGGTGGCTGTGACATGCGTGCTGCCGCCTCCTCCGCACAAGCACGAGACAGCGCCTAATAGGGATGCCTAGATCTGGAAAAAAAGGGGGACATGTTCGGATCTAGGAGCGGACGACGAGGACGAGCGTGAGTCGTGGAGCGGACGTGACATGATTGGATAGACGACGCATCGATGGAGGAGATCATCAAGAAGCTAGATTCTGCAGAGGTGGCGACGTTGATGAAGTTGTTGACGATGTCGGCTGGTGAAAACACGACACGAACGTCGCCGGAGTTGAAGCTTCCCTCCATCGATCTGAAATTAGATGGACCAGCCACCTATTTGAGTTGGTCACGGCGGGTGAGAAGAACCCTCGTAGGAAACATGGAGGGGTTCCTGACGGGCGAGGCGACAGAGCCGGACGAGGGCTCGACAGGACGCGATGAGTGGAAGTCCACTCATATGGTGATCTACATCTGGCTTTTCAACTCCTTAGTCCAGTCTATTGCCGCCACAGTAGACGGTATTGAGATGGTAAAAGATGTGTGGGAGAAGTTGAGAATGACCTATGATGGTGTGGGGAACAACTTACGGGTCTTCCAGATAAATGGGGAGATTGATGACACCGTACAGGGAGAGAAGACGGTGCAGGAGTATGCCACGGAGTTGGAGCATCTGTGGTTGGATTATGATCACTCAGATCGGGCGAGCTGCGGGGACCCTAAGTGTAAGGAGAGACAGGTGTGTCTGCAGGAGAGGACGATGAAGTTCCTCAAAGGGCTGACTGCAGCTTTCGCACAGAGGACGACCCTACTTCTAGCCCAACCAAAGATCCCTAGCCTTGAGGAGGCTATCTCAGCCATGATCCAGGAGGAGACACGCATCAGGCTGCAAGCCGGGACAGGTGGTTCCCCCGAAGCAAAGTCAGCACTAGCGATCACCAGCTCAGGAAACACAGGATCTAAGGGAGAGCCCTGGCAGCATAACCGGCAGTGCTACAACTGTGGGGAGATGGGTCATCATCGGTATGCTTGTACCAAACCACCTAGGGAGGGAGATTCAGGTGGTGGACGAGGACCGTTCGGCGGACGAGGATATAATGGAGGACGTGGTCGTGGTCGAGGGGATAGACGAGGCGGCCGAGGAGGTTATCGGGCGAACCTCCTGATATCAGAAGGGAACGGAGAAGTTGATAGCACCTTTACTGTGGAGGACCAGGCACTGGGAGACATGAGGAGTAGAACAGAGGAGGCGTCCACCTCATTCTTTGTTAGGGGCAACGCTGCCATGTATGCCCATCCATCAGAAGGTACTGACGAATCACTTGCCCTTGCGTCTATCTCTTCCCTTAAATCATTAGACTGGATTATCGACTCGGGAGCATCTCGGCATGTGACGGGGAATGCTAGTGAGTTTTCTTCCTACACTCACCTAGCATCAGCAGACAACATTCAGACAGCTGATGGCACTTTCCAGCCTGTGGTCGGTAAGGGTACTGTTAATTGTACAGGTTCAGTAAGATTATCCAATGTTTTACATGTTCCATCCTTTCCAGTCAGTCTCTTGTCCATTAGTTCTATAATCCTCCAACTTAAATGCATTGTTTCTTTTGATATTCCTAAGGTGACCTTCCAGGAGAAAGGGACAGGACGAAGACTTGGGACTCGCACTTGGCATGAGGGACTGTGGTACCTCGATCGAGAAGGACTGGACTCAGCATTGGTATCTATGGCAGAGAAGGCTGGCATGAAAGGACTACAACAGAGGACTGAGGATACCTTGATACTCCATCATCGGAGGATGGGACATTCTTCCTTTGATACTCTAAGTAAGTTGTATCCAGAGATTTATGCAAAAACAAATAAAGAGAAATTAGTATGTGATGTGTGCGAGTTAGGAAAACTTACTAGGAGCTCATATGTTGGCACGGGTCATATTAGCACTTTTGCTTTTGAGGTAGTACATTCTGATGTCTGGGGTCCATGTGCTACTAACACTATGAATTGTTATAAGTACTTTGTTTCTTTCATTGAGTGCCTCTCGTGTTACCTGGTTATATTTGATGAAAAATAAGAATGATGTACCTGCTTGTTTTCGGGATTTCCATAAGCATGTCCAGACTCAGTACAAAGCAGTTGTGAAGGTACTGAGGTCTGACAATGGAACGGAGTATACCAACAGGACGCTTGCAGAATACCTGTCAGCACACGGAATACAGCATCAGACCACCTGTGCATACACACCAACACAAAATAGAGTTGCAGAAAGGAAAAACAGACACCTTCTGGAGGTCGCAAGAAGTATGATGATCGACATGAATGTTCCACAGAGTCTGTGGGGGCATGCAGTGTTGACAGCAGCTCAACTCATCAACAGGATGCGCTCAAAGGTCCTCGGATGAAAGTCCCCATGTGAGGTATTGCAAGGCAATAATAGTGGGATACTCCCACTGAAGGTGTTTGGGTGTGTGTTTTGTGAAGGACAACAAGCCATCAGTTGGGAAACTTGACCCTAGAGTGGTCAAATGCATCTTCGTAGGCTACTCGGACCCAGAAGGGGTATGTGTGCTGGAGTCCAGTAGAGAAGAAGTTTGTCAGTATGGATATCCACTTTCGGGAGCATGAGCCATACTACCGCCAGGACGGAACTTCACACAACACGCCTAATACTGCCAGTATTAGGCGAGAGGGGGAGATGGAGAACTTGGTGGTAACCGATTTAGAAGTTTGGCATGGAGGCACGGAGAAGGGACAAGAAGGTGAAGGTGTTAGGCCTACGGCTCAGGGAGTTACTTACCTATAGCAGGAGAGAGAAGCAAACTGCAGGACCAGTACCGACAGTGCCAGTGCCAAGTCCCTTGCCTGCGTTCGTCCCAACTCCTGAGGCACCGACACCAACCCCCCTTCAGGTGATACCCCCTCCTTCACAAGATATCATTCCTCCTACTTCTACTCCTCCCACACCACTATCTGTACGGAGGACCACTCGCAGCAATGCAGGAAATCCTCCAAACAGATATGGTTGGAATATTGCTCAGTTTGTTTCTTATGACCATATCCCTTCTTCTCATAGAGCATTTATAGCATCTTTGGATAGTATTACTGTACCTAACAATTGGCAGGTTGCCAAGAACGATCCAAAGTGGAAAGCGGCAATGCACGAGGAGTTGGGAGCTCTGGAGAAGAACCACACTTGGGAGCTTGTGAGACTGCCAGAGGGGAAGAGAGCAGTTGGATGCAAGTGGGTCTTTACCGTGAAGCAGAACACAGATGGACAGGTTGAGCGCTACAAAGCTCGACTAGTAGCCAAAGGATACAGTCAGACGTACGACATCGACTATGACGAGACCTTTGCACCAGTTGCAAAGATGAGCACTGTCAGGACTCTGATTTCTCTAGCAGCGAATGGTGGATGGAAGCTACACCAACTGGATGTGAAGAATGCGTTTCTTCACGGAGATCTAGTGGAGGAGGTGTACATGGAGATACCACCAGGATTTGGCACTAATCAGACAGTAGGCAAGGTCTGCAGGTTGAAGAAGTCCCTCTATGGACTGAAGCAGTCTCCTCGAGCGTGGTTTGACAGATTCAGAAGGGCGATGATAGGGATGGGATATCAGCAGATCAATGCTGATCATACTGTGTTCTTCCGTCGGAGTGGATGCCACATCACCATGCTTGCGGTGTATGTGGACGATATGATTATCACAGGAGATGATGAGCAGGAGATCGCCCAACTCAAAGGAAAGCTTGGTAAGGAATTCGAGGTGAAGGATCTCGGCCTTCTTCGGTACTTCCTTGGGATTGAGATTGCTCGAGAAGCAGATGGGATTGTTCTCTCTCAAAGGAAGTATGCACTGGACCTTCTCACAGAAACTGGGATGTTGGGGTGCAAACCTGCAGCGACACCAATAGATCAGAGGTTCAAGATTGATGCTGAGGCTGGAGAACCAGTTGATCGGGACAGATACCAGAGACTGGTTGGCAAGTTGATCTATTTGAGCCACACACGTCCTGATATCTGCTTTGCAGTAAGTGTGGTGAGCCGCTACATGCATGACCCACGGAAGGGTCATATGGATGCAGTGTACAAGATTCTGAGGTACTTGAAAGGTGCTCCCGGGAAGGGACTAATATTCAGGAAGTACAATCACGTGAGCATCGAGGGCTACTGTGATTTTGACTGGGCTAGTTGTGCTGATGACAGGAGGTCTACCTCGGGATATTGCATATTTGTAGGAGGTAACTTGGTCTCCTGGAGGAGTAAGAAGCAGTTTGTGGTGGCCAGATCGACAGCTGAAGCAGAGTACAGAGCTATGGTCTTGGGAGTTGCAGAGCTGCTATGGTTGAAGAATATGCTGGTAGAGCTGAAGCTGGATCAAGGAGCCAAGATAAAGCTATGGTGTGACAATCAGTCAGCTATTAGTATTGCCAACAATCCAGTACAGCATGACAGGACCAAACACATCGAGATTGATAGATTCTTCATCAAAGAGAAGTTGGATAGTGGATTACTGGAGCTTAGCCATGTTCCAACCAGGGATCAAGTAGCAGATGGACTAACCAAGGGACTCGCCTCAGTGAGCATGATTAGAGGATGTGACAAGATGGACTTAGTGAATATCTTTCACCCATCTTGAGGGGGAGTGTTGATATGGTATGTTGGGTGTCATATTTAAGTATAGTATAAGCACATGGGAATATCCTGAGGACATATTTGGGATGCCAGAATATGTCACAGGATATTCCATTATGAGATTATTGTCATAATGATTGAGATCATTGTATTAATGACTGTAAGGCTATATAATGCCAATGAGACAATTAATAAAATAATCAACTAATTTCAACAGATAAACTCCCATGGAGCAATAAAAGCCTATATTTATTAAAGCAAAACATACATCTCCTTTATACAAAAGTCCATATTTATAAGAAATCATCTAATTAAGCTCTAAGAAACTAAGCCTAATCAAACTAGGAAAGAAATAAAAGATAAATATGTGTCTTAAATACAAAGTTCCATCAAAATCTTTTTTAAAACATTCAGCAAAGATTTGATTAAAATCCATAAAGATCAGTTCAAAAATAGATTTCAACCTGTTTTTGGTGCTTTGCCCGTTTCCGACTCGATCGCATCCGTGTCAGACCCCTACTCTTACTCCCGTAGAGAACTTGACCCGAGTTCTTTATGCTGCCTTCTGGATAAGCTGTCTCGTCGTCAACACCACAAACGATCGTTGAGGCTTCCTTCTCGCAACTAACCTTCCCTTTCTTCAACATTTTGAACAACCCAAATGTCCTCCGTTAAAACTTGCCATAATGTCCGGACTATATCATATCCGTCCAAAAACACACCATGATGTCGCCATTGACATTGAAAACTTCGCGTATATGGTGCTTGTACGGGATTTATTTTAGCAACTTGCACCATCTCACATTAGAGCTATCTATTCAACTTCTCATGAATAGTCGCTCATGAACATTCTCATGAACTTCTGGTCTTTCCATATTTTTGGTTGCAGCATGGCTTGTGGGCTTGTATTATTAAGGGACCAATAGGAGGAGGCACCCTAAAGGGAGAGGAAGCACTCCATATGGAGGAAGAGGATCACACCACGGAGTGGGGCTTATTTATAGAATCCTTGCAAACGTTTTACTTCTATAGTCGATTAATCTCTATTCCTGCAATAAGAAAACCATATATTTTCTTGAAATTCCCCGTCAACATATCATGGGATACTCAAACCCGCGTCCTTCTGGCCTTTATCCATCTTTTCATTCAGGGTTCACTTTGGTACCTCTTGTCACTTAAGTAAAAAAAAGCGAAGTTCAAGGAAAATGAATAAAAAGAAGCCTCTAGTGGCTTAATATTATGTTGTCCTAAATGCAGCACAATCGTTCTGGGTTTTCATCTTTATTAGTCAGAACATAAAATCTGATATCATGTCTATGTATCAATTTTATTGTAAAGGAACTACAAATGTCAATAAAGAAAGTGTCTGCTTCATGTCCTCCAATTTTTAGCTCACCTTGTATGATGAAATTTTATAATTGTGTTCCATGTGTGCTAATTCATTTTGTTTTTTTGGACACTTATAGGTCATGGTTCATGCATCTTTGCAGGGAGGTGAGTCTGAGGGAAAGATTGGTCATTTATGCAAATTTCATTTTCATTTTCTTTTACAGTTGTACAAAAATGACAATAAATATTTCATTTCTATTTTGACAGTTCGGGCTCAAATGGCACTGTTAGTGGCAATATAGCTTCAGGACCTATGGGCCCTATGAATGATGGCTCCAGGTTGCGGCTTGTAGAACTGAGTCATGTATACACAGTTCCAGTGGTTCTGATCTTCTGGTTTGCTTTGTAGAGTAGTACAGTCATTGAGCCAGTTGCCAATTTCGACAAGAAGTGGATAGTTCGATCCCGCACTTTTGGATGAACATAGAGGCCAATTTCACATGCATTTGAAGCAAATGCTTTTAGTACCAGACTACTTGTAAAACATACAGAAGCACCAGCCCAATTTTGAGGGAACTAGATTGTTGTAGCACTTTTCCTTTTTCCTTTATTTTCTTCTTCAGATTTGCTTAGGAATGCCAGGGGATCTCTTCTTCCTTTTCTTTTCCAGTACTTGGTAGTCATGTATCCAAAGTGGTATCTCAAAAATTTCAGGCCTGTCATTGTGATATCAAACTATGTTGGCTTTTACTACGGTACAATGTGGTAGGGTGTGTTTGGTATTCGGTAAAAAAAAAAAAAAAAAATTATTTCCGGGAAAATTTAGGGTAGGAAACCTATTTCTATGTTTGTTTCCGGAAATTATGAATACCCATATATATATATATATATATATATATATATATATATATATATATATATATATGATAATGTTTTAGAACCATCCAGGTGGTTTCATATTATGGAACCACCCTATGTAATTGGGATTGACTGTGTGAGATTAAAAGATGCTGGGGTCTATATATTTTAATCTTAACAATCCAATCCAATCCAAATTCAATCTATGTAACATAAGATGGTTCTATAATATAAAACCACCCGGTATATATATATATATATATAGAGAGAGAGAGAGAGAGAGAGAGAGAGAGAGAGGATCTGGATTAAGAGTTCCGTTTATAAAGCTTCCAAAAAGTTTCGTCATTTCTAGCCGTATTGTTTTGATCAACGGTCAAGATTAGATGACTTAAAGCACCATCCAACAGCTAGAAATAACGGAACTTTTGTGAGGCTTTATAAGTGGGGCTCTTGATCCGTATATATATATATATATATATATATATATATAAACCGTGGTTTCGATCTCTTGACCCAGAGCCGCCAAGCTGGTGTGTGTGTGTGTGTAGAGAGAGAGGAAGAAGAAGGAGAAGGAAGAGGTAATTGTATTGATCGAAAAGATCGTTACATTCAAGCTTTCTGAGAGGATCACCCGAGGCTATCGGTGATCCTCACTCTAGCCAATATTACATTTATCTCACAGATCTCACTCCTCTTTCCCAGAACTAATTAGTGAGGATCGAATCACAAAATGGTAAGCTCCAATACCTATGGACTCCCTTTGTGTTCCTTGAGCTCACACGTAAAGGAGTTGACATTTTCTTAGGACAACTCTATCCACCCTTCCTCGACATAGTCGTCTTTTGGGCCTTCATCTCTATCGTCTCTACCCAAAGAATGTTGTGAAGTACAAGCGTTCGACTATGCCCCTAATTCTCCTTCACCCCCTCGTCGAGCAGTAGTGATACTCGACATTTTGACTACTAGGTCTATCTCATGTTGCAACCTGGCTTCGATACTTGCCATAGGGATGTCGATCAATTTATTTGTCTCATTCTCGTCAACAACCAAAGTGTCGCTACGTGATTAGGACGGTTCCAATCCCTGTTGCCTTACCTACCTAGGATCCCGTAGCGAGATATCCATCATGGTGACTATCTTGTTGGTCTGACTAGCCCCTCCCTTTGAGACCAGGAGTTGATATGTCACGCCCCGATCTCCCGCAGGCAAATCGGCCGTTCCCGCTAGGCGGGAATCACCCTTGCCAGCACTCCCGCGGAACGATCGCTTGATCCATCCGGGCGTGATGCCGCACGAGCGTGAGCCACGCCCGTGCAAGGCCGTGGTTCATTGGCTGGCGGTAAGAGTTCTAAGCCACAGAGTCGCACAGATTGTCACGCCCCAGTCCCAAAATACCGAGGGACTGGACGCGTGTCACTGGCCAGCAGTACGCACCGATGGACAAACCCAATTTAATGGATCCATCAGGGCATACTTAAGCTGTGAAACAAGTCTACGACAATCATGGCACAACTAATCTCATCCACACAAGATATAAAATATGATCCATAGAATAAATAAGGAATGTAAATCATCAGC
The DNA here is from genome assembly GCA_036927795.1 of Iris macrosiphon. NCBI lineage: Eukaryota > Viridiplantae > Streptophyta > Magnoliopsida > Asparagales > Iridaceae > Iris > Iris macrosiphon. Next base: position 14,522,911 of record JAYESA010000018.1, read on the forward strand.
TAGTCTCAACAAAGTACTTCGGGGAACAACCCGATAAATATCTAGTACAATGGTTCAACAGACCAGAAATAACTGACTGAAATAAATAAATAAATAAATACTGAGCATGAAACATGGATGCTCAGGCAAAGTCTTCAACTAACACCTCGTCCTCGGGGGTCTGTCCAGCTCCTGCTCCGGTCCCGTATATCTCGGGATAAACCTCGTCTGCAAAATCTGGGGAAAAATCCGGATCCAGGTCCTCAGGGGACATAGCAAGATACAAGAAAGCTCATGCCAATAAATAAATAAGCAGTGCAGCAATAAACAAATACAGCAATAGGGTAAATATGTAACCATCTAAGTGCAATGCAAGTGAGAGCATCACTAGTCTCAGGCTGAGCCACTACAAGCTCTGTGTCGGGGAGCCGGTAGCGGTAATAACAAGTAATGTGTCTAGCTCTGCTCCGAGAGTCTACGACCTCACAATAGTAGAAGATATATATATAAACAGCCTGTAGCCTGTGTGTTTCTCCCCACCCAATGAAATCACACGTCTCATGTCCATGACACGCAAGATCAAAACTAATGCAGCAAGTCATAATAAGGTCTAAGATTAGAATGTCCATGTCCAGTCCTGTATCCTATACAGAATCACCACGAATATCTCGGGAAGATCATGTCTCATGAATGGTGTCAAGTGTCCTGGGTCGTAGTGTACTTGATAAGACAAGTACGAGAATATATAGTGTCACGAATGTCCATCTCTAGATGACCGTACCCAACACCGCGTACAGTGTCGGCACCCGACTAATAATCGGACGCTAAGTACGTCACACGGTCCTAGGTTAAGCATGCACAGCAATATAATGAAGCAAGGAAAATATGTAACAATACTGCAGAGTTTGGCAAGGTACACTTGCTTGATGGTTGAGTATCAAAAGCTATCCCTGTATCAGTGGATCCGGTGGGTACTCCTCCAAAAGCTGTAATAAACATCACCAACCGTCTCAGAAGATATCAAACTTCTAGAAATGCCTGTCCTTACGTCCAATTTGGACACAGGGGCAAAAAGGACATTTCCGGGCCAAAGCGGGTTCCATATATGGGCCACTTTGCACCGAAAAGCGTGTCAGGGTCAAAGATCTCCAAATTAGTCAAACTTAGTGTCTACAAGTCAGGAATGCTGATACGAACCCAACGGAACTTCCAGAATTGGATTCCGATGAGCCGATCACAAAATCGTCCGTCAAGTGGAGCTTGTGGGGCCCACGATACGCGATTTTGTCAACGTTCTCAGAATCGGACCAAACTTGAGTCACAGGACCAGCGTATTGCTACGAGTCCGATGGCGCAAGTTTCGTCTCGATCCGACGTGTGTACACCAAGTTACAGCGTGTTCTAAAAAGGACGGATACGGGGTGTCGTCGGCGGATACGCGTTGATTCCGGGGTGCACGCACCTCCGAATCGACTTCTGCGAAATCCCACACGACCGTATCAACGACACGCACGGTTCGGTAAAGACCGCGTGCGACCAAGTCGTCCCGGTTGGCGGGGCGTACTCAGTTCCGGGGTAAAATAGGACGTTGTTTTTCCTGTTTTTGGATCGCGGTGTGTGATCACCACAGGACGCGATGCTCCGAACGAGTTGCACGGGCACCGAGAGGGTTATACAGTCTACGTGTAGCAACTGACGGAAATTAAAACGAAGTTACGGTTTGAGAGAAAACGATACCTGAACAGGGCTCCGTGAATGCTGGATTCTGCGTGTCCGAAAGCCAATTCGACGCGAACCGAATTCTGGTCGAGGATTCCCGTGTCCGACGAGAGTCTGAGCTAGGGTTCTGGCTCGGGTCAGCAGGGTGGCGTTCGTGAGGTGTCGGGTCGTCGATGACAGGTGGATCTGGCCCAGTTCAACGGCAGCGGTTCGAGTTGACGGCTCCGGAGTTGGGGCTGTGCAATGGCGAAGTCGGCGGGGCTTGGCTAGGTTTTTTCCGAGGCTGGGCACGGAAATCAAGGGGGCCTTTATAGGCTTCTACAGGAACTCCGGCGGGCTAGGGTTTCCACACGGGTTTTGGGTCGGGTTGGTTTGGTTCAGCGGTTTGGGTTCAGTTCAATTAATTCAGAATTGGTAGGTTAAATTCCATTAGTTTTTAAGGCTTTATAGATGCTTCCGGAGTCCAAATAATTTCCCGAAAAATACCATAGGTCCGGTTTTCCATTGCGCATCATATTATATTATTTCCAGAATATTTTAACACCAATTAGCCATACTTAAAAATTCTTTACATCACAATCCTCATCGCTTTAAATTTCAGAAAAATACCAAGAATTCGTAATAACTCATGTTTAAAATTATTCTCAAAAATCAGGGTGTTTACAATCTTCCCTCCTTAAAAGGATTGCATCCTCGCAATCAGGGAATAAGCTACCAAAAGAATTATGGAAATACAATTTGCTTAGTTTACAACTGCCTCCTCAAACAAGTGGGGGTATTGCTGGCGCATACTATCTTCTCGTTCCCAAGTCGATTCTCCAGGGGAATGATGTTTCCATGCTACACGGACTAGTCTGATGGTCTGTCCCCGCAATGTCTTCTCACTGACGTCGATGATGCCAACTGGTTGTTCCTCATATCTCAAGCTTGGGCCCACTGCGATTTCTGAATGATCGACTACGTGACTTGGGTCGGTCACGTACCTTCGCAGCTGCGAGACGTGGAATACGTCATGCACTCCCTCTAAGGATGGAGGTAATACAAGACGATAAGCCACCTCACCAACGCGCTCTAGAATATCAAATGGCCCAATATACCTTGGGCTCAGCTTGCCTCTGCTCCCGAATCTGATAGTACCACGAGTGGGCAAAATCCTCAAGAATACGTGATCTCCTTCTTTAAACTCCAGGGGACGTCTGTGTGTATCCGCCCAATGCTTCTGTCTGTCTTGAGCTGCTCGAAGATGATTCTGGATCTGTTTCACCTTCTCCACTGTCTGCGTTACCAATTCTGGACCCAGTATTTGACGTTCACCAACGTCACTCCAACATATAGGCGATCTGCACTTCCTTCCGTATAAAGCTTCAAATGGTGCCATCTGAATGCTGGCCTGATAGCTGTTATTGTAGGAGAACTTTACTAAGTGCAAATGATCTTCCCAAGATCCTCCAAAGTCTAGCATACATGCTCGCAACATGTCCTCCAATATCTGAATGGTACGCTCCGATTGGCCATCTGTCTGTGGGTGGTATGCCGTGCTGAATTTGAGTCTGGTGCCCAGACTCTCTTGCATGCTTCTCCAGAAATGAGATGTAAATCTTGAATCTCGATCCGATACAATACTAACCGGCACTCCTTGTAATTTGACGATTTGTCGCATATACATGTCGGCTAGTACCTCCGTGGACTGTCCAACTCTAAATGGCAAGAAGTGTGCCGATTTAGAGAGTCGATCCACTATAACCCATACTGAGTCTCTTCCGCTGGGGCTCCTCGGAAATCCGGTGACAAAATCCATCGTAATATGCTCCCACTTCCATTCCGGTATAGGAAGCGGCTGTAATATACCTGCAGTCCTCTGATGCTCGGCTTTTACTTGCTGACAGACTAAACATTTGGCCACAAATCTTGCAATCTCCCTTTTCATTCCGTGCCACCAGTAATACTGTCTCAAGTCTCGGTACATCTTGGTTCCTCCTGGGTGAACAGAGTACATAGAGCTATGTGCTTCAGTCATTAACTCTTGTCTCAATTCTCCATTTGGAACATACAGGCGATTTCCAAACCTCAATGTCCCGTCTTCGTGTATGCGAAGTCCTGTATGCATGCCTGCTTCTGTCCTCTCCTTCAGTCTTCAAAATCTGGCATCGGTGGGCAGTGCCTCTTTAATCTTCTCCACGAGTGATGACTTAATCTCAAGATTAGCCATCAAGCCATTCTGTCCTGGTAAGATAACCTCTATCTGAAGCTCCTGCAGATCTCTCAATAACTCGGGCTGCATCGTCAAGAAATAACCCGTAGGCTTTCTGCTGAGCGCATCTGCAACAACATTCGCCTTTCCCGGATGATACTGCAGATCTATGTCAAAATCTACCATCAATTCCAGCCAACGTCTCTGCCTCATGTTAAGCTCCTTCTGAGTAAATACATACTTCAGACTCTTATGATCTGTAAAGATGTCTACTTTCTCACCATAAAGGTAGTGCCTCCAAATCTTCAATGCAAATATAACTGCTGCTAACTCCAGATCGTGTGTTGGGTAGTTCTTCTCGTGGACCTTCAACTGTCTCGACGCATAAGCAATGACCTTGCCATGTTGCATCAAAACACATCCTAGTCCACTACCTGATGCATCACTGTAAACAACAAAACCTCCTGACCCTGAAGGAAGAGTCAAGACAGGTGCTGTTGTTAATCTTCTCTTCAATTCTTCGAAGGCCTTATGGCAGTCTTCTGTCCATATAAACTCCTGGTCCTTGCGTGTCAGCTTCGTCATCGGCTCTGCAATCCTCGAGAAATTTTCTATAAACCTTCGGTAATATCCCGTAAGTTCGAGAAAACTTCTCACCTCTGTAACTGATGTGGGTGTAGGCCAAGTCTCTATTGCCGCAACTTTCTCTGGATCCACTGAAAGTCCTTCTCCTGAGATAATATATCCCAAGAAAGGTACTTTGTCCATACAGAACTCACACTTACTGAGTTTGGCGTATAACTTTTCCTGTCTCAAGGTCTCTAACACGATTCGGAGATGCTCCTCGTGCTCTTCGTGGTTCTTGGAATATATGAGAATGTCGTCAATAAACACAACCACAGACTTATCCAAGAACTGATGAAAGACTCTGTTCATTAAACTCATAAACACTGCTGGCGCGTTGGTTAAACCAAACGGCATTACCAAGAACTCATAATGTCCATACTTGGTCCTGAAAGCTGTCTTCGGGATGTCTTCCTTCCTTACTTTGATCTGATGATAGCCGGATCTAAGGTCAATCTTCGAGAATACCCTTGCACCACTCAATTGATCGAATAGATCATCTATGCGTGGTAAGGGATACCTGTTCTTGATGGTCACAGCATTCAGCGCCCTGTAATCAATGCACAATCGTACTGTTCCATCCTTCTTCGGCACAAATAATATGGGTGCTCCCCATGGTGAAACACTGGGCCGAATGAAACCCTTCTCCAAAAGATCATCTACCTGTTCCTTCAACTCCACTAACTCCTTAGGTGCCAGCCGATATACTGATGAAGTGATAGGCTCTGCTCCTGGAGTTAAATCTATTGTGAATTCTATTTTCCGATCAGGTGGTAAACCTGGAAGATCATCAGGAAATACATCCACAAATTCTGATATGACTCTTGGGTAACCTGTCTCTCCTTCTACAGATAGTACCCTAAGAGTAGGCTGAACTCCTTGCTCTACTGCTCCTCGGATAAACTCGAATTCTGGATGTCCAGGCGGTCTAAATATAACCCGCCCAAGTCGGCAATCAAGAGTCGCATGGTACTGACTTAACCAGTCCATACCAAGTACGACATCATAATCCGACATAGAAAAGATTAGGAATTGAGCTCGCATTTCTCGGCCACAAACTACTACAGAACATGATCTACAGACGTCACTAACCGGAATAATTCCACCTCCCGTAAGAATTCTCTTCATCTTCGGAAGGGGTGCGGTAGCTACTCTATGGGTGGCTACAAAGCTAGCTGCTATAAATGAATGCGATGCTCCAGAATCAAATAATGCTACAGCTGGTAATGAAACTACTAAAATAGTACCTGCGATGACCTCGCCTGCTGTAGCCTCCTGCTCAACAGCTAAGGTGAATGCCTGGCCTCTTCCCTGAGCTGGACCTCTCTGCTGCTGTTGCTGCTGCTGAAATAGGGCTGCCTGTGGTGCCAGTGGTGGTCTCTGCTGATTTTCTCCTGGGGCTGGGGGCCTGACGCCTCCAACTCCTGCTTGCTGTGCTCCTACTGCTGGATAAGCTGGTCGCGGTACAGGCAAGGCCAGTCTCGGTGCTCCCTCTCTTGGTTTGGTGCAGTCTCTAGAAAAGTGCTGGTCTGATCCGCAAAGCAGGCATAGTCCCAACTTACGCCTGCACTCTCTCTCAATGTGTCCTACCTTGCCGCAGTGGTGACAAGTAGGTAGAGATATGGCCCTGTGTGCTGCTCTATCTGGCATACTCTTCTGCAATCGTTTTGCAGAATCTCCTGGTGCTGTCTTGGATGGTGCGGATGTGTTTGGCCTCTTCAGATTCGACTCCCTTCTAGTGACGCGCTCCATGGGTCGTGCTGCTGCGAGGGCGTCGGTATAAGATGTAGGTGCGACTGAGCCAATCAATCTCTGAAGCTCGAACTTCAGTCCATCAAAGAACTTTTCAGCTTTCTCTTCCTCCGTCGAAATCAATGTTGGAGCAAAGCGGCTCAGGCGAATAAATTCTGCATTGTATTCTTCCACTGTCATGTTGCCTTGGATAAGGCGGTTGAACCTGTCTCTGAGCTCTGATCGTGCAACTGCTGGAATGTACATCTCTTGGAAGAGCCTGGAGAACTCTTCCCAAGTGACTCGGTCCTGTCCGAGCCTCCTTTCTTCTGCTAGCCACCAGTGATGCGCATTATCAGTTAACTGCATTATGACTGCAGTCATCCACTTCTCTCTCGGAAGTTCAGCGGCTTCCAACTGATGCTGAATGTTTGTGAGCCATTCATGAACTTCTGTTGGCCCTTCTTTACCAGAAAATGTGCGAGGCTTGAGATGAAGAAAGTCGGTGATAGATCCCGTCGCTGTTCGCCTCGCTGGTGGATTTGCCTGCTCCAATGCGGATACCAGGCTGGTCCTCAGATACTCTGCCTCCTGGCGATGGGCCTCTTGCTGAATCTGCTGCTGGGCTTGCATCATGGCATACATCATCTGGAACATCTGTTGCCCGTCCATGGCTTGCCCTGGCAGGAAAACTGGCATCTGCGGAGTGAACTGTGGTAGAGGTGGGATGTCATCTCTCCGGAACCTTGGATTAGGCTGTCCGGTTTGATCGCTCTGCGATGCTTGTCCTCCATTCCCTGGCGTCACTCCGTCAATATAAGTAACCACAGCATCATGTGGTGTATCCAAAGGAATCTCGTCTCCGTTGGCTGGCGGTAAGAGTTCTAAGCCACAGAGTCGCACAGATTGTCACGCCCCAGTCCCAAAATACCGAGGGACTGGACGCGTGTCACTGGCCAGCAGTACGCACCGATGGACAAATCCAATTTAATGGATCCATCAGGGCATACTTAAGCTGTAAAACAAGTCTACGACAATCATGGCACAACTAATCTCATCCACACAAGATATAAAATATGATCCACAGAATAAATAAGGAATGTAAATCATCAGCTAGTCTCAACAAAGTACTTCGGGGAACAACCCGATAAATATCTAGTACAATGGTTCAACAGACCAGAAATAACTGACTGAAATAAATAAATAAATAAATACTGAGCATGAAACATGGATGCTCAGGCAAAGTTTTCAGCTAACACCTCATCCTCGGGGGTCTGTCCAGCTCCTGCTCCGGTCCCGTATATCTCGGGATAAACCTCGTCTGCAAAATCTGGGGAAAAATCCGGATCCAGGTCCTCAGGGGACATAGCAAGGTACAAGAAAGCTCATGCCAATAAATAAATAAGCAGTGCAGCAATAAACAAATACAGCAATAGGGTAAATATGTAACCATCTAAGTGCAATGCAAGTGAGAGCATCACTAGTCTCAGGCTGAGCCACTACAAGCTCTGTGTCGGGGAGCCGGTAGCGGTAATAACAAGTAATGTGTCTAGCTCTGCTCCGAGAGTCTACGACCTCACAATAGTAGAAGATATATATATAAACAGCCTGTAGCCTGTGTGTCTCTCCCCACCCAATGAAATCACACGTCTCATGTCCATGACACGCAAGATCAAAACTAATGCAGCAAGTCATAATAAGGTCTAAGATTAGAATGTCCATGTCCAGTCCTGTATCCTATACAGAATCACCACGAATATCTCGGGAAGATCCTGTCTCATGAATGGTGTCAAGTGTCCTGGGTCGTAGTGTACTTGATAAGACAAGTACGAGAATATATAGTGTCACGAATGTCCATCTCTAGATGACCGTACCCAACACTGCGTACAGTGTCGGCACCCGACTAATAATCGGACGCTAAGTACGTCACACGGTCCTAGGTTAAGCATGCACAGCAATATAATGAAGCAAGGAAAATATGTAACAATACTGCAGAGTTTGGCAAGGTACACTTGCCTGATGGTTGAGTATCAAAAGCTATCCCTGTATCAGTGGATCCGGTGGGTACTCCTCCAAAAGCTGTAATAAACATCACCAACCATCTCAGAAGATATCAAACTGCTAAAAATGCCTGTCCTTACGTCCAATTTGGACACAGGAGCAAAAAGGACATTTTCGGGCCAAAGCGGGTTCCATATGTGGGCCACTTTGCACCGAAAAGCGTGTAAGGGTCAAAGGTCTCCAAATTAGTCAAACTTAGTGTATACAAGTCAGGAATGCTGATACGAACCCAACGGAACTTCCAGAATTGGATTCCGATGAGCCGATCACAAAATCGCCCGTCAAGTGGAGCCTGTGGGGCCCACGATACGCGATTTTGTCAACGTTCTCAGAATCGGACCAAACTTGAGTCACAGGACCAGCGTATTGCTATGAGTCCGATGGCGCAAGTTTCGTCTCGATCCGACGTGTGTACACCAAGTTACAACGTGTTCCAAAAAGGACGGATACGAGGTGTCGTCGGCGGATACGCGTTGATTCCGGGGTGCACGCACCTCCGAATCGACTTCTGCGAAATCTCACACGACCGTATCAACGACACGCACTGTCACGCCCCAGTCCCAAAATACGTAGGACCAGGAATACGTGACACGCCAGCTACGCATTCGACCAGACTCTGGTCTGACTCGAATACGTATAAGCTGTAATATAAAGGGCACTATCTAGATATTCCATAAATGTAAACCTCTATGTCTCAATCCACAATGTACATCAGTATACAAGAAAGAGCTATATGTGCTAAGGTCGGCCGCCCAATAACACACTCACTCGAATAGACTCGAGAAGAAGTATGAGTCTACAAAACTAGGCTACAACAGCAGATGAATAATCAATGTAAATAACCATAATGCCGGTAGATATAATGTGAGTACCTGGTACCATGCTCGCAAGATATGCCACTCCATCAGTATCTCCAAGTGCTCCGTAATCGTCTATGCTGCAAAACTGGCAGGTAACCAGGTCCTCAGAGGGACGCAACAAGGTACAGAAATATAGCATGCCAAGTAAACAGAAAGTACAAGTGCACGATAGGGTACTCTATCATAACCAACTAGTGTGACACAGTTTAAAGACAATGTTCGACGCGTGGGCTGTCCAAAGTAAAAACCGTAGCTCCGGACACGGAAACACACGGCACGTACCGCAGCTCCGGGCAAAGAGTCACACGGGTGAAACAGGCTACACTAGAAACAGGTATCACTAGAAACAGGTATCACTAGAAAATACTACATATATATAAGCGCGTGCAGAGTAGCCCAAACGTCTAGTAACTGTCTTCCCCTTCCCAAGCGGTCAACGATTGTGCGTTGAACCTGAACCTCTAACTACAGTCTCGACACAAGGAATAACTCAACAGACGCGACCCTAAGGTCGTCCCAGTCTCTGGTCATGATGTCAGTATCAGGATACAGGAATCTGGCACGATCACAGTGTATGAGTGTGTCCTGGGGTATCGATGTACTCTGGTACGTGCATCGAGGTGCTATGAAGCATCTAGAATTTATTCTAAGACGTTAAGTCGAATGTCAACACAACTACGTGCACAATGTACATAACGAAACGATAAATATCTGTAAACTGAAATACAGGGTGGCAAGGTACACTTGCCTGCGCGAGGCTGCTGATGACGGGGTCCCGGTACCGCGTCCAAGTCCTCAGGTCCCGCAGTACCTAGAGATGAGATACAACCAGAATCAATAACTATCTCGCGACTAAAATAAGATGCTACACCCGTCTAGTATATGCTACAATCTTAGTTACCAGTCACAGGGACACGACGCTAGAGGGTTTAACCATGGTTGACTCGGTGTATGTTACGTCTACTCTACTAATCCCTTGTACAACATCATCAAACCCAACCTCAACCACGATATCCAGTTAATCAAACCCTGATCAAATCCTCAGTTTCACCCCAGGGTTCACAGATGTTAACATACACATTGACGTCTCAAGCTCAAATAAATAATTAATATTTTCTATCCTCTATCACGGTCTCATCCTTTGATATCCTACCCATTCCATGATCGAGCACCTGCTCCCATTGTCCATTGATATTTTAATATCCCTTATTTCTTGGCAATAGTTTACAACAGTTAATACAACAATGACCGATATGCGTATATATATAATTTACGTCCTTATACAACTTTATCATCAACTCCTAATATTTACTCAAAGATCGATATCCATTTATAAATTAAATCTGCTCCTTGGTATTAATCAATGGGTTTATATCACCATCCTTCCTCAAGCGTTTTAAACGTATCCACAATATCAACCCTACTCAATAATGCATGAATCAATTGAAAAATCTTAACATCTCGACATAGCATTTATTAACTTTATTTATTAACCCTACAATTTCCTCAAATAAATTCCCAATACGAAGATAACCCCAAACAAGATCCACTATTCCTCACATCCCTATTTAATGTATGTCCATAAATTTTACTTCAAAACTTATGAAGATAAACTCTAACCACATATCATCAGCCTACTGAAACCCCAACCTCTTTTCAATGGCACAAATCTTAACTATCTATAATATACCTAATCTCAGTATTAACCCTAAACTCCCCTCAATAAAACACAAGATCAAAATATACTACACTAATATTTACACCAAATAAATGCAAACATTAAACCCTAACTAAAACTCAGCATGAGTATAATTAAAACTCTAGTTAATCAATAACACAAATCTGATTATAACAAAGAGAGGGAAAGGGAATAGACCTCAACGTGGCGGCGTCGACCGGGGGTTGGCCGGAGAGGTGATGGTCCAATGGTGGTGGTGGAGATGATGCCATGGCGAAGCTCGCCGGGTGTGAATGGAGGTTGGTGAACTAGGGGTGATGGTGGTGGTGAACTAGTGGACAGGGACGCTGGTCGGAAGAAACACCGTCCGGCGGGGACGCAAACAGCGGGGTGGAGGAAGCTCGCCAGTGCATTCGTCGGTTGGCCGGAGAGGTCTCGGCCGGGGTGCTGGCTCGTCGTGGGATGCCTCGGGAAGACTGGCCAACACAGCAGCTCGGCCGGACTGGAGTAGCTGCGTACGGCTGGCCGGAACGGGGGGCTGTGCCGTCGGCAGGAGGCGGTACGGGGGAACTGCTGGAGGTCGAGGGGGTACTCGGCCGGAGTCGAGCAGCTCGTCAGAGCTGCTGGCTGCACAGCGCCGGAGCCGCTGAGGGAGGCCCGCGGGTGATTACAGCGGCTGAGCCGCGGGGATGCGCCGCAGGGCGCCGGAGTAGATGCGGGAGGCGGGCCCAAAGGTGGCCGGAGCTACTGTCAGCCGCCGGAGGCTTCCCAAGAAGGAGAAGGAAGGAAGAAGAAGAAGTTGAAGAAGAAGAAGAGAATGGGAATGGAGAAATATTGCTACGTATGAAATGGAGGAGGGAGGAGAGAGAGTGGGGATGAGGTTTCCCAAATATTGGGATTAGGGCCGGTTGGGAAGTGTGAGGGTGATATGATGGCTTTATAGGGAGTGTGTGGAGGAGATGGATGGTTGGGATGTTCTCATTTGAATGAAAGGTGGTGATTACATATGGAGAAATTTGGATTTCTTCATGAGGGAATGAGTGGGTGAGATTGGGACCCTATATTGGGACCCTCTCACTAGTTCATGACCAATAGGATGTTGCCAACAATTCAATAATTGCAAATAAGCCCCCGTAAATTCAGGAATTTGCATGGACACATGAAATAACGCAAAAATTGCGGAGAAAAATATATTTAAAAATTGTCATGGTGAGGGGGTGTTGCGCGTTAGGCGCGGGTCAAATTTGAAGGGCATTGGGATTAATTTAGTATTAAAATAGAATTTACAAAATTGGAAAATCCCGATTTAATTAAAGATAACGCGTCCCGCGAATTTAATTTAATTGGGGCCCGCGGGGTCAAAATCTGGAAATGACGCAAAGGCCAAATATGGTGGGGGCTTGGAGTCGGTCTTGGACCCTTTAGTTGGTCCGGCTCAACGGGTTAAGTGGGTACCCCAAAATCGAGGGTAACGACACAGGTGTCCGACACGGAATTAAAATACGGGTTACGATTTTCGGAATGTTGCGCAATTAATTTAGAGCAGACGAAAGTTGATTTTAACAATCAGAAAAATCCAGTGCCTAATTTGGCGAGTTGAGTTGAGTGTACAATATTTGTACGGAATTTATGGGCTGATAATGGGCTCCGAATAATTAGACAAAGATAGGGTGTGCCAATAGTTTAAATTAGTTGGATTAAAATTCCAGGTAAATATCCTCTACTCTAAACCTCAATATCTTCTATCAAAATTTTTCCTGGTCCACTCTAACTATCTACAGAATAAATTGAGGGGGTTTACATTCTTCCTAAATTAGAAAAATTTTGTCCCCGAAATTAAAAGTAAAGCACGATATTATCTAACAGAATTTAAAATAACTAGTAATTAAATTGCCGTACGTAAATTCGTACCTTGCTCCTCAAACAAGTACGAAAATCGCTGCCTAATAGAATCATCGCGCTCCCAAGTAGAATCGCCTGGTGAATGGTGCTTCCATGCCACTCTGACCAGTCGAATCGTCTGTCCTCTCAAAGTCTTCTCGCTGCGATCGAGGATCTCAACTGGCTGCTCTACGTATGACAGACTGGGTCCGACTGTAATCTCCGAGTGATCAAGCACGTGGCTAGGGTCTGCAACATATCTCCTCAGCTGCGATACGTGAAATACGTCATGTACTCCCTCTAATGATGGAGGTAATGCAAGACGGTACGCCACTTTGCCACTCGTTCCAAAATGTCAAAAGGTCCGATATACCTCGGACTCAGCTTGCCTCTGCCTCCGAATCTGATGGTACCACGAGTGGGTGATATCCTCAAAATTACGTGGTCACCCTCCTTGAACTCCAATGGTCTGCGGTGCGCATCTGCCCAGTGTTTCTGTCTGTCCTGTGCTGCGCGCAGGTGGCTCTGAATCTGCTTGACCTTTTGCACTGTCTGTGTCACCAACTCTGGACCAAGTATCTGACGCTCTCCCACGTCACTCCAACAAACTGGCGACCTGTATTTCCTGTCGTACAGTGCCTCATAAGGTGCCATCCGTATGTTGGCCTGGTAACTGTTATTGTAGGAGAATTCCACCAAGTGTAGATGGTCCTTCCAAGATCCTCCAAAATCAATCATGCACGCTCTCAACATATCTTCTAATATCTGTATCGTGCGCTCTGACTGTCCGTCAGTCTATGGATGATACGCAGTGCTGAACTTGAGACGAGTTCCTAGGCTCTCCTGCATACTCCGCCAAAAATGTAACGTGAATCTGGAATCACGATCCGATACAATGCTGACAGGCACTCCATGTAATCGTACTATCTGCCTCATATACAGGTCAGGTAGTATCTCTGTGGATTGCCCAACTCTGAAGGGCAAGAAATGTGCAAACTTGGTGAGTCTGTCTACGACAACCCAAACTGCATCTTTCCCACTAGGGCTTCGCGGAAATCCTGTGACGAAGTCCATGGTAATGTGTTCCCACTTCCACTCGGGAATGGGGAGTGGCTGCAATAATCCTGCAGTCCTCTGATGTTCAGCCTTGTCTTGCTGACAAACTAAACACTTCGCCACAAATCTTGCAATTTCCCTCTTCATCCTATGCCACCAGAAATGCTGTCTCAAGTCTCGGTACATCTTCGTACCCCCGGGATGAATGGAATAAATCGAGCTATGAGCCTCTGTCATCAACTCTTGGCGTAGCTCGCCACTCGGAACATATAGGCGATCTCCGCACCTCAGCGTTCCGTCTTCATGAATCCTGAGTCCCGTCTGCAGGCCGGCTTCTGTTCTCTCTCGCAGACGTCGAAATCTCGCATCTGTAGGCAATGCTGCCCTGATCCTCTCAATCAAAGTAGACTGAACCTCAAGACTGGCCATCTGTCCATCCATGCCTGGCAATACGATCTCTATTCCAAGCTCCTGGAGATCCTCTAGCAACTGTCGCTGTGTCGTCAAAAAGTATGCCATGGGCTTCCTGCTTAAGGCATCTGCTACGACGTTCGCTTTGCCAGGGTGGTACTGTAGCTCAATGTCATAATCTGTCATCAACTCTAGCCAACGTCTCTGCCTCATATTGAGCTCCTTCTGCGTGTAGACGTACTTCAGGCTTTTATGATCTGTATAAATCTCAACACGCTCACCATAAAGGTAATGTCTCCATAGCTTTAGTGCAAATATCACCGCAGCTAGCTCCAAGTCGTGCGTCGGATAGTTCTTCTCATGAACTCTCAACTGTCTCGATGCGTAGGCTATCACCTTGCCGTGTTGCATCAGTACACATCCCAATCCGCTCTCTGACGCATCACTGTACACTACAAATCCTTCTGATCCTGAGGGTAGTGTCAAAATCAGTGCTGATGTCAGACGCTTCTTCAGCTCATCGAAAGCCGCCTGACACTCGTCGATCCAGATAAACTCTTCGCCTTTACGCGTCAGTTGCGTCATAGGCGCAGCTATCCTTGAAAAGTTTTCCACGAACCTCCGGTAATATCCGGCAAGTCCGAGGAAACTCCTAATCTCTGAAACTGATGTAGGGGTAGGCCAGGTCTCTACTGCAGCTATCTTCTCCGGATCAACTGATAGTCCATCTCCGGTGATTATGTGTCCCAGAAATGGTACTCTATCCAAGCAGAACTCACATTGGCTGAGTTTGGCGTACAACCTCTCATGTCTCAGCGTCTCCAACACGATCCTGAGATGCCTCTCATGCTCCTCCTGGCTTTTGGAGTATATCAAGATATCGTCTATAAATACCACCACGAACTTATCTAAGTACTGGTGGAAAACATTGTTCATCAAACACATAAATACTGCTGGCGTGTTGGTTAAACCAAACGGCATGACTAAAAACTCATAGTGGCCATACTTCGTCCGAAAGGCCGTCTTCTGGATGTCCTCTTTCCGTACCTTGATCTGATGATATCCGGATCTGAGGTCGATCTTCGAGAACACACATGCACCGCTAGGCTGATCAAACAAATCATCGATGTGTAGCAAGGGTACCTGTTCTTTATTGCTACGGCATTTAATGCCCTGTAATCGTTATGCAACGTATCGTCCCGTCCTTCTTTGGTACAATAAGATGGTTGCTCCCCATGGAAAATACTAGCCCGATCGAAACCCTTGTCTAAGAGATCCTCCACGATGGACCTTCAACTCAACCAACTCTATCGGTGCTACTTTGAAGACGGGAAAATAACTGTCTCGGCTCTTGGAGTCAACTCTGTAACAACTCTTTCTGTCATGTGGCAGGCCCAAATTTTTTTTCTAGAAACACATCCTCAAGCCCTGATATATTACGGGGTACACTGGTTCACCTTCTGCATTGTGTGTCTCTAAGGTAGATGGGCACCATGCTCCCGGGCTCCCTGAAGTATCTCAAACTCAGGGTAATCTGGTAGTCACAAATAATGTAATCACTTCGACAACCTCGCGTCGAGTGATATTGGCTCAATCAATCCATGTCTAGGATAAGGTCATAGTCTAGACTAAACCTCAAAATAATTTCTCCCGTCCTGTTTCCAACATCAATCCTCAAAGGAAAAAAAAAATTTCTTGCCTAATGTATAATTCTCTTCTCCTCAAAGTTTTCCCTCAATTTCTATTCCTCAAAATCCTTCTTTCCGTTATTTATCTGTCCAAGTCACATAGTGCAATTATAATAATGATGTCACCCAAGCACCTACTAAAATTTCTGGTATTAGATCATCATCATCCAAGTGAGAGCTTGAAATTTTATCTCCTCTAGTCCATATTATCATTCCTGGTATTGCTATCATATACAACCACTAGTTTCTATCATGAGGCTATGCATTCACATAGATCATTCTAGGTCATGATCAACAATCCTTCCAGCTCTCAGTACTTCCAAGATCACTGTTATCTCAAGCACGGGTAGGGTACTACTAGGTCCAACTCTCTTGCCAGACTTCCACTCTAATTCTAAAATCCAAAGAACCCATCAATCTATACTGATAAGGTAACAATCTTCTCAGAGAAAGGTATACGAATTCTGTCTTCTGCCGTCTGGTCTTCGATCTTCTTCTGGAGGGAATTCATCAGTCACAAGCATTCGTCTCCCGGAACAATAGGGGACGAGGAACAAGGATAGCGATATTGACGAAGATTGAACGAATGCAAAGTGGAAGTCCAAGGGCGATAATCACATACAAAGAGTTTTTAAATCGATTATGGATTGAGATCCTATTCAACAATCATAACATCTATTCCTAATTTGCAGGCTCGCTTGGCACAGTCAGGTGACCAAGACGATTTAAATCGGACCTGCATGGGCCACCACAAAAACATGTCACGCCCCAGTCCCAAAATACGTAGGACCAGGAATACGTGACACGCCAGCTACGCATTCGACCAGACTCTGGTCTGACTCGAATACGTATAAGCTGTAATATAAAGGGCACTATCTAGATATTCCATAAATGTAAACCTCTATGTCTCAATCCACAATGTACATCAGTATACAAGAAAGAGCTATATGTGCTAAGGTCGGCCGCCCAATAACACACTCACTCGAATAGACTCGAGAAGAAGTATGAGTCTACAAAACTAGGCTACAACAGCAGATGAATAATCAATGTAAATAACCATAATGCCGGTAGATATAATGTGAGTACCTGGTACCATGCTCGCAAGATATGCCACTCCATCAGTATCTCCAAGTGCTCCGTAATCGTCTATGCTGCAAAACTGGCAGGTAACCAGGTCCTCAGAGGGACGCAACAAGGTACAGAAATATAGCATGCCAAGTAAACAGAAAGTACAAGTGCACGATAGGGTACTCTATCATAACCAACTAGTGTGACACAGTTTAAAGACAATGTTCGACGCGTGGGCTGTCCAAAGTAAAAACCGTAGCTCCGGACACGGAAACACACGGCACGTACCGCAGCTCCGGGCAAAGAGTCACACGGGTGAAACAGGCTACACTAGAAACAGGTATCACTAGAAACAGGTATCACTAGAAAATACTACATATATATAAGCGCGTGCAGAGTAGCCCAAACGTCTAGTAACTGTCTTCCCCTTCCCAAGCGGTCAACGATTGTGCGTTGAACCTGAACCTCTAACTACAGTCTCGACACAAGGAATAACTCAACAGACGCGACCCTAAGGTCGTCCCAGTCTCTGGTCATGATGTCAGTATCAGGATACAGGAATCTGGCACGATCACAGTGTATGAGTGTGTCCTGGGGTATCGATGTACTCTGGTACGTGCATCGAGGTGCTATGAAGCATCTAGAATTTATTCTAAGACGTTAAGTCGAATGTCAACACAACTACGTGCACAATGTACATAACGAAACGATAAATATCTGTAAACTGAAATACAGGGTGGCAAGGTACACTTGCCTGCGCGAGGCTGCTGATGACGGGGTCCCGGTACCGCGTCCAAGTCCTCAGGTCCCGCAGTACCTAGAGATGAGATACAACCAGAATCAATAACTATCTCGCGACTAAAATAAGATGCTACACCCGTCTAGTATATGCTACAATCTTAGTTACCAGTCACAGGGACACGACGCTAGAGGGTTTAACCATGGTTGACTCGGTGTATGTTACGTCTACTCTACTAATCCCTTGTACAACATCATCAAACCCAACCTCAACCACGATATCCAGTTAATCAAACCCTGATCAAATCCTCAGTTTCACCCCAGGGTTCACAGATGTTAACATACACATTGACGTCTCAAGCTCAAATAAATAATTAATATTTTCTATCCTCTATCACGGTCTCATCCTTTGATATCCTACCCATTCCATGATCGAGCACCTGCTCCCATTGTCCATTGATATTTTAATATCCCTTATTTCTTGGCAATAGTTTACAACAGTTAATACAACAATGACCGATATGCGTATATATATAATTTACGTCCTTATACAACTTTATCATCAACTCCTAATATTTACTCAAAGATCGATATCCATTTATAAATTAAATCTGCTCCTTGGTATTAATCAATGGGTTTATATCACCATCCTTCCTCAAGCGTTTTAAACGTATCCACAATATCAACCCTACTCAATAATGCATGAATCAATTGAAAAATCTTAACATCTCGACATAGCATTTATTAACTTTATTTATTAACCCTACAATTTCCTCAAATAAATTCCCAATACGAAGATAACCCCAAACAAGATCCACTATTCCTCACATCCCTATTTAATGTATGTCCATAAATTTTACTTCAAAACTTATGAAGATAAACTCTAACCACATATCATCAGCCTACTGAAACCCCAACCTCTTTTCAATGGCACAAATCTTAACTATCTATAATATACCTAATCTCAGTATTAACCCTAAACTCCCCTCAATAAAACACAAGATCAAAATATACTACACTAATATTTACACCAAATAAATGCAAACATTAAACCCTAACTAAAACTCAGCATGAGTATAATTAAAACTCTAGTTAATCAATAACACAAATCTGATTATAACAAAGAGAGGGAAAGGGAATAGACCTCAACGTGGCGGCGTCGACCGGGGGTTGGCCGGAGAGGTGATGGTCCAATGGTGGTGGTGGAGATGATGCCATGGCGAAGCTCGCCGGGTGTGAATGGAGGTTGGTGAACTAGGGGTGATGGTGGTGGTGAACTAGTGGACAGGGACGCTGGTCGGAAGAAACACCGTCCGGCGGGGACGCAAACAGCGGGGTGGAGGAAGCTCGCCAGTGCATTCGTCGGTTGGCCGGAGAGGTCTCGGCCGGGGTGCTGGCTCGTCGTGGGATGCCTCGGGAAGACTGGCCAACACAGCAGCTCGGCCGGACTGGAGTAGCTGCGTACGGCTGGCCGGAACGGGGGGCTGTGCCGTCGGCAGGAGGCGGTACGGGGGAACTGCTGGAGGTCGAGGGGGTACTCGGCCGGAGTCGAGCAGCTCGTCAGAGCTGCTGGCTGCACAGCGCCGGAGCCGCTGAGGGAGGCCCGCGGGTGATTACAGCGGCTGAGCCGCGGGGATGCGCCGCAGGGCGCCGGAGTAGATGCGGGAGGCGGGCCCAAAGGTGGCCGGAGCTACTGTCAGCCGCCGGAGGCTTCCCAAGAAGGAGAAGGAAGGAAGAAGAAGAAGTTGAAGAAGAAGAAGAGAATGGGAATGGAGAAATATTGCTACGTATGAAATGGAGGAGGGAGGAGAGAGAGTGGGGATGAGGTTTCCCAAATATTGGGATTAGGGCCGGTTGGGAAGTGTGAGGGTGATATGATGGCTTTATAGGGAGTGTGTGGAGGAGATGGATGGTTGGGATGTTCTCATTTGAATGAAAGGTGGTGATTACATATGGAGAAATTTGGATTTCTTCATGAGGGAATGAGTGGGTGAGATTGGGACCCTATATTGGGACCCTCTCACTAGTTCATGACCAATAGGATGTTGCCAACAATTCAATAATTGCAAATAAGCCCCCGTAAATTCAGGAATTTGCATGGACACATGAAATAACGCAAAAATTGCGGAGAAAAATATATTTAAAAATTGTCATGGTGAGGGGGTGTTGCGCGTTAGGCGCGGGTCAAATTTGAAGGGCATTGGGATTAATTTAGTATTAAAATAGAATTTACAAAATTGGAAAATCCCGATTTAATTAAAGATAACGCGTCCCGCGAATTTAATTTAATTGGGGCCCGCGGGGTCAAAATCTGGAAATGACGCAAAGGCCAAATATGGTGGGGGCTTGGAGTCGGTCTTGGACCCTTTAGTTGGTCCGGCTCAACGGGTTAAGTGGGTACCCCAAAATCGAGGGTAACGACACAGGTGTCCGACACGGAATTAAAATACGGGTTACGATTTTCGGAATGTTGCGCAATTAATTTAGAGCAGACGAAAGTTGATTTTAACAATCAGAAAAATCCAGTGCCTAATTTGGCGAGTTGAGTTGAGTGTACAATATTTGTACGGAATTTATGGGCTGATAATGGGCTCCGAATAATTAGACAAAGATAGGGTGTGCCAATAGTTTAAATTAGTTGGATTAAAATTCCAGGTAAATATCCTCTACTCTAAACCTCAATATCTTCTATCAAAATTTTTCCTGGTCCACTCTAACTATCTACAGAATAAATTGAGGGGGTTTACACGCACGGTTCGGTAAAGACCGCGTACGACCAAGTCGTCCCGGTTGGCGGGGCGTACTCAGTTCCAGGGTAAAACAGGGCGTTATTTTTCCTGTTTTTGGATCGCGGTGTGCGATCACCACAGGACGCGATGCTCCGAGCGAGTTGCACGGGCACCGAGAGGGTTATACAGTCTACGTGTAGCAACTGACAAAAATTAAAACGAAGTTACGGTTTGAGAGAAAACGATACCTGAACAGGGCTCCGTGAATGCTGAATTCTGCGTGTCCGAAAGCCAATTCGACGCGAACCGAATTCTGGTCGAGGATTCCCGTGTCCGACGAAAGTCTGAGCTAGGGTTCTGGCTCGGGTCAGCGGGGTGGCGTTCGTGAGGCGTCGGGTTGTCGATGACAGGTGGATCTGGCCCAGTTTAACGGCAGCGGTTCTAGTTGACGGCTCCGAAGTTGGGGCTGTGCAATGGCGAAGTCGGCGGGGCTTGGCTAGGGTTTTTTCGAGGCTGGGCACGGAAATCAAGGGGGCCTTTATAGGCTTCTACAGGAACTCCGGCGGGCTAGGGTTTCCACGCGGGTTTCGGGTCGGGTTGGTTTGGTTCAGCGGTTTTGGTTCGGTTCAATTAATTCAGAATTGGTAGGTTAAATTCCATTAGTTTTTAAGGCTTTATAGATGCTTCCGGAGTCCAAATAATTCCCCGAAAAATACCATAGGTCCGGTTTTCCATTGCGCATCATATTATATTATTTCCAGAATATTTTAACACCAATTAGCCATACTTAAAAATTCTTTACATCACAATCCTCATCGCTTTAAATTTCAGAAAAATACCAAGAATTCGTAATAACTCATGTTTAAAATTATTCTCAAAAATCAGGGTGTTTACACAGATTGTCCGAGTGCAGCGGAGTCATGAACGCATAGGCGATCGGTAACAGGTTCACTGAGTCGACAATATAGCGGAAGCATTGAAACACAAGTTAAAGTAAAGCAAGCTCTTTTATTGATATAAACAAGTGTTACAGGCGGCATATATCCGAGATTACAAGTCCTCTATCTCTGAAACAGTAAAAGCGTGCCAAGTGGCTACAATTGTGGAATGATTGTAGGGGCGATGTTCAGGCAAGTTCGGGCAAGTATAACATTCAGGAGGCATAGCATATGCAAACACGAGGGTCGTTTTAACATGATCGTTCAGGTGTTCAGTCGATGCGATGCAGTGACTCGCACGCGGATAGCCGCTAAGCGATGATGACTTATCTATATGAACAGTTGTCGCTGGCATAGCCATAAAGGACCAGTTTAGTCTTGAATAAGGATGGAGAGCAACAAAGATTCAGTGGTGGCTGCAGACCATCCTGTCCAGATGCAGTAGACTAACGTTATGTTCCATCCGGATCGGATCAGCCCCGGTGCCCCGGAAACCGTCCGTGGAACCAGTGACCTTGTTTCCAAGTTGTCCGCGACATGCAAGTCAGGGTCTCGGTCTGGTACAGGAACAAGTTCGAGGCAGTATGTGTATATATTGAACAAGTCCGGTATGGAACGAGTTTGACGCAGTATATATACTGAACTTGTTGAGGCAGTATTCATTCACAGTAGTCAATTGCCAGGCCAGGCCAGTTGATTCAGTAGTTTGCTCCACGAGCTGTGATTCAGTGATTTATTCATTCAGGGTGCAAATTTCCTGGTTCGGGAATTGCCTTGATGACCTAACGGTCCCAGACACTTTCAGGTTCTTTCAGGCACGGAACGACTACGTAGTAGTCTCCCGGGGTTTGGATGAAAACATGGTAACATATAAGCAAACAAGCATGCGTTTCTAAGGAACATAAGCAGGCACGTTTGCTCGGACCCGAAGGTAAGCCGAGAGATGAAACCGTAAGGGACTTAGCATGCGAGGGTCTGAATATAAGCAGTATTTCAATTTCCATGTTCTAGCATAAGCAATACAAGTTGGGATTATTCCCTTAGCTAGGTGCGTTGGATTCATTAGCATGCAGGGGGTGAATCACCTAGCGACTAGCATGAACATTCCAGATTTTATGTGTGCTGGCTTAAGCAAAGACAAGTTTACCGTAGCCACCCACCTTAGCGATGATTCGCCTCGGTAGAGCGATACGTCAAGCGAGTCTCTGAAAACCTAAGCTGAATTCCTGTAAGGACAAGTCTGGATATCATTTGCTTCTCGTTTGAAGCAAAGCGGGTCGGGACAGTTGCACTTTTGCCGTTTGAGACGGCAGTCCGCTAGAACGGAACGAGGTGTTACATGATATATGTCTCCATCCTATGATCTTCGTAAGGTCCCCCTTCGCCATTCCGTCCATCTTTATTCTCTTATATATGTTGGTTGTTAGAGTCGACAAACCCTGATGTGCCCTCTTCAGAACGGTGATTTGATACATGTCCAAAACTATTACATGTCGTGCAAGTTGGGAGCATCCATTCATATTCCACGTATTACTCTATCATCTCTCCATAGGGTAGATAAAGTTTAATCTTCCTCGGAAGCGGGTCAAAAGCCTATATCTCGACAAACACGCAAACATAAGCCAACCGAAATCTCTTTGCATTTGGTAGATTCGTGCGTATTGGGGTACCTATAATGCTAGCCATTTTCATAATTATGGTCATGCTCCACAGGCGAGGGGATACCCGTAGGAGATGAATCCGGACTGGAACCGATGAAAGCCTGTCTCGCTCAAAGGTAGCCGTCGGAGGCAATCGTTTGAGCACAACCAATATACTATTGAACGTCCACGATTTCCCTTCAATAGTCTTGACCAAATCCTCGTACAAGGCGAACTGAATGTCACAACCCACACCCGATAAATCGGGCACCGGTTCGTGAGTACGTCCAGCCTACGCCGCAGTGTCGGCGGTAGTACGCTGTCTAGACCATATTCGCAGGTAATTTAAAATCTAGCTCATTCACAAATAAATAGGCAAGGATAATAACAGGAAATAGGAATGCTAAGATTTCATAAGACAAATTATGACATCCAAATCCACAGTTTAATACAGAACCAGAAGATAAATCGGGGACAAACCCGAGTACTATGCTGAAAGAAAATACTAGCTAACTGGCTAACTACTCCTCAAAAGTAGTCTCCTGAGTAGGAACCGGCTCCTCAAATGTATCATCCGCTACGTCATATGGGCCAGGAAAGGTGGGGGCATAGTCCTCATCATCGCCTAATATCAACGAATCCAGTCAGGAAAGGAGCAAAGTACCAATACACAACAAAGCTTAAACTAAATATTTATGACAAGTAGTGAAAACTGACTAAGCATCACGATAAGAGTATGCATAATAAGTAGTAAAATTAACTAAGGTTAAGCACTAAAAATCAGGAATATAAATAAAACAGGATTATAATGAGACAAGAAAATGGAACTGCAACAAGACAACAGGAACTATGTGTGTGTGAAATTGTGTATTTAGAATACATAATTGGCATGTAGGGGGTTACAAGGCTAATAAGGCCGTCATAGACGGCTAGCAGTCAGGAATAATCGAGTATAAGGCTGATGGTACAGTCGCGTACCAACAGCTAGCAGTCAGGACAGGGGGAAGGGTAAACTACATGCCTCCTAGTATTCTCCCTCCCGACACGAAAAGCAAGACATGAACTCCAAATCCTAACACTAAGTGTAATCATCCAATGGTACTAGTAGAGCAAGGAACTAATTATCACAATATAAAGATTAAACTTGAAGTGCAGGTACTTGCCTGATGTTTGGATTTCAACTACGGTTCTATTCTCGAGAAATTCCCAGATATGTCTTCGGATGCTGAAATAAACATTACCATCATGCTCAGAAGATATCAATCATCTAGAAACGCCTGTCCTTGAGTCCAATTTAGAGACAAGGGCAAAAACGACAATTTCGGGTCAAAATGGGGTCCACATGTGGGCCCACTTTGTACCGAAAAAAATGTGTCAGGGTCAAAAGTCTCCAAATTCACCAAACTTAGTGTCAACAGGTCAGGAACGATGATACGGACCCAACGGAACTTCCAGAATTGGATTCCGATGAGTCGATCACAAAATCGCCCGTCGAGCGGGGCCTATGGGGCCCACGACACGCGATTTCGTCAACGTTCTCGAAATCGAACCAAACTTGGGTCACAGGACCAGCGTATCGCTACGAGTCCGATGGCACAAGTTTTGTTTCAATCCTACGTGTGTACACAAAGTTAGGGCGCAATTCAGAAAAGTCGGATACAGGGCGTTGTCCGCGGATACGCGTTGATTCCGGTGTGCACGCACACCCGAATCGACTTCTGCGAAATCCCACACGTCCGTATCAACGACGCGCACGTATCTGTGAAGACATCACGCGACCAAGTCGTCCCGTTTGGCAGGGCGGACTCGGTTCTGTCACGCCCCGAGGCGTCCCCCGAGTCGTGACCGCCGTGCGGGCCTGGAGTTGCGCCCGCACGGCGGTCACGACTCGGGGGACGCCTCGGGGCGTGACATAGTGGTATCAGAGCACAGATTCAAAGTTCCTTAGACTTCGTGCTGGAAAAGTTCCTTTAACGATCAAATTCCTGTGCGAACTCTTGAACTCGCTAGGCCAAAATGAGATACGTTCATGCAATAAGTCCATAATACATTATGATCCTAATATAATTTACCTTCTTTTGAAGGAATGGCTCCAGCGCAATCTGCAGCGCAAACTCCGGACGAAACGCAAGGCCAAGAAAGTAGTTCGGATACTTCGGGAAGTTCAAAGAGCCAGCGAGCCGTGCCAAGCATCGATCCCGTCCAACGAATGTTGCAGATGTTGGAGGCAAACCAACAAAGGGACGAGGCTCGCTATGAACGGGCCGAGAAGCGGGCGGAAGAGAGTCAGCTCAAGTTTCAAGACAATATAGAAGCACGATTCTCAGTCCAGCAGAAGCAGGTAGATACCCTGCAGCAGATCGTTCAGACTTTGGCTGCCAACCATTCCGCCGCAACAACAACGACTCCGGTGGAGCAGCCCGTGCTTGAAGTAGAGACACCGCAAATTCCAAGAGCGAGGGACGTGACTGCCTTCGACTTTGGCCACTTCAAGAAAGTCTACAACACCCCATTCAACGGGACTGAGGACCCAGTCGTAGCTCTAGATTGGTTGGCCAAACTTGAAGATCACTTCGCTCTGCTAGAGGTCCCCGAAGAAAAGCACGTCGCCTGCGCGCAACTACAGCTCCGCCTCAACGCACACGATTGGTGGGACGTGCATCGACGATCTCTCCAATTTGATCACGGAGAGGAGGCGATCTCGTGGACGACTTTTCGTGCTGCGTTCGAAGAGGAGTATGTACCCCCTCCAGTCCAACGCCAGATGGAGAACGAGTTCGTGCAGCTGCGGCAAGGCAGCATGACAGTTAAGGAGTACTCCGCCGAATTCAACCGACTCTCCAAATTCGCTAGGGCCTATTTACCTGATGCAGCGAGTCGAGCTAGAAGGTTTGAAAGTGGACTACGCCCTGCCATCCATTCGCACGTAGCCGTTCCTCAATATCGTCCGATGCGTGCAGTCATGAATCACGCCCTGTCGCTCGAACCACTCTATCCTCATATTGCTGCCGGCGCTGTGCATACATCCAGTCACAAACGCCAAAGCAACGAAGGAGGAAACACCGCTACAAAGCGCCGCAACAACGGTGGTCCGCAGAGAGGGCAGCTATGTCACTTCTGTAGGAGGCCAGGGCACCTGGTCAACGAATGTCGTCTGAAACAAGGATTATGCCTCATCTGTGGCGATGCAAACCACAGAGTTCGTGACTGCCCCAAATACTCTGCTAAACATCCCCAACGTAACGTTCCCTGATGGTAGGTCCTGTTCTTAAGTTTCGGGACGAAACTTCCAATTAGTTGGGTAGGATGTAGCGCCCCGTTCTCCCGATGTGGAGAGCGCGGCTAAGAAACACAAGACGGTATCGTTCGATTGGGATAGATTGAATTAAGAACTCGTCCTCGTTATGGATTTATTTCTTCGGAATCGATTCCCATATTCAGTGGACTGCGCCCCAAGGATCGGCTTAGCGGCAGAGTCAGGAGGGACCTCTCCGCTGCTATCTTTTATTGCCTCGGTTTTCGATGTCGCTTGTTGCTTTCGTGCTTTGAGTTGGTTTTGGGATTTGCTTGTTTTCCTTGAACGGTTTCGATGGTTTCATTGTTTTCGTTCATTGACTTGCACTTCTATTCCGAGATTGGAAAGAGAGGAAGAAGTATTAATCGAGCTGTTCGTGTGCAGGTGAACGAGCAGTAGGCGGCTTGCGAGCGGAGTCGTGAAGCGCCTCTTTCCTTCTTCTTTCCAAAATCTAAGTGAGTGGCTACCAACCCGATTAGCTAGTCCTGCTTCCAAGCTTCACAGCTAATCAATCTGCACTCTTCTTGCCCCGATCAAACGATACCAAGTAATAACTAAAAGAAACCAAGATAAAAGAGAATAGACTTGGTACTTATGCTTGTCAATGAAACTTGTGAACGGTTATATCTTTGCATGCTTGTTCGTTCGGAAATGTTCATCAAATGCATATATACAAGTTTAAACGTATATCCTGATGCATGAATTTAACGTAGTTGCAAATGTAAAATGAATCATGCAATACTGCTTGTCTTGTACTCACGTAGCCTCCGGGCGAATGCTTGTTAACGTAGCCTCCGGACGAATGCTTATCAACGTAGCCTCCGGGCGAATGATTGTTAGTGTGCGATCACGGACAACTTGTGCACAAGGTACAGTTCCTGCGGGCGGCTGCTGGGGCACTGGCACCGTTCCGGCTCCGGACGGAACTAATGTTTAGTCTCACGTACTAGGACAAGGTGGTATGCGGCGCCTAACGTTCTTGCACGTAGCAAACCATCTTCGTCACAGACTAGTGTCCATTATGGCAATCAAGCCAGTGATCATCATGTATATTTAAACCTGTTGCATACTAACTTGTGTCTCCGTGGCAGGGAAGGCATGGTAAGTATTGTGCAGGTAATTCAGACGGTCAGGTAAAATCTACCTAACGGTGGCACGTTCATTTCAGTAAATTCAATATGCTGCTTACTTGTAAATGAACTAAGGCAAGATAGAAACCCACAATTATGCATGCTTCACTAAATAACGTGTTGATTGGTATAGTCAGGCTAGCTCGCCTTCACCAGCATGTTTCGATATGCTGACCCTCGTTGAAACAGGTTCTCCGCACTAAGGCGAACCGAGCGAGGAGCCGAAGTCGTCTTTCCGATCCAGTCCAGCTGTTAGCGCATCTTAACCGCGCCTCGAAGCCTTTTGAAGCCAGAAGCTGCAACTCTTCATACACAAATGCAGCTCCGTGGCAAAGCGATCCTCCAGCCTGGAGGTCTTTATCGTTTTGAGTTTATAAAAGGATGTAATGTATAGGACTGCTATCTCATTTTGAGTCAACCCTTTTGTAAGCCGTTCGGCATATTAGCTGACTCGTTCAAGAGTTTGTAATAGATGTTCATTATCAATAAAGAGAACTTTTCTATGTTTCAAATCTGTGTTTCAATTTATCTGCGTACTCTAAATATGTGCTTGCTATGCAAATCATTAAAGCCTTGTGCGGGCGCAACTCCAGGCCCGCACGGCGGTCACGACTCGGGGGACGCCTCGGGGCGTGACAGGTTCCGGGGTGAATCAGGACGTTGTTTTTTCTGTTTTTGGATCGCGGTTCGCGATCGCCATAGGACGCGATGCCCCGAGCGGGTTGCACGAGCACCGAGGGGGTCATGCAGGCTACGCAACGCAACTGACGGAAACAGAAACGGGTAAACGAGCAGGGAGATACACGTACCTGAACAGAGCTTGAAAAATAGCGTTTCGCGTGTCCGGGTCGTGTCCGACACGAGAGAGAGAACTAGTGTTAGGGTTTGGGGCTGCCGGAGGCGGAGCTGAGGCGCTGAGGCCGGAGGCGGGCCGGAGGAGCGGCGCGGGTGGCGCGCCGGAGCGGGCGGGGGATGGGCGGAGCCGGCCGGAGGTGCTGCGGCGAGGCGAGGGCTCGGGGTCGGCCTGGTTTCCTTGCGGGCGGGGAGAAGGAGGAGACGGAGAGGGGGCTGCGGCGAGTTGGAGGCGGTGCTGGCGAAGGCGGGCACGGCGTGGCGGCACTGGGCGGAGTGGTGGCGGCGGGGTGGTGCGATAGGGTGAGGGGCGGTGACCGGAGGCCGAGCGGGGGTTAATTTATAGGGGAGGAGGAGAGGCGAGGGGTCGAGGGAGGCGGGGGTCGTGGCCGGGGTGCGGGCGAGGTGGCCGGGCGGAGCGCCACGTAGCCGGAGGCGGCGGCTCCGGCGGGAGACGCGGGGGGGGGGGAGCGGTTCAGGCGGGGAAGAGGGGAGAAAGGGGAATGGGTCACGGGCGGCGGGTCGGGTTCGAGTGGACCCGACCCAACCCGTTAAGGCGGGCTGGGCCGGTTTGGGCCAGGATTAATTAAATAAATAATTAAATAAATAAATGATTAAAATGTTTTTAGATGATTAAAAATAGGTCCGGGGCCCAATAAATTCCAGAAAAATTATCCTAAGTCCAGTTTTTCATTTTACACACAAAAATATTATTTTTAGTATATTTTAATATCATTTATCATCAATTAAAAATCATTTAATAATTAAAACCCTGATTTTAATTACAGAAAAATTTCCAGAAAATTCCAGAAAATTGTGAAAAATCCAAGTTTAATATTTTTTTGAAAAATTAGGGGTTTACAATCTACCCAACTTATAAAAATTTCGTCCTCGAAATTAAAATAGGGTAGGGTTCTCTCTATCCAATCTCACTTGATTATAGTTTAATGGATTCCTCTCAAGTGAACATTGCGGTCTCTACCCAACTTAGAATTTACCCATCTATCATCTAAGGCTATACATCTAATAAAGCTATGTCCCAACTTATCTAATCATGGTATTGAATCCTCAAGTCTTTAACACCAAACACATAACCTATGGTATTCCCTTAATCATTTATAAAAAAGAGTCTTCAAACAATGCGACCGGCCTGTGGGGTATATCTAGTACTGTCTATATATCAAACTTATACCAAGCACGAGATTTCGTCTTTCCGAAATAAGGGAAGACGAAGATCAAAGAGTTCAAGGGTGAGGTGATAGAATAGAAGTATCGGGATCGAGGCGTTTAAAGAATTCAAATGGAAATTGTCAAGCAGTTGTGGATTGAAATCCTATTCTGGTAATCATTTGTTCGCAGGCTCGTATTAGTACAATTATGTAACTGATACGATATGCTCAGTCATATCTAGAGGGCAAGTATACTAGTCAACTATATATCTCAATCCACGTGAAGTAGTCGTACGAAGAGTGAACCAAATTGCATTAAGGTTGATCAGACCGTAATACACTGATTCTGAATAGACAGTTGTATTAGTGTGTCGACCCAATAATACATATGTCATGAACAAGCTTGATGAAATGATAAGCTTGCAAAACTAGGCTATATTAGCAGCATAAGTCAAGGTGGTACAACAATTATAAGTACGCTATATGATGATGGAAGGAGGTACAACTTAATTCAAGTTCACAAAACAACACACAATAAGCACAATAACAAAAGACTCTACAATCTCTACAGTTATCAAATATAAAAGCATACCAGGTTATTAGCAAGTTCAAAATTACTAGGTTGGGGCTGAGGTCACGAACCAATAGGCACGAGCTAAAAAAAGACTAAAAACGGCAGCTACAAATCACTTACGCGCATTAGCTACTCCAAGAGTTTGCGCGTCTCCACGGTCATCGCGAAAGCTTGTCCGCATCCTTGTGGTGGATTACTCTGCTGCTGCTGGGCCTGTTGGAAGAGTGCTGCTTGTGGTACCAAGGGTGGTCTCGGTTCGGGTGCTGGTAGAGCTTGTTGGTTTATCACAGCATCTCGTGGTGATCTTGTAGAAATCTCGTCGCTTGCTGGTAGATCCATTACTCTGCATCCAAAATAAACGATAAGAGGCGCACAGGAATCAAGGCAGGATGCAAGTCAAGGAATTAATTCGAATCCGAGATAGATGTCAAGAACGATTCAAGCAAGTGGATGAGATCCTAAAACTTATCCTATTCTTACTGCAGGCCTGTTCGGTCCCTAAGTTGAAACCGAACAATTTAGTCGTTGACCTGCATGGGCCACCATAAAAACGTGTCACGATCCGCACCCGATAAATCGGACACCGGTTCATGAGTACGTCCAGCCTACGCCGCAGTGTCGGCGG
Organism: Iris macrosiphon; assembly: GCA_036927795.1. NCBI lineage: Eukaryota > Viridiplantae > Streptophyta > Magnoliopsida > Asparagales > Iridaceae > Iris > Iris macrosiphon. The sequence continues at coordinate 14,553,548 of JAYESA010000018.1, forward strand.
TAGTACGCTGTCTAGACCATATTCACAGGTAATTTAAAATCTAGCTCATTCACAAATAAATAGGCAAGGATAATAACAGGAAATAGGAATGCTAAGATTTCATAAGACAAATTATGACATCCAAATCTACAGTTTAATACAGAACCAGAAGATAAATCGGGGACAAACCCGAGTACTATGCTGAAAGAAAATACTAGCTAACTGGCTAACTACTCCTCAAAAGTAGTCTCCTGAGTAGGAACCGGCTCCTCAAATGTATCATCCGCTACGTCATATGGGCCAGGAAAGGTGGGGGCATAGTCCTCATCATCGCCTAATATCAACGGATCCAGTCAGGAAAGAAGCAAAGTACCAATACACAACAAAGCTTAAACTAAATATTTATGACAAGTAGTGAAAACTGACTAAGCATCACGATAAGAGTATGCATAATAAGTAGTGAAATTAACTAAGGTTAAGCACTAAAAATCAGGAATATAAATAAGACAGGATTATAATGAGACAAGAAAATGGAACTGCAACAAGACAACAGAAACTATGTGTGTGTGAAATTGTGTATTTAGAATACATAGTTGGCATGTAGGGGGTTACAAGGCTAATAAGGCCGTCATAGACGGCTAGCAGTCAGGAATAATCGAGTATAAAGCTGATGGTACAGTCGCGTACCAACAGCTAGCAGTCAGGACAGGGGGAAGGGTAAACTACATGCCTCCTAGTATTCTCCCTCCCGACACGAAAAGCAAGACATAAACTCCAAATCCTAACACTAAGTGTAATCATCCAATGGTACTAGTAGAGCAAGGAACTAATTATCACAATATAAAGATTAAACTTGAAGTGCAGGTACTTGCCTGATGTTTGGATTTCAACTACGGTTCTGTTCTCGGGAAATTCCCAGATATGTCTTCGGATGCTGAAATAAACATTATCATCATGCTCAGAAGATATCAATCAGCTAGAAATGCCTGTCCTTGAGTCCAATTTGGAGACAAGGACAAAAACGATAATTTCGGGTCAAAACGGGGTCCACATGTGGGCCCGCTTTGCACCGAAAAAAATGTGTCAGGGTCAAAAGTCTCCAAAATCACCAAACTTAGTGTCAACAGGTCAGGAACAATGATACGGACCCAACGGAACTTTCAAAATTGGATTCCGATGAGCCGATCACAAAATCGCCCGTCGAACGGGGCCTATGGGGCCCACGACACGCAATTTCGTCAACGTTCTCGAAATCGAACCAAACTTGGGTCACAGGACCAGCGTATCGCTACGAGTCCGATGGCACAAGTTTTGTTTCAATCCGACGTGTGTACACAAAGTTAGGGCACGATTCAAAAAAGTCGGATACGGGACGTTGTCCGCGGATACGCGTTGATTCCGGTGTGCACGCACACCCGAATCGACTTCTGCGAAATTCCACACGTCCGTATCAACGACGCGCACGTATCTGTGAAGACCGCACGCGACCAAGTCATCCCGTTTGGCGGGGCGGACTCGGTTCCGGGGTGAATCAGGACGTTGTTTTTCCTGTTTTTGGATCGCGGTTCGCGATCGCCACATGACTCGATGCCCCGAGCGGGTTGCACGGGCACCGAGGGGGTCATGCAGGCTACGCAACGCAACTGACGGAAACAAAAACGGGTAAACGAGCAGGGAGATACACGTACCTGAACAGGACTTGAAAAGCAGCGTTTCGCGTGTCCGTGTCGTGTCCGACACGAGAGAGAGAACTAGGGTTAGGGTTTGGGGCTGCTGGAGGCGGAGCTGAGGCGCTGAGGCCGGAGGCGGGCCGGAGGAGCGGCGCGGGTGGCGCGCCGGAGCGGGCGGGGGACGGGCGGAGCCGGCCGGAGGCGCTGCGGCGAGGCGAGGGCTCGGGGTCGGCCTGGTTTCCTTGCGGGCGGGGAGAAGGAGGAGACGGAGAGGGGGCTGCGGCGAGTTGGAGGCGGTGCTGGCGAAGGCGGGCACGGCGTGGCGGCGCTGGGCGGAGTGGTGGCGGCGGGGTGGTGCGATAGGGTGAGGGGCGGTGACCGGAGGCCGAGCGGGGGTTAATTTATAGGGGAGGAGGAGAGGCGAGGGGCCGAGGGAGGCGGGGGTCGTGGCCGGGGTGCGGGCGAGGTGGCTGGGCGGAGCGCCACGTGGCCGGAGGCGGCGGCTCCGGCGGGAGACGCCGGGGGGGGGGGGGGAGCAGTTCAGGCGGGGAAGAGGGGAGAAATTTGAATGGGTCACGGGCGGCGGGTCGGGTTCGGGTTGACCCGACCCGACCCGTTAAGGCGGGCTGGGCCGGTTTGGGCCAGGATTAATTAATTAAATAATTAAATAAATAAATGATTAAAATGTTTTTAGATGATTAAAAATAGGTCCGGGGTCCAATAAATTTCAGAAAAATTATCCTAAGTCCAGTTTTTCATTTTACACACAAAAATATTATTTTTATAATATTTTAATATCATTTATCATCAATTAAAAATTATTTAATAATTAAAACCCTGATTTTAATTACAGAAAAATTTCCAAAAAATTTCAGAAAATTGTGAAAAATCCAAGTTTAATATTTTTTTGAAAAATCAGGGGTTTACACTGAATGAAGTAGAACTCATTAGCTCTAAAAAAGATCTCGATTTCTTCTTTAGCTCAAACGCAAACCCTCGAAGGTGATCATAGAAAGGTTGTGCACCAATCACGTAAAGAATTAGCATATTCTTCCAATATTTTTCAGTTTCTATGAGATTGTCGTCGGTTATATCCACAATACGTTCTCCACCAACGATGGACGGTTCAACATATTGGAGCTTAATCCGTTATATGCACAATCCGTTTTTGGTGTCTTCCTTCTCTAGAAATGACCTTATATAGGCTCATCCCGAAAACATACACTTGAATGAGCCATAAAGGCCAAGTGAAAATCAGCCACAAAAATAGCTTTACCATATTGCAATTAGGGGGGAGCATTATTTGATTTTGGATTGAGAATCGAATTGGACCGAACTAAATAGAATAAGAGACTCGGTTAGGTTTATGTAAATACCATCAATTTTATGATTAAAAATGTATATATTTTGGGTATATTTTGCAAACAATAATTATGTGTATGTGTTTTAAAACTAAAATATGATAATTTAGCAACTAATTCAACTTTGGGCCTTATCCATTAAATAATAAAAATAGTCCAACCAAACAAGGTGAACCAAATCGATTATCAGTTCGGTTCGTTTTTTGTTATGGTTAATTTCGGTTAGTTTTGGATTTCTAAAAGTTAAATTTATTTAATTTTGACTATTCTAGTTCGGTTTGAAACCGAATAATCCGAACACTCGCTGCTAATCCCAAAGACTATATTTTTGGTGTTGCATCTTTTATTCTTCTTATTTCTTTTCCAGTATATAATTCTGTCTAAAAATCTTGGAAAACACTATTTTGCCCGCAAAACGCGTGACCGCAACCCACCCGTCCCTCCCCTCTATTGGCTTCTGTCTTCAGCCGGAACCCACCGCCAGAACTCCTAGTCAATCAAAAACTAACACGTGGCATGCAGGCCACTTGCGGTCACGCACACGTAGCAGCACTCTAATATCTTCTACCAACTTTCCGCATTACAAAATTCTTTCCTACAACAATTTTCTTCTTCTTCTTCTTCGTTTTATTTCTCTAGAGTTAAATTGTAGCTCTCATGCACCGAACACATCCAATGGTATTGAACTTTGCTAAATCAGTCTTCTTCCGCATACATGCCAATGAACCATCAAATTTCGGACATGTTGCAAGCAATGCAAACCCTCTCATGATAGATCAGACCTACTCCTAACTACTGGAGAGAGGGGCGTTGATCTTTCAATTAATGCAATACCTGGATGCTGACACTCCAACCTCTTCTCAAGTAACTTGTCCCTCTCTCCCTCTCTCTCTCTAGATCTCTCTTTCCTCAGCTTAGATTGCACTCAAACATACCATCACTCTACAGTCTATGACCCCCTTGAAATAAGAAGAAATCAGACTGAACTCGCTTGGCACAATGGCAAGTGGGCCGCCTGAACTGGTGAAGCACCGGCCGCGCTACGACTTGAGCATGTCCAGAAGGACGCGGAAGCCTAAGGTCGTCGCGGAATTAGTACCATCTCCAGATCAAGACGACGACGACGACGCCCGCCGCTCGTCGTCGCTGAAGGAGCTAATGAACGAGAGCACCGGCGCCGGAGCTGACGACGATCAAGAACTTGAAGGAGGCCACGCGAAGGGGTCTGGCAGCAGTCTTGCGCTTGTCATGAGGAAGCAAGGAGGAGATGGCGGCGCTGGAGCAGTGAAGATGGGCAGGATGGTGAGCAAATGCGTGAAGGTGCTGAGTCACTTGGTGAAGGCGAAGCGCGACTCGAAGAAGAAATCAGCGGTTCCTCAGTTGAAGCCGTAGGCGGAGTATGCAAATTTTTGCGACTGTATGGTATCCCATTTTTTTTTTTTTTTTTTTTTTTATAAGGTTCTGATAATATATATATATATATATATATATATATATATATATATATATATATATATATGCGAGAACTATATATATACAATATATGAGCTAGCTGTATTGCCTTTCATTTATAAAATGTTATTCCTTCTGTTTATAATATAGTGGAAGTTGGAAGGCAGTGGATCCAAAGACATGCAATGCAGTGTGCACAAAGTCTCGAACGTTACGTCGGACCCCGAACGTTATGCCGGAAATTCAAAAATATATATATATATATATGAGCTAGCTGTATTGCCGATGCTTAGGCTCTGTTTCTTGGATGTCTATGTTCTGATGTTGAGAATTTTAAGTGAGAGGAACTTGGGAGACCTCGTCTATTGCATTGATGTTAATGGATACATTGTAGTGTTTTCATTCAGGCCTCATTTGGTTCGCGGGAAAAAGAAAAAGAAATAATAATAATTTCTTGCTCTTTTCTCTACTTTTTCTTTTTCGATGTTTGGAAATGTCAAAAAAATTGGAAGAGAAAGTAAATACTTAAAGGTGGAAAAATGAATCCTTGGTTGAATGGAGCCAAATTATTTTCCTCCCTTGCACAGAGAATCATTTTCCTTTCCTCAATTTCTTTGGCATCCAAACATAGGAAAGTAATGACTTTTCTTTCCTAACCCCATGATTCCACGAACCAAACGAGGCCTTAAGGTTATTTAGTTTTGAGTTATTATATTCATCCCTTCAAAGTATTCCTCTAAACAATTCCTCATTATGTGTCAGCTGACATGACATATTAAATAGTATTAATTTTTTTTGATCTTTGGCTCTATAAATTGTTATTTTTCGTTTTTAAACAGGATCTAGAAATTTACATGAGTTTTAAACTAGTGGGATTTGCAGATCTGTGATAATTTGCATGGGATTTAATTTATTTTCTGGTTTTAAACAAGATCTACACATTAACATGAGTTTTAAGGGAGATAAATCTGGTGATCTGTGATAAAGGGGCTATTTGGAATCAAATCATCTGAGATTGAATTTATTTGACTATGGTTTGTGATGTCTATCACAGGATACTTAAAGCTCTCTGGACTCAAGCTCTCTGAGATATATTTTGATACATTCAGTTGTGTGCGTTGTTGCTACCCTGTTTTTACAGTCCTTCCTTTTGTATTTTGTAGATGGATTTGTCGAATCCTAACAATCATTTGCTTAATGTCGCAATCGCTAGTATAATTACTGTCATAACTATAATTATGACTTTAATTGAAAGCGAGGACAATGACCGACAAGGCATTGCAACGGAACCCTCCCTAATTAGAGAACAATAGAGGCACATGTATCGAATTTTGACGGCAGGGCCTACTGCAAGTATTTTACCTTCTAGCTCTTGTTATCTACAATGTTTCTGTTACCTACTGATGTTATCTACTGCTGAATGTGTGTGTTGGATACCAACATATTCTACTTCCTAATACCATCATATTCTACTTCTGGATACCAACATATTATGCTTCATGATACCATCTTGTGATACCAATGCTATTTTGATATCTTGTTTACCTATTTTGATATCCTGTTTTAGTTCTACTGCAAGTATCAGTTTACCTACTGCTATTGTACCTACTGATGATACCAAGCATTGCTGCAAGTAGTACTGCAAGTATCAGTTTCTACCACCTGCTACTGTTTTAGTTCTACTTCCTCTATGCAACATTTTATACTTTCTGTGCTACTGGAATTTGTTTGAGACATACTTCCTCATAGCAACAAATACTTCCTCATAGCAACAAAACTACTTGCAGTTTTTTGAGTTCTAGGAATTTGTTTGAGTTCTACTTTATGTACCATGCTATTAACTAAATGTTGCTACTTTGTAGCATGGCATACTAGGTAGTTTTGAAAGGAAAAAAAAGCCAGGAGTGTACTCAAGTTGGCCTGAATGTTTCATGCAAGTAAATGGATTTAAAGGTGCTTGTTATTTCAAGTGTCAAGATTATGAAGAAGCAATGGGTTACTTCCATTCAAAGGATAAGGATAAACGAAGTGAAGTTAAGGAGAAAGCAATAGTTAATGGGCACCCAATGACCATTATTGTTTTTTCTTGGTTGTCTTACGTTACTTGCATCGATCATTGTCATGTCCTATATTATGTAAATTCTATAAAGAATGAAGTATTTTGTAAACTGGAATGTGGCATAATATGGTGCCACACAGACCTATTTAAACATGTAATGATGATGCTTTTGTACGGTTTCTTTGCAGGGGTTGGCTTTGAATGAAGATTATAAGGGTGTTACCGATATTAGAAACTAAAGTTGATGGCCTCCCCCACAAACTTGCTGATGATGGAGCTAGCCAACTTTTAGCTTAATTTTAGACTATGATGAGGAAGGTGCAACCTTTGAGTCTAAAATATTGTGAAGAAATGATAAATATGGAAAATGTTGCATTTATTATTTTGATGCATGAGCCTTTATATAGCAGAGTTTACATCAACTAACTCATGAGGTTACAACTGAATCCTACAATCATGGTTAGAGATAATTACAAAGACAAAATCAGAGATTGTCTAAACTAACTCATGAGGTTACAACTGAATCCTACAATCATGGTTAGAGATAATTACAAAGACAAAATCAGAGAAAGACTAAGTCAATAACTTAATACCCTCCCGCAAGCTCACGATCGAGTACGAACGAGAAGCTTGGACTGTAAGTTTTGAAACCGTGAGGAGCCAACAGCTTTGGTAAAAATATCCGCTATATGATCAGCAGATTTGACATGCCTAACAATCAGAGCACCTGCCTGAACTTGTTCCCGGACAAAGTGATAGTCGATTTTGATGTGCTTGGACCGTTGGTGAAAGACCGGGTTTGCAGTAAGAAAAGTGACACTAAGATTATCACAAAGAAGAATGGGAGGACCAGGAGATGGTGCGGCCATTTCCTTGAGAAGCTGTTGAAGCCAAATAAGTTCAGCCGAGGCAAAGGCAATAGCCCTGTACTCAGCCTCAGTGCTAGAGCGAGCAACCACATTCTGTTTGCGAGAAGACCAGCTCACAAGGTTGCCTCCAAAGTAAACCGAGAACCCATGTTGAGAGCGGCAGTCCTCGGGATCAGAAGCCCAGCCAGCATCAGTAAAGTAAACAAGCCGAGTGTCACGAGCAGGACGGAAGAAGAGGCCGGAATCGAGTGAACCCTTGAGGTAGCGGAGGATTCGTTTGACCGCAGCCCAATGATGTTCCGACGACTGGTGCATGAACTGGCAGACCCGATTGACTGAGTAGGAAATCTCAGGCCGGGTGATGGTGACATATTGGAGAGCTCCTACGATGCTGCGGTAGAGATGGACGTCGGAGAACGGATCACCGCCCGAAACGAGCCGAGAACCTGGAACAGCGGCGAGGCTATGGGTTTAGCGCCCATCATTTTGCTGCGATCAAGGAGGTCCAAAATGTACTTTCTTTGGGAGAGTAGAAGACCAGCTGAATTACGATGGACTTCAATTCCCAAGAAAAAGTTGAGATCACCCAAATCCTTCAGAGAGAAAACCGAGTTGAGATACTTGACAAACTCATCAATGAAGGAAGAGTTGGAACCGGTGATAATGAGGTCATCCACATAAACAAGCACATAGACAACATCGGAGCCATGATGTTTGATGAAAAGAGAGGTATCGGAGATGCATTGCCGGAACCCGTGACGAAGCAAAGCCTGGTTGAGCTTCTGAAACCATGCTCGCGGAGCTTGCTTGAGGCCATAAAGTGCCTTTTTGAGGCGACAGACATAGGACGGCCGATCAGGGGAAGTGAAACCCGGTGCTTGCTCCATATAGACAGTTTCTGCTAGATCACCATTGAGGAAGGCATTATTAATGTCAACCTGACGGAGAGGCCAATGACGAGTGACAACAATGCTCAATACCACCCGAATCGTGGTAGGCTTGATGACCGGGCTGAATGTGTCGAAGTAGTCAACTCCCTCTTCTTGATTGTATCCCTTGGCAACCAAACGGGCCTTGTACCGGTCAATAGAGCCATCTGGTTTCTTCTTGATCCTGAAAACCCACTTACAACCAACAATATTAGAAGAGGAGGGCCTAGGAACCAAGTTTCAAATCCCATTAGCAATTAAGGCATCAAACTCTAGTTGCATAGCATGTTGCCAATTGGGGTTCTTTTTGGCTTGTAAGAAAGTTTTGGGTTCAAAATCAGAGGAATCACGGGGAATAGGGTGTTTGGTAGCAGTGTGGGCTTTAGGTTTAAGGGAATTAGTGGAGGCTCAAATGACCATACCGTGGGTCGAAGTGTTGGAGGGGCGGAAATACGAGGAAGCATGTTGATATGGCATAACCGGCGAAGGGATCGGTGGTGGGGAAGGTGGCACCGCTGTGGGGGAATGTGGCGTGAGGTCGGAGGGAGACGAAGACGACGGCTGAATGGGAGTCGGTCGAGAAGAATCCGAAGGAGAAGATGCAACCGAGAGTGGTGTTAATGCAGCTGCTTGAAGCGGAAAAAGAGAGGTCAGGACGAGGCGAATCTAGCTGTCCGGACTGAGAATTATGCTCCGGAAAAGGAAAAGAAGACTCATCAAAGACAACATGACGAGCAATGTACGTTCGAGAGGAAGAAACGTGATAGCACAGATATCCTTTATGTTTAGCACTATACCCTAAGAAGATGCACGCCACAGAACGGAATTCCAACTTGCTACTGTTGTAAGGGCGAAGATAAGAAAAACACAAGCAACCAAAGGATTTCAGAAAATGATAATCAGGTTGACGCTGATATAGGCATGCATACGGGGACTTGTTCTGAAGAATAGGAGTTATAGTTCTATTATTCAAGTAAATGGCGGTATGAAAGGCATGTTCCCAAAATTCCATAGGAAGATGGGAATGTGCCAAAAGAGCCAACCATTTTTCAATGATAGTCCTATTCCTTCTTTTAGAAGCACCATTTTGTTCAGGAGTGTGAGGGCAAGAAACACGATGAAGTATGCCATTAGTTTCAAGAAACGTTGATACAGTTCGGTACTCGCCACCCCAATCAGATTAAAAAGCTTTGAGTTTAGTGGAAAACTGTGTCTCAACCATACTTTTGAAAGATGTAAAAGCAGACAAAACCTGAGACTTAGCCGCCAAGAAATAAACCCAAACAAATTCGGTGCAATAGTCAATAAAAATGACAAAATAGCGATTACCATTTAAAGAAGACACAGAGGCAGGGCCCCAAACATCCGTATAAATTAAATCAAAAGGATTTTTAGAGGGAACATGACAAGAGGGTAGATGATGTCTTTGACTCTTGCCTAATTGACAAGCACTACACAAAGGCAATAATTTATTTGCAGAAACAGGCAAATTAAAAGTAACTAATTGACGACGCAAGATGGACTCATGCGGATGAGCAAAGCGATGATGCCAACAAGAGACAAAGGTGCGTTCACCAACAAAAACTCTGGGAGCGGGTGAGCGAACAGGAAGCCGATACAAGCCATTCTCAACGATTCACTTGAGTATTCTCGTGCCCTGAAGGTCCTTAACATAACAATGATTAGCATGAAGTTCCACAAAAACATTGTTATCGAGGCATAATTGACGAACACTAAGAAGGTTTTTAGATACTTTAGGCACAACAAGAATATCTTTAAGGGTAAGAGATTTAGCAACATGTTTAGCAGATAGAGAGATTGCCTGTATGCGTAATGGGAAGGGACTGGCCGTTTGCGACGACAAGGCTGTCACTGCCAGTGTACTCGGACTGGAGGTTGAGGCCGGACAGGTCAGCCGTGATGTGATTCGTCGCTCCAGAGTCGACCACCCATGGGTCGGTGATGGCGGACGGGCTGGCGGTGTACGCCACATGAGCCTGCTTGCTGGCGGACTGGCGGAGGCGATTAGTGGCGCGGCGATTGGTGGCAGGGAAGGCAGACAGGTTAAGTCGTTGATGGCAATTCCGTGCTTCATGACCCTGCTTGTCGCAGAGTTGACACACCGGTCGGGAGCGGTCGCCAGACGTGGCAGAGTCCAACGGGGAATGTCGACTTGCAGCCGCGCCTCTACGATGAGCAACATGGGCCACCGGAAAACTGGATTCGGCGCAAGAGTCAAGTATGCGCTGTTCTTCCTGAAGAAGGAGGCCGAGCAGCTCATTCGACAAAATCGGTTCCAGCTGCATACTCAGTGCTGTTTTGAACGCACTATATTCAGCCCCTAAGCCAAATAGCACAAAAGAGACAAAATCCTCATCCGATACAGAGGTGAGACATTTAGCGAGGGAATCAGAAATTGCCCTTTTCTTCTCAACATATTCCAAGATAGACAGGTTTCCCTTGGAGAGCAATTGAAGTTGTTTCAAATGCATCTGCCTGGCACGAGTTTGGGAGTGAAACATCTGCTCTAACATGGACCAAAGTTTCGCGGTTGTGGCAGCCCGAACAACGTAACCAAGCATAAGAGTGGAGAGAGTGGATCGCAGCCATAAAAGAACCAGTCGGTCCTTGCGCTTCCAAGCAACAAAGTCAGGATTCGGGTTGGTGGTGGTTGATGAATCTGCGGCCGATGAAACAGTCGGCGGAGGAGCACCACCAGCGACAAGAAATCCCTCAAGCTCATAAGCCTCAAGAGCCGAGCGAATAGTGCCGCGCCATAGAGAGTAATTGGAGCGATCGAGACGGACTGCTAGCGCCGGGAATTGAAGGTTGGCCGCGGCGCCACCAGAAGCAGTGAACAAGATTTGAGTAGCGGAAGGAGTAATCTGGTTGTTTTCGGAAGACATAGCGTAGGATCGGTTTAGGCTATTTTGATACCATGTGAAGAAATGATAAATATGGAAAAGGTTGCATTTATTATTTTGATGCATGAGCCTTTATATAGCAGAGTTTATATCAACTAACTCATGAGGTTACAACTGAATCCTACAATCATGGTTAGAGATAATTACAAAGACAAAATCAGAGATTGTCTAAACATCTATAAATTGGCAATAATGAGTATGATAGTGAATCCTTTGAGCCAAATACTTTTTGTTATCAGTTTTTTGAAATAAATACTAGGCTATGATACATTCGGGCTATGATGAGAAAATATTACTTTTAACACTTATGTGTAATATGAGACTTGGTACGATACACTACATTTTTTTGAGTGTCGATTTTTCAATTGGGCTATAATGATAAAGTATATGTGCTCAGTCATATTTTCTTCATATTAGTATCATTTTTGTGGCTCTGTTGGTTCAGTTTTGTGCATATCTGCTCAATGATAATATTCTACATTCTTCATTTTTTAGTATCAATTATTTGAAGAAGCTTTTGCTAAAGCTTTGAGCCCATACAGTCCCTATTGACTCTTTTGAGCCATTTGTGTGATTAATTTTCATTGTTTTATAATTTTCTTTGCATAAATTTATTGAAGGCCATACGTACCCCCATATACTTTTCTTTTGAGCCCATACATTCCCTATATAATTTAATGAGTATCAGTTATGTTTTGAGTATTAGTTATTTTAAGAACCTTTTGCCACACTCAGTTTTGTGGCTATGTTGTTCTAATAAAAATTTAGTAGAATACTTGGCTTATTTATTATTGAGGTGGAGCTACATATATATAGGAGAAGCTAATCCCTCTCTCTACTATCCTACTCAATGTGGGACTAAAAGCCCATTAATACTCTTAATACTCCCCCTTAAGATGGGCGATAGATATCAATCATCCACATCTTGTTACATAGTTTAGAAATACTCAATGAATTAAGACACTTAGTAAGACAATCTGTAACTTGTTCTTCTGAGCGAACATGATCGATCTTTAATATCCCTTTCTTTAGCTTCTCTTTGATGAAGAATCGATCGATCTCGATGTGCTTCGTTCTGTCATGCTGAACTAGATTGTTAGTTATACTAAGTGCAACTTGACTGTCACTCAGAATGTGCAATGGTGTTCCCTGGTCCAGCTTCAACTTTGTCAGCAGTGCTTTTACCCACAACAACTCTGACACTCCCAGAGCCACAGCTCTATATTCTGCTCCAGGGGTCGATCATGCTACCACATACTATTTTTTGCTTCACCATGAGACTAGGTTACCCCCTACAAAGACACAGTACCCTGAGGTAGACCTTCTATCATCCATGCAGCTTGCCCAATCTGCATCGCAGTATCCCTCAACACCTAAGTGTCCATTATTCTTGAACCATAGTCATCTTCCAGGAGTCCCCTTTAGATATTTCATAATATAGAAAACTGCATCCATGTGGTCCTTCCTTGGATCATGCATGCAGCGACTCACTACACTCACAACAAATGAGATATCAGGGTGGGTGTAGCCTAGATAAATTAATCTGCCTACAAGTCTCTGATATCTCTCACGATCAACCAGATTTTCTGCATGGCCTGACGAGAAGGAGGAGGAAGGCTGCGCTGGCGGCGGCGGGGGGGGGGGGGGGGGGGTAGTGGGGGCTGCTGTAGGTGGGGTGGCGGCTGTGCTTGCGGCGGAAGGGTGGGGGGCCGGTGGGGGGGTTTGGTAGAGGCCGGGATTGGAGGGGAGGTCGGCTGTGGAGTGGGGTTAGGGTTAGATTTTGTTGAAATTAGTTGATAATGATATTGATTGTCTCATTGGCATTATATAGCCTTACAATCATTAATACAATGATCTCAATCATTATGACAATAATCTCATAATGGAATATCTTGTGACATATTCTGGCATCCCAAATATGTCCTCAGGATATTCCCATGTGCTTATACTATACTTAAATATGACACCCAACATACCATATCAACACTCCCACTCAAGATGGGTGAAAGATATTCACTAAGTCCATCTTGTCACATCCTTTAATCATGCTCACTGAGGCGAGTCCCTTTGTTAGTCCATCTGCTACTTGATCCCTGGTTGGAACATGGCCAAGCTCCAGTAATCCACTATCCAACTTCTCTTTGATGAAGAATCTATCAATCTCGATGTGTTTGGTCCTGTCATGCTGTACTGGATTGTTGGCGATACTAATAGCTGACTGATTGTCACACCACAGCTTCATCTTGGCTCCTTGATCCAGCTTCAGCTCCACCAGCATATTCTTCAACCATAGCAGCTCTGCAACTCCCAAGGCCATAGCTCTGTACTCTGCTTCAGCTGTCGATCTGGCCACTACAGACTGCTTCTTACTCCTCCAGGAGACCAAGTTACCTCCTACAAATATGCAATATCCCGAGGTAGACCTCCTGTCATCAGCACAACTAGCCCAGTCAGAATCACAGTAGCCCTCGATGCTCACGTGATTGTTCTTCCTGAATATTAGTCCCTTCCCGGGAGCACCTTTCAAGTACCTCAGAATCTTGTACACTGCATCCATATGACCCTTCCGTGGGTCATGCATGTAGCGGCTCACCACACTTACTGCAAAGCAGATATCAGGACGTGTGTGGCTCAAATAGATCAACTTGCCAACCAGTCTCTGGTATCTGTCCCGATCAACTGGTTCTCCAGCCTCAGCATCAATCTTGAACCTCTGATCTATTGGTGTCGCTGCAGGTTTGCACCCCAACATCCCAGTTTCTGTGAGAAGGTCCAGTGCATACTTCCTTTGAGAGAGAACAATCCCCTCTGCTTCTCGAGCCATCTCAATCCCAAGGAAGTACCGAAGAAGGCCGAGATCCTTCACCTCGAATTCCTTGCCAAGCTTTCCTTTGAGTTGGGCGATCTCCTGCTCATCATCTCCTGTGATAATCATATCGTCCACATACACCGCAAGAATGGTGATGTGGCCTCCACTCCGACGGAAGAACACAGTATGATCAGCATTGATCTGCTGATATCCCATCCCTATCATCGCCCTTCTGAGTCTGTCAAACCACGCTCGAGGAGACTGCTTCAGTCCATAGAGGGACTTCTTCAACCTGCAGACCTTGCCTACTGTCTGATTGGTGCCAAATCCTGGTGGTATCTCCATGTACACCTCCTCCACTAGATCTCCGTGAAGAAACGCATTCTTCACATTCAGTTGGTGTAGCTTCCATCCACCATTCGCTGCCAGAGAAATCAGAGTCCTGACAGTGCTCATCTTTGCAACTTGTGCAAAGGTCTCGTCATAGTCGATGTCGTACGTCTGACTGTATCCTTTGGCTACTAGTCGAGCTTTGTAGCGCTCAACCTGTCCATCTGGATTCTGCTTCACGGTAAAGACCCACTTGCATCCAACTGCTCTCTTCCCCTCTGGCAGTCGCACAGGCTCCCAAGTGTTGTTCTTCTCCAGAGCTCCCAACTCCTCGTGCATTGCCGCTTTCCACTTTGGATCGTTCTTGGCAACCTGCCAATTGTTAGGTACAGTAATACTATCCAAAGATGCTATAAATGCTCCATGAGAAGAAGGGATATGGTCATAAGAAACAAACTGAGCAATATCCCATCCATATCTGTTTGGAGGATTTTCTGCATTGCTGCGAGTGGTCCTCCGTACAGATAGTGGTGTGGGAGGAGTAGAAGTAGGAGGAATGATATCTTGTGAAGGAGGGGATATCACCTGAAGGGGGGTTGGTGTCGGTGCCTCAGGAGTTGGGACGAACGCAGGCAAGGGACTTGGCACTGGCACTGTCGGTACTGGTCCTGCAGTTTGCTTCTCTCTCCTGCTGTAGGTAAGTAACTCTCCCTCAGCCGTAGGCCTAACATCTTCACCTTCTTGTCCCTTCTCCGTACCTCCATGCCAAACTTCTAAATCGGTTACCACTAAGTTCTCCATCTCCCCCTCTCGCCTAATACTGGCAGTATTAGGCGTGTTGTGTGAAGTTCCGTCCTGGTGGTAGTATGGCTCATGCTCCCGAAAGTGGACATCCATACTGACAAACTTCTTCTTCTCTACTAGACTCCAGCACACATACCCCTTCTGGTTCGCCGAGTAGCCTACGAAGATGCATTTGACCGCTCTAGGGTCAAGTTTCCCAACTGATGGCCTGTTGTCCTTCACAAAACACACACACCCAAACACCTTCAGTGGGAGTATACCACTATTATTGCCTTGCAATACCTCACATGGGGACTTCCATCCGAGGACCTTCGAGGGCATCCTGTTGATGAGTTGAGCTGCTGTCTACACTGCATGCCCCCACAGACTCTGTGGGACATTCATGTCGATCATCATACTTCTTGCGACCTCCAGAAGGTGTGTTTTTCCTTTCTGCAACTCCATTTTGTGCTGGTGTGTATGCACAGGTGGTCTGATGCTGTATTCCGTGTGCTGACAAGTATTCTGCAAGCGTCCTGTTGGTATACTCCGTTCCATTGTCAGACCTCAGTACCTTCACAACTGATTTGTACTGAGTCTGGACATGTTTATGGAAATCCCGAAAACAAGCAGGTACATCATTCTTATTTTTCATCAAATATAACCAGGTAACACGAGAGGCACACTCAATGAAAGAAACAAAGTACTTATAACCATTCATAGTGTTAGTAGCACATGGACCCCAGACATCAGAATGTACTACCTCAAAAGCAAAAGTGCTCCTATGACCCGTGCCAACATATGAGCTCATAGTAAGTTTTTCTAACTCGCACACATCACATACTAATTTCTCTTTATTTGTTTTTGCATAAATCTCTGGATACAACTTACTTAGAGTATCAAAGGAAGAATGTCCCATCCTCCGATGATGGAGCATCAAGGTATCCTCAATCCTCTGCTGCAGTCCTTCCATGCCAGCCTTCTCTGCCATAGATACCAATACTGAGTCCAGTCCTTCTCGATCTAGGTACCACAGTCCCTCATGCCAAGTGCCAGTCCCAAGTCTTCGTCCCGTCCCTTTCTCCTGGAAGGTCACCTTAGGAATATCAAAAGAAACAATGCATTTAAGTTGGAGGATTATAGAACTAATGGACAAGAGACTGACTGAAAATGATGGAGCATGTAAAACATTGGATAATCTTACTGAACCTGTACAATTAACAGTACCCTTACCGACCACTGGCTGGAAAGTGCCATCAGCTGTCTGAATGCTGTCTGCTGATGCTAGGTGAGTGTAGGAAGAAAACTCACTAGCATACCCCGTCACATGCCGAGATGCTCCCGAGTCGATAATCCAATCTGATGATTTAAGGGAAGAGATAGACGCAAGGGCAAATGATTCGTCAGTACCTTCTGATGGATGGGCATACATGGCAGCGTTGCCCCTAACAAAGAATGAGGTGGACGCCTCCTCTGTTCTACTCCTCATGTCTCCCAGTGCCTGGTCCTCCACAGTAAAGGTGCCACCAGCTTCTCCGTTCCCTTCTGATATCAGGAGGTTCGCCACCACCTGAATCTCCCTCCCTAGGTGGTTTGGTACAAGCATACCGATGATGACCCATCTCCCCACAGTTGTAGCACTGCCGATTATGCTGACAGGGCTCTCCCTTAGATCCTGTGTTACCTGAGCTGGTGATCACTAGTGCTGACTTTGCTTCGGGGGGACCACCTGTCCCGGCTTGCAGCCTGATGCGTGTCTCCTCCTGGATCATGGCTGAGATAGCCTCCTCAAGGCTAGGGATCTTTGGTTGGGCTAGAAGTAGGGCCGTCCTCTGTGCGAAAGCTGCAGTCAGCCCTTTGAGGAACTTCATCGTCCTCTCCTGCAGACACACCTGTCTCTCCTTACACTTAGGGTCCCCGCAGCTCGTCCGATCTGAGGAGTGATCATAATCCAACCACAGACGCTCCAACTCCCTGGCATACTCCTGCCAAGGTTCAAAGTATCGGTATCGGACCATTCCTATGAGTATCGTGTCGGCGGTATCGGTAGTATCGGCGATTTCGGATCGGAGTATCGGATTTTTTGGTATCGGAAAGCAAACCACTATTAGTAAATTATTAACATTTTAGAGAATATATTTTATACAATTATGCATAATTTAAAGTATTTTCAGTATTGTTTCTTAGTATTTTTGATATTGAATGAAATAGTAGTCATCCTTGTCGATTGATTTATATGCGATAGATAAGTTTTCCTCTTTTATATGTTTTTACAACCTTATTATGCTTTTACATCCTTTCTAATTGGTCTTTTTAATTCAAATTTTTTTGCCGAATTGACTGGAAAAGAGACCTCTAATGTCGGTATCGGTCAGTATCGGGTATCGGTCGGTATCGGATCGGGACATGCCAAACTGTATCGGTATCGGCCGTATCGGATCGGTATCGGCCGATACTTTAAACTATGACTCCTGCACCGTCTTCTCTCCCTGTGCGGTGTCATCAATCTCCCTATTTATCTGGAAGATCCGTAAGTTGTTCCCCACACCATCATAGGTCCTTCTCAACTTCTCCCACACATCTTTCACCATCTCAATACCGTCTACTGTGGCGGCAATAGACTGGACTAAGGAGTTGAGAAGCCAGATGTAGATCACCATATGAGTGGACTTCCACTCATCGCGTCCTGTTGAGCCCTCGTCCGGCTCTGTCGTCTCGCCCGTCAGGAACCCCTCCATGTTTTTTCCTGCGAGGGTTCTTCTCACCCGCCGTGACCAACTCAGATAGGTGGCTGATCCATCTAATTTCAGATCGATGGAGGGAAGCTTCAACTTCGGCGACGTTCGTGTCGTGTTCTCACCAGCCGACATCGTCAACAACTTCATCAACGTCGCCACCTCTGCAGAATCTAGATTCTTGATGATCTCCTCCATCGATGCGTCGTCTATCCAATCACGTCACGTCCGCTCCACGACTCACGCTCGTCCTCGTCGTCCGCTCCTAGATCCGAACATGTCCCCCCTTTTTTCAGATCTAGTCATCCCTATTAGGCGTTGTCTCGTGCTGGTGCGGAGGAGGCGGCAACACGCATGTACAGCCGCCGTCGCAGCAGCAGTCGCAGCAGCCGCAACAGCCGCAGTAGCCGCAGCAGTAGCGGGACGGGGCAGCAACAGCGAAGGGCGGCTTGCGAAGGGCGGAGAAGGGAAGAAGGGGGGGCGTGGAAGAGTTCGGTGGAGGAGATCTAGGAAATCCTTCTGTGGGTTTGTGGAAGCTTGGTGACGGCTAGGGTTTGCGGAAACTTGGCTCTGATACCATGTTGAAATTAGTTGATAATGATATTGATTGTCTCATTGACATTATATAGCCTTACAGTCATTAATACAATGATCTCAATCATTATGACAATAATCTCATAATGGAATATCCTGTGACATATTCTGGCATCCCAAATATGTCCTCAGGATATTCCCATGTGCTTATACTATACTTAAATATGACACCCAACATACCATATCAACAGGTTTGGTAGAGAAGGGTGACGGCTAGGGTTAGGATTAGAATTATGGTTTGGTGGCTCTGATACCAAATAGAAATTTAGTAGAATACTTGACTTGTTTATTATTGAGGTGGAGCTACATTTATATAGGAGAGGCTAACCCCTCTCTGTACTATTCTATTAAATGTGGGACTAAAAGTCCATTAATGCTCTCAACAGTTCCTTGCTACATTTGAACAGTAGGCCTCATTTGCCCATTTTACTTCATGAAACCAATTGTTTGGACATGTCTGCTATACTCTACTGCTCTCAAGATTACTATGAACTATTGTGAATTGGACATGTCTGGGCTATGTTAGAAAGTTTGAACACAACTTGGGTGAATGATAATCTGGGCTATGTTGTTCCAGTCTTCTGAGCCCTTTGTAGGGTTAAGTTGGCTTTTTGTTATATAATCATTCTTTGCATGCCTCATTTTGTATATATTTGATGTCCAGGCATCATTTTGGTATATATCTGTAGCTATTTTTATTTTATTATACGCTGCAAATTTTTTTTAGTATCAGTTGTATGATAAACTAGACTATGATGAGAAAGTATACGTGCTCAATGATACATTCTTCAATTTTAGTAGCAGTTGTATGAAACATTCTTCATTTTGAGTATCAGTTTTTGTGACTATTGAATGAAATCTCGTGCGAAGCATTCAAGTTGTGTATTTTAGCTCTATTTTAGACTATGATGAGGAAGACTTGGAAATTTTGAATATGGATTACCAATTGGATTATTAGAAGACTTGGGAATCAAGCTCCCTGCTTTTTTGGAAATGTTATTTCTTTGCTACGTGCAGTTTGGCCAAATTTTGGTTATCTGATACATTCACATCTGTGATATATTTTGTTCATTTATCTGGATTATTAGAAGAAGTTTGATGCAATTTTTGCTACACACCAATGCTCATGTTTTAGCAGTGGTAAGCATACCAATTTTTTTGATTTGGGATGAGTATATCACCTGCGGGTGATAATCCAAACATTGAAAGTCTCCATTTTTGTTTTCACATGCACTTTCAAGTTGTATCCAAACACAACATATTGGAACTCCTCACTTGCGGGAGGACAAAATCCTTCGTATCCATACACATTTTGAAAAGTTAAATGCATTGAAAGTGTCATGCATTACATTTCACTTTCACACTTTCGGAGAGCTACTGCGACCCAACAGCCGCTTACTGCTTTTCATATGTAGAGGCAGAGCCTTCAAAATTAGATGAGGTAAAGCAAAGATTAGTAAACTATTTCCACCGACGCAAAAATTAGAGAATTGTTTTTTTTTTTTTTCTCAGTAAGGCTTTCTTTTATAGAATGTTATGCATATGTTACAACCCCCACGCTCCATATACTTATTTCATAATTCAATTTATTTTTGAAAGTGACTGAAATATCCTTTCATTTTTAACTAAAAATTGGAACCCCTAGTGTGTTTTACACCTAAATCAACTTTATTTCCTCCCAACTTCTTCTTTCTTTCCATACTTCATCCTTTGCCCTGTTTTCTTTCTTGGATACTCCTTTGTAACTCCTACTACTACTATAACAAGAAGTACCACCACCACAACTATTACTACCTACTACTACCTATTTCTTCTGCTACCAAGGGGATGATACTGAGTCGATTTACAGCAAGAGGGGATGGCATAATTGGGTTTGCGGTGCAGATGAAGTGAGGAGTAAGAAGTGGTCGAGGCAGAGAAAGAGACAAGTGAGCATGTGGCTACATAGTGGTTGCGAGTCTGAGAGTTCATCAAGGAGGCTCTGTGAGACTGATGTCCATATGAGAGCAGTCAGGAGAGGAGATTGCAAAGAGTTCTAAGAGCATCAATAGTAAGGCTCATCCCAGTTTCTAGATTCAGAATATAAGAGCACACTTTATAGAATAGTAATGTCCAATTGGAGCCTCATAATGGTCTGGTTCCAGTCACATGAACTGTAGTCCAGGTCTGAGCTATAGTCTGGGTCTGAAATTTTTTACATTCAGAATATATAAACTCATTTTGTAGAGTATTAAGACTCAACTTCTATATTCTAGATTTCACATTATTTTACCGGATTATTTTGTTGCTGTCTTGTACACGTTTTTTTTTTTTTTTTTCTGTAAATTTGGGTTTAACTTTACGAGAAATTTTGAGTTATCCTTCACTTTATTTATTATATTTTATGGTGCACTTCACCATTTTTCTATAATGTATACGTTTTCTATTTTGATGGAATCTGTCCATGACCGACGGTTAATCCATTTGACTCATTTTTTTGGACGAAAATGTCCAGTTCTCTCTCGTGTACTGTCTTCTCTCCGCTCCGGACACCGATGGTTCTCTCCGCTCCGGACACCGACTCGCCATCGCCTGCGTCGGCCATCTCCGATCATTTTGCTCCAGCTCCCGACCCAACCGGCAGGCAGTGTCCCCTCCGGGCTCCGGCAGGCTCCCCGCTGTCCAGCGCGTAGCTTCCCTAGTAATGTCTCTTCTCCCTCCTTTACATTTAAACCATACTCTAGTAACACATAAATCGAAGGGAAAAAGAAGAAGAGGTGATTGGACTTGAGGAAACTGTTTCTTTAGCTAAAAATCATGCTCCATGAGCAAGAGAATTTTGTGTGGTGTTGTTTTCCTAGATAAATGAAAAAGAAACAGTAACCACATGAATGAAATAAGTACTGTGGGAATATAGTTGTGACATGTAAGGAGAATTGACAAAAAAAAATTGCTCAAAGGAATTTGTGCCATCTTCTTTCATAATTTTATAAACCAACAAAGAACCACGTAATAAAGAAGAAGTCTATGCTCGCTAAGAATGTAGAATTTGTAGCTGGAAATACATGAGAAAGAAATCACTAAAATAAAAATAGGCCTTGGAATTAAGAAAAGAAATACCTCATTCACCTGGCTGAGGTGAGTGAAAGTCCATTGCAATTTATTTGATAGTTGAACTTTTAATGCTTGTTAGTCTTACCATCATATTTTTTGTGACTAATATTGCTGTTTCTGGTATGTCTCTATCAAATTCGAAAGATTATAATGTTATAATTAGAAAAACTATAGATATTTGGGTCCTCGTGTCACTTAAATTTGGTTTTTTTAATTTTAAATGCTAGTTCAGTCACTGTCATCCACACACCTCACTGCTTTCTCCCTTCCTGCTCCGTCGTGCCATGCAGATCCCCTTCCCGCCGCTGCCTTCTTTTCCGCCCCCCACCACTGACCCCTCGAACCAAGCACAAGCAACAACCACTGCCACAACTGTTGCTTCCATAGTTCAAACCAGCTTCTTCCCATCTCCTCCTCATCCTCACTTCGGCAGCTCTGGGCTCTGCAATGGAGTTGGAGGAGGAGAGAACAGAGGAGGGTTCTACTCCCAGTTCTCTGTCATGCCACTCAAGTCTGATGGCTCCCTCTGCATCATGGAGGCTCTCTCTCGTTCACACCATCCAGGATGGTGGTGGTTGTACGTCTCTTCATTCTCTGTCGCTCTTTTTCTATTTTTGAACATATTCTATTTGGCAAATTTGATAGACACTCTAATATTTACTTAGGAGAGTTAAAAAAAAAAAAATTAGTTTATTTACAAGTTTGTCATTCAAATTTTTTATTTGAGAGCAGTCCAAATTCTTATATAAAAGTCAACGACATTTATGTTTCAGTCCAATTTTTTTTTTCCAGGACTGACATAATGTTGACGGTCCTAAATAATTAGGACTGTAAACAAAATTGACAGTCCTTCAAATAGAAATGACTGTCAATTTTGTTACAGTCCTAGGAAGAAGGCGATGAAGAAGAAGCAGCAGCAGCAGCAACAGTAGTAGCGGATACGGGGTCGAGCAGGGGCGGCGCGGGGCAGCGGCGAGTGAGGGAGGAGAAGCACGCGCGCGCGGGACGGTGTGAGGCGTAGCCGCACTCGCGCGCGAGGGCGACGCACGGCGGAGGCGCACGCGTACGGGGTCTACGCGGGATGAAGGCCCGCGTTCGCGGGGGACTGCCAGCGGGGGCGGGCCGGCGACGGCAGCAGAAGCGACAGCAGCAACAGCGGCAGCAGAAGCGACAGCAGCAACAGCGGTAGCAGAGGCGAGCGCGTGCCCCTACGTCTCGCCGCTGCCCCCATGCGCGCGCCTCCGCCTCCTCCCCCCCTCCTGCCGTCGCCTCCTCCTCCGCCGGCGGTTGGGCATGGGGTTGGGGTTAGGGTTAGGATTTGGAAAGAGAGAGTAGAAATTTAGAATAAATAGTTTTGGGAAGGTTTGGGGGAGGGTTAGGTTGTCCTAAATAAATTTAGGAATATTTCTAAGTAAAAGTTACAAAAATCTTAGTTTTTTTGAAATAATGGACTGTCCTAAGTAAGTGTTTGAGTGCCTATAGAATTTGCCATTATATTTTATTTCCAAGCAAGCATAAGTTCTTCTTCTAGCTTCCAAACAAGCAACATCTCTGGTGCGCGCGCTCTCTCTCATTCACATCTTCTATTTTTTAACATCTTCTATTTTCTTTTCAAACAAGCAACATATTCCAACCAAGCAACACTTTTGACGGAATCATGGAGGCTACAATGGCGGGAAGGCGGAGAGGGGGTCAGCGGTAGGGGGCGGAAGGGAGAGGGGGAGGGGGAGGGGTCAGCGGTAGGAGCGGGAAAGGGGGGCAGCGACGGGGAGATGGTCTACGCGGTGCGGCGGGGCAAGGAAGGGGGACAGCGGTGGGGGTGAGGGGGGGGGGGGGAGGGAGAGTACATGAGAGGGGAAGGATATTTTCGTCCAAAAAATTGTGTTAAATGGATTGACCGTCCGTCATGTACGAATTCCGTCAAAAATAGAAGAACTTATACATTATGAAAAAACAGTAAACTGTACCGTAAAATATAATAAATAAAGTGGAAGGTAACTAATTTTTTTTCTAACTTTATTCATTGTGGATGCTCTATGGGATCAAGCGGATTAAATTTTCATCTCACATCAAATTATGACTTTTCCATGGATTGTTATACGTATACAGAGACTCAACACATTTGCTTCTTGTGATCGTGTATGTATTGGTGTTTTCCACTTTGCTTTGGGAGTTTTAATCCCATATTGAAAAACCACCAATGTGTATATATCAATATATGACTTTGCTTAATATTGGTATATGCACATTGGGTGGTGGTCCATGTGGGTTGACTTTTCTAGAGGGATTAAGTATGAACTTCTTTATGACAATCTTTATTTTGTCACCATCTTTGGGATATTTCTCTTAGGAGCTAAGCGACTCGGACTCAGATTCGGACTCGGACTCAAGGGCGCAAAGTGATGCTTTGTCGGCGCACTTTGCATTTGCACTTACCATGTCAGCATCGTCGCATGGCGTCCATGCGGTCACTTTATGCTCGGTTGCTGGCTTGGGCGCATGCGGCCTGGAGCTATACGGCCAGGCGCTATGCGGCTAGCGAGTTAGCATGAGCGAATCGAGTGTGGAGAAAAAATGATCTGCTGTTGACGGCGCATGCTGCGCATGGTTATCCGTACCTTCCGGAACATGCAGCATATGCGGCGCGCGAGTGTCTATGCACAGTGGCAGCTGCTTTCGGCGCTTGGCGGCGTTTGGCGGCACTACTCTGTGCAGCGTGATCGGAGGCGGCGGCTCCGGCGACGCATTCAGCCTGGTGTCTTGTCGGATGGCGCATATGTGGCATGGGCTTTCTCAGGCCGCATATGTGCCGATTTCTTCTATATATAGAGAGGAGCTTCTCTTTCATTTGAGAAGTTGAAAAAACCGAGAACACCAGTGCATTTGTGGCCCAGAGAGCTCCCCTCCCAAATAGTGATTTTCGAATTATCCGAAGGTGACTTAGAGCATTCCAGAAGTTCTTGTGTGAACTTGCTGGATCCTGGGAGCAGATCGTCGTGTATGACGAATCTTGCCTTGAGCACCGATGGTTTTTGATCACCCCAGCAAGGAGTTCATTTCCTTGTATTTTTCTTCTTGTGTCTGTTCTTTCTTATTGTAGCGTCTACGAACGTAAATAGAAGAACGTTTTTTCCTTTGCTGTTGTATTTTTATTTTCTTGTTCAATCAGTTTGTAACATGTTTCTGGTGTTGTGTTTCTTGAGAGTTGTGTATCACTGTAGAAGAACTTTTGTGTGAATTTCAGTGCACTAACTTTACTTCTGGAGATAGTAAAGACGAACTCTTGTCTGAGTCTTTATTTTGTGAATCGTTTCTTCTCTGATTCTACTTCGAAATAGCCAGACTGCTTTGGCCCTTGCAGTTACTAGCATGGTATACTTGCGAATTGTTTAAAGCACTATTCTACCCCCAATTACTTGAGAAACACAAATGAAGTTTCTTAAAGTCAAGGTCTTAAATGAAATAAAAAAACGTGCATGTGTCAACATGCTATTGGAAGTTCTTATTTGTGTTCGTTTCTGTAGGCGAACTCATGAAAAAAAGTTAAAAAGTCTTCAATGAAAAAAAGAACCCGTACATGTGTCAACATTCTATTGGAAGTTCTTATTTGAGATTCTTATATGAGTTTCTGTAGGCGAACTCCTCCTATAAGCCGTGCTTGATTTTCTATGGGTTCAGAAAACCTTGCACACTACTCATACTATTAATTCTCTGTTAGCAAGGTATTAATGGTTGTATTAAAACAGTGTAAGTACTGTTTCATTCAGAGATTCTGTTGATATGGTATGTTGGGTGTCAAATTTAAGTATAGTATAAACACATGAGAATATCCTGAGGACATATTTGGGATGCGAGAATATGTCACAGGATATTCCATTATGAGATTATTGTCATAATGATTGAGATCATTGTATTAATGACTGTAAGGCTATATAATGCCAATGAGACAATCAATAAAATAATCAACTAATTTCAACATGGTATCAGAGCTAAATTTCCACAAATCCTAGCCGTCACCAAGCTTCCACAAACCCACAGGAGGATTTCCTAGATCTCCTCCACCGAACTCTTCCACGCCCCCCCCCCCCCCACACCCCTTCTTCCCTTCTCTTCTCCGCCCTTCGCTGTTGCTGCCCCGTCCCGCGACTGCTGCGGCTACTACTGCTGCTGCGGCTGCTGCGACTGCTGCTGCTGCTGCGACGGCAGCTGTGACATATGTGCTGCCGCCTCCTCCGTACCAGCACGGGACAACGCCTAATAGGGATGCCTAGATCTGAAAAAAGGGGGGATATGTTCGGATCTAGGGACGGACGACGAGGACGAGCGTGAGTCGTGCAGCGGACGTGACGTGATTGGATAGACGACGCATCGATGGAGGAGATCATTAAGAAGCTAGATTCTGCAGAGGTGGCGACGTTGATGAAGTTGTTGACGATGTCGGCTGGTGAGAACACGACACGAAAGTCGCCGGAGTTGAAGTTTTCCTCCATCGATCTGAAATTAGATGGACCAGCCACCTATCTGAGTTGGTCACGGCAGGTGAGAAGAACCCTCGCAGGAAAAAACATGGAGGGGTTCATGACGGGCGAGACGACAGAGCCGGACGAGGGCTCGACAGGACGCGATGAATGGAAGTCCACTCATATGGTGATCTACATCTGTTTGGAGGATTTTCTTAGTCCAGTCTATTGCCGCCACAGTAGACGGTATTGAGATGGTGAAAGATGTGTGGGAGAAGTTGAGAATGACCTATGATGGTGTGGAAAACAACTTACGGGTCTTCCAGATAAATGGGGAGATTGATGACACCGCACATGGAGAGAAGACGGTGCAGGAGTATGCCACGGAGTTGGAGCGTTTGTGGTTGGATTATGATCACTCCTCAGATCGGGAGAGCTGCGGGGACCCTAAGTGTAAGGAGAGACATGTGTGTCTGCAGGAGAGGACGATGAAGTTCCTCAAAGGGCTGACTGCAGCTTTCGCACAGAGGACGGCCCTACTTCTAGCCCAACCAAAGATCCCTAGCCTTGAGGAGGCTATCTCAGCCATGATCCAGGAGGAGACACGCATCAGGCTGCAAGCCGGGACAGGTGGTCCCCCCGAAGCAAAGTCAGCACTAGCGATCACCAGCTCAGGTAACACAGGATCTAAGGGAGAGCCCTGGCAGCATAACCGACAGTGCTACAACTGTGGGGAGATGGGTCATCATCGGTATGCTTGTATCAAACCACCTAGGGAGGGAGATTCAGGTGGTGGACGAGGACCGTTCGGCGGACGAGGATATAATGGAGGACGTGGTCGTGGTCGAGGGGGTAGACGAGGCGGCCGAGGAGGTTATCGGGCGAACCTCCTGATATTAGAAGGGAACGGAGAAGCTGATGGCACCTTTACTGTGGAGGACCAGGCACTGGGAGACATAAGGAGTAGAACAGAGGAGGCGTCCACCTCATTCTTTGTTAGGGACAACGCTGCCATGTACGCCCATTCATCAGAAGACTGGATTATCGACTCGGGAGCATCTCGGCATGTGACAGGGAATGCTAGTGAGTTTTCTTCCTACACTCATCTAGCATCAGCAGACAGCATTCAGACAGCTGATGGCACTTTTCAGCCAGTGGTCGGTAAGGGTACTGTTAATTGTACAGGTTCAGTAAGATTATCCAATGTTTTACATGCTCCATCCTTTCCAGTCAGTCTCTTGTCCATTAGTTCTATAATCCTCCAACTTAAATGCATTGTTTCTTTTGATATTCCTAAGGTGACCTTCCAGGAGAAAGGGACAGGACGAAGACTTGGGACTGACACTTGGCATGAGGGACTGTGGTACCTAGATCGAGAAGGACTGGACTCAGCATTGGTATCTATGGCAGAGATGGCTGGCATGGAAGGACTGCAGCAGAGGACTGAGGATACCTTGATACTCCATCATCGGAGGATGGGACATTCTTCCTTTGATACTCTAAGTAAGTTGTATCCAGAGATTTATGCAAAAACAAATAAAGAGAAATTAGTATGTGATGCGTGCGAGCTAGGAAAACTTACTAGAAGCTCATATGTTGGCACGGGTCATAGGAGCACTTTTACTTTTGAGGTAGTACATTCTGATGTTTGGGGTCCATGTGCTACTAACACTATGAATGGTTATAAGTACTTTGTTTCTTTCATTGAGTGTGCCTCTCGTGTTACCTGGTTATATTTGATGAAAAATAAGAATGATGTACCTGCTTGTTTTCGGGATTTCCATAAGCATGTCCAGACTCAGTACAAAGCAGTTGTGAAGGTACTGAGGTCTGACAATGGAACGGAGTATACCAATAGGACGCTTGCAGAATACTTGTCAGCACACGGAATACAACATCAGACCACCTGTGCATACACACCAACACAAAATGGAGTTGCAGAAAGGAAAAATAGACACCTTCTGGAGGTCGCAAGAAGTATGATGATCGACATGAATGTCCCACAGAGTCTGTGGGGGATGCAGTGTTGACAGCAGCTCAACTCATCAACAGGATGCCCTCGAAGGTCCTCGGATGGAAGTTCCCATGTGAGGTATTGCAAGGCAATAATAGTGGGCTACTCCCACTGAAGGTGTTTGGGTGTGTGTGTTTTGTGAAGGACAACAGGTCATCAGTTGGGAAACTTGATCCTAGAGCGGTCAAATGCATCTTCGTAGGCTACTCGGCGACCCAGAAGGGGTATGTGTGCTGGAGTCCAGTAGAGAAGAAGAAGTTTGTGAGTATGGATGTCCACTTTCGGGAGCATGAGTCATACTACCGCCAGGACGGAACTTCACACAACACGCCTAATACTGTCAGTATTAGGCGAGAGGGGGAGATGAAGAACTTGGTGGTAACCAATTTAGAAGTTTGGCATGGAGGCACGGAGAAGGGACAAGAAGGTGAAGGTGTTAGGCCTACGGCTCAGGGAGAGTTACTTACCTACAACAGGAGAGAGAAGCAAACTGCAGGACCATTACCGACAGTGTCAGTGCCAAGTCCCTCGCCTGCGTTCGTCCCAACTCCTGAGGCACCGACACCAACCCCCCTTCAGGTGATACCCCCTCCTTCACAAGATATCATTCCTCCTACTTCTACTCCTCCCACACCACTATCTGTACGGAGGACCACTCGCAGCAATGCAGGAAATCCTCCAAACAGACATGGTTGGGATATTGCTCAGTTTGTTTCTTATGACCATATCCCTTCTTCTCATGGAGCATTTATAGCATATTTGGATAGTATTACTGTACCTAACAATTGACAGGTTGCCAAGAACGATCCAAAGTGGAAAGCGGCAATGCACGAGGAGTTGGGAGCTCTGGAGAAGAACCACACTTGGGAGCTTGTGAGACTGTCAGAGGGGAAGAGAGCAGTTGGATGCAAGTGGGTCTTTACCGTGAAGCAGAACCCAGATGGACAGGTTGAGCGCTACAAAGCTCAACTAGTAGCCAAAGGATACAGTCAGACGTACGACATCGACTATGACGAGGCCTTTGCACCAGTTGCAAAGATGAGCACTGTCAGGACTCTGATTTCTCTGGCAGCGAATGATGGATGGAAGCTACACCAACTGGATATGAAGAATACATTTCTTCACGGAGATCTAGTGGAGGAGGTGTACATGGAGATACCACCAGGATTTGGCACCAATCAGACAGTGGACAAGGTCTGCAGGTTGAAGAAGTCCCTCTATGGACTGAAGCAGTCTCCTCGAGCGTGGTTTGACAGATTCAGAAGGACGATGATAGGGATGGGATATCAGTAGATCAATGCTGATCATACTGTGTTCTTCCGTCGGAGTGGAGGCCACATCACAATGCTTGCGGTGTATGTGGACGATATGGTTATCACAGGAGATGATGAGCAGGAGATCGCCCAACTCAAAGGAAAGCTTGGCAAGGAATTCGAGGTGAAGGATCTCGGCCTTCTTCGGTACTTCCTTTGGATTGAGATTGCTCGAGAAGCAGAGGGTATTGTTCTCTCTCAAAGAAAGTATGCACTGAACCTTCTCACAGAAACTGGGATGTTGGGGTGCAAATCTGCAGTGACACCAATAGATCAGAGGTTCAAGATTGATGCTGAGGCTGGAGAACCAGTTGATCGGGACAGATACCAGAGACTGGTTGGCAAGTTGATCTATTTGAGCCACACACGTCCTGATATCTGCTTTGCAGTAAGTGTGGTGAGCCGCTACATGCATGACCCACGGAAGGGTCATATGCATGCAGTGTACCAGATTCTGAGGTACTTGAAAGGTGCTCCCGGGAAGGGACTAATATTCGGGAAGAACAATCACGTGAGCATCGAGGGCTACTGTGATTCTGACTGGGCTAGTTGTGCTGATGACAGGAGGTCTACCTCGGGATATTGCATATTTGTAGGAGGTAACTTGGTCTCCTGGAGGAGTAAGAAGCAGTCGGTGGTGGCCAGATCGACAGCTGAAGCAGAGTACAGAGCTATGGCCTTGGGAGTTGCAGAGCTGCTATGGTTGAAGAATATGCTGGTGGAGCTGAAGCTGGATCAAGGAGCCAAGATGAAGCTGTGGTGTGACAATCAGTCAGCTATTAGTATCGCCAACAGTCCAGTACAGCATGACAGGACCAAACACATCGAGATTGATAGATTCTTCATCAAAGAGAAGTTGGATAGTGGATTACTGGAGCTTGGCCATGTTCCAACCAGGGATCAAGTAGCAGATGGACTAACCAAGGGACTCGCCTCAGTGAGCATGATTAGAATATGTGATAAGATGGACTTAGTGAATATCTTTCACCATCTTGAGAGGGAGTGTTGATATGGTATGTTGGGTGTCATATTTAAGTATAGTATAAACATATGGGAATATCCTGAGGAAATATTTGGGATGCCAGAATATGCCACAGGATATTCCATTATGAGATTATTGTCATAATGATTGAGATCATTGTATTAATTGTATTAATGACTGTAAGACTATATAATGCCAATGAGACAATCAATAAAATAATCAACTAATTTCAACAGATTCATTCTCAGGATACAAAGTCCTTTCCGAAATAGTCGGAATTATTCCTATAATCGCATTTTAACGGGCTTATAATTTTAAAATTCAACTGAAGACGTACAAATGCTCAGCAGGACACAATATATGCATACAGGAAATTAAAAATTTACTGATTCCATTTGTTCTCAGACATACAGATCGTAGAGGTACAATGCTGAACTCTCGTTTGTTGCGTCGAATCCCAGGAAAAGCTAGCACCAACGGAGAAAAGAAGCCACGTCGGCCCGTCCGGATGGTTAGGTTGTCCTAGCCGCAGCTAATTTTGGTTGTCCCTTGTTCCGACTTCACGCTTCTTTATGTCCAGCATGTCATCCATGACCCTCTTGTAGATCATGTTGGATCTTGAAGATTGTTCGAAGTTTTATCAGACTTATTCTGAACCGGTCCTGATCCATATGCCCGAGTCAATCGTGAACGCTGTGGTCGTGCCAGCAGAGTAGCATGGTGACGCAGCGGCGGAAGATGTAGCACTTGGTCCTCTGCTGCTTCATCACCTGCAGGCATCTCTCCCCAAGCCTCCCAAGCCACAATCACTCCCTCTCCCCTCCCCCTTCATCCTTCTGTACGCTGAGCCTCAGTATTCTAGCTCTTGTCAAAGTAACACACACTTATATATACACTACTACGCCACCGCCTCATATTGGTCGGGAATTCCAAGACGATGGTTCTCGGCACTTTCATACTGTCCCACCGTGTTGCTTTCGAGTTAAGCTAATCTGACTGCTCGTTTGGACGCGGGTGCAGGAAAAACGAAGAAGAGGAAGGTCAGGGTTGGATGCACGCACCTGGGCTGTCACACTCGTCCAACCAGGATTGCACAAGCGTTCAGGACAAGTTGGATTTTGGTATTCTTCATGTGGAAAATGTTTTAGTCGGCATGCATGCATTTATTCTTGAGAGACGTGGTGGGGTGGCTCACTCCAAATCCCCACTCTCTCTCTCTCTCTCTCTCTCTCTCTCTCTCTCTCTAGAAGGTGCTCCTCACACTCCACAATCAAGCATCTTGTCCACTCAACCGGATCCGAACCGGACCGGGACCGGGACCGGGTTTCCGACAGGTATAGGGTTCGATTCTCCCAAGTAGATATTGTTCGTGAAACAGAGATACAGCTTATCTAGACTCAGATTGGCCATGCTGGATGAAAAAGTATTTTAGAGAACTATATAAATTGTAAATTTTAAATGCTAAACTCCAACTTGAGACCCGCAACTATCCAAAATGTTTAACTTGATATCCTCAACTTTGATAAATGCTAACTTAATACCATATCTTAATTAATATTTTTAACTTAATATTCAAAATTAATTATTTCTAAACTACCCTTCTCCCCCCCCCCCCCCCCCCCCCCCCCCCCCCCCCCCCCTCACCCCCCCCCCCCCCCACACAACACACACCGGAAAGGGTTGAATTCACTTAAGAGGACAAGCATGTTATATTTGATTTTCGTTTGGTAACTAAGCATGTTATATTTGGTCATCACGATCGCTAAGTATGGTAATTAAATTGTGTCGCTTCATCTGTGGCTCTTACCGTAGCCGATTGTATACTCTTGCCCGAGGCAAGGTAGGCGCTCATTTATGCGCGTACCTTTGCACACAGCAAGGTGCATACTCTTCTTCTTGCTTGAAACATATCTCGATAGCATATCAACTCTTATCTATATGAAGGTCATTGGTGATATTGTTTCCACCATGAAGGACTTATTCATGGCATTACGGTGATGATCTCTCAATCGAGGTGCAAGCCTTGTGGAGGTCACCGCAATGCCCCGCACCTTATAGTACGACACTATTTTCCCTTGGTAGACTCGGTCCTAGTGCGACCGGATAATCTGATCCAGGAAAACGATTTTCCCTTGTGCATAAGTTGTCCATGGCCATGCAATGCATGAATAGTTATCTATGACGCAAATGCATGACACGGAGCAGAATTAAGCAGTGTCGTTTATGAACTTATGTCATGTTTCCAACCGTAAGTGTCACATCCCGCTTCCCAGGATATAGTGAGCCGGGTACGTAACTACATCTCCAGACTACGTCCCATACAAATACAACCATACTCGTATCAGCGATTGTCGCCTATAATATTCTAGGATGAAATGCAAGTCATACTAATACACTTACATGACTACAAACTATAACTATTATACAATATGGTTAAAGTACAACTGTACAAGTTATTACATCAAAACCATTAATTTACATAGTTCCAGCTACAAAATGCTATTTGCTGCATCCTTAAAAGCCATTCAAGATTACTCCTCAACCTCGTCCACATCATAAATGTCACCCCCACATTTCTAACTGAGGATATTTTTATCATTTTCATATTATTTAATTTGGTGAATAATTGTTGTATTTATATTATTATTGATTAGTGGACTAGCCTATTTACTAGACTTAGTATTAGTGGACCTAATTGGACTTGACATGACCTATGACCCAAACTCTTAGACTAGTCCCAATTAGACTAGAAGGAAACATTAATATTCCTTCTATAGGATTGTAGATATCTTTCATGACAACCTACGGAGAAAAACTTGGACATATCGAATAACCTCAAACCTAAACCTAAACCTAACCCTAATATTAAGGAGAGGTGGTCGGCCCCCTATACTATATATATTAGTTTCATTTATTTCATTAAGAGCTCCAAATCACTTCCTAATTAGTTCATCCACTTTTCCCAAAATCCACATCAAACCCAATCCATTTTCATATCAACCCACTCTTAAATCTTATCCCATTTCATTCCAAAGGAGGCTTAGGAGCTTGACAATGCTAGAGGAAGCTTGAAGGAGGTGTCCATTCTTGAGGATTGTGTCCACTAGTGCCTTTGCATTGAGAATCCATCTCTCAATAGGTAAATCTAATAATAACCTTTGTACATTGCATCTAAATAGGATAATTAGTCATTTAGAATACACACATGCATTAGGGCTACCCATAGAAAGAAGTTTTGACTTCTAACAATCCCTATTGTGACTTTTACATTGAGTTTAGTGTCCATTTTGGGGAAAATCCGAGAATGGTGCACCAAGTGTTTGTCATTAGTTTGTATTAGTGTAGTGAGGCTAGTTACGTATCCACAATTGGATACGAGTAGGTCGTATTACAAGACTTTATGATATGGGATGATTTGGGGGGTTTTTTTCGACACGAGTGTCACACACATATGAATTGGTGCCATGACACTTGAGCTGGCTTGGTAGCACTTAGAGTAGGTTCTAATTGCTATTTAGAACTCGTGGGCAGGCTTTGGGCTGAGTTTGGATATGTCTGTGGTGCATATCATGAGAGTATCGCTAGGGTGCACTCCAAGTGTTTATTGAAATGACAAATTGGTCATTTGTAGTTTTACTTTCAGTTTTACACTTGATATTCATATGTATATACATATGTATTTACTTCATGGTAACTAGTATATATATAAATACAAGTATTATATATATATATATATATATATATATATATATATATATATATATATATATATATATATAATTGTGTTCGAGAGTGTATACATATGGGTGTATGGGTGAAGTGTGTTTGTGTGTGTTGTGATTGGCCGTAACAAGAGGATGTGAAGTGTCTGTGTTGTTGGTTGATGTGAACTGCAGGTAGCAGTGCTGTGGGTAGAGCACAAGGCTCGGGTAAGTGAACTGCAGTGCAGTTCACTGCACTAGTAGTGATGGAGGTTGATGTTCAGTCAGGTACTAAACAAGTGGAAGAATTGGGGGGATTGTCACAACACATGAATAGTCGGGTAGTGGTATATACACAGAGAAGTGATAAGTAACAGCAGCAGTGGCAGCTAAGTGAAGGGGCATGGGGTTATAGGAGTAGATGTTCTGTGAGAAAGGGGTTTATTTGGTGTATCAGATGTGATGCATGGTAGGGTGGCAGCAAGTCACAGCAGCTTTGCTTGTAAACCCCCTGATTTTCAAGAAATTTTAAATTTGGATTTTTTTTTTTACAATTTTCTGGAATTTTTCTGGAATTTTTATTAATTAAAACTAAGATATTTTGAATTTAAATAATTTTTAAAATAATGTTTAATAATATTAAAATATTATAAAATTAATATTTTATGGTGTAAAATGGAAAACTAGACATAGGCTAATATTCCGGGAATTTATTGGACCCCGGAAGTATTTTTAAAGCCCTAAAAACTATTTTATAATTAAACCAAAATGAACCAGGTTTATTTTAATAAACCAAACCAAACCAAACCAACTGCTGAAACGAACCAACCCAACTCAGCCTTAGCGGGTCGAATCCGGGTCGAATCCCGCGACCCGAAACCCGACCCGACCCGTATTCAATTTTTATTGGATCGGGCCGGATCCACCTGACCCGTAGAACCCGAAACTCGTTAACCTCTTCTCTCCCAAACCCGACGTTTCCCCTCCGCCGTAACCGACGACCGCCGCGATTCCGGCGCCGCTCGGCCTCCCTGTGCTGGCCGTCTCCTCCGCTCCCGCAACCGCCGTCTCTTCCCTCCCCGCCGTGTCGCCTTCCCCAAACGGCCAACTCGCACTATAAAATCTCCTCCTCCAGCCGCTCCCATCCCCCATAGACACCGCCACAGCCGCCTGACGCCGGAACCCTAGCCACCGGCGACGCCCTGAACTTCCCCGAGCTTCCGCCGCCACCGAGCACCTCCGCTGCTCCTCCTCCAGCTCCGCAAGTCCAGCGAGCCGCCCGAGCCCCTGCGTCGAGCCCCGCGCACCGTCGCTTTCTCCCCAGCCCAGCCCCTCGCCGCTGCCCAGAACCCTCCGCCCCGCAGCTCCCCTCGACCCAGCCTCGCAGAACCTTCCCCGACCCCGCTCCGCTGACCTCCTCCTCCTGCTCTCCTCCGCCGGAGCCCACGCCACCCTTCCCCTCGATGACAGAACCAGCAGCAGCCGGCCGCTCAGCCCCCAGCGCTCCGCCGTCCCCGGTCGCCTCCGGCCCTCGACCGCCTCCGCCGTCCCCTACCTCCCTCCTGCCGCCAGCAGCCATCGCAGCTCCGGCAAAGCTCGAACCCTAGATCTGACCCGGACACGGTCGACCAGGACGCAACACAGGACACGGACACGACGCGGACACGGAGAATTTAGATTTCCCGGAGTCCTGTTTAGGTATCCCGTTCTCTCTGCTCGTTGACCCGTTTTTGATTCCGTCTGTTGCATTGCGAACCCTGCGTGACCCTCTCGATGTCCGTGCAACCCGCTCGGTGCATCGCGTCCTGTGGCGATCGCGAACCGCGATCCAAAAACAGGAAAATCAACGCCCTGTTTCACCCCGGAACTGAGTACGCCCCGCCAAACGGGACGACTTGGTCGTGTGCGGTCTTCACTGATACATGCGCGTCATTGATACGGATGTGCGAGATTTCGCAGAAGTTGATTTGGATGTGCGTGCACACCGGAATCAACGCGTATCCGCCGACAACGCCCTGTATTCGTCCTTTCTGGTTCTCGCTGTAACTTAGTGTACACACGTCGGATCGAGACAAAACTTGCGCCATCGGACTCGTAGCAATACGCTGGTCCTGTGACCCAAGTTTGGTTCGATTCTGAGAACGTTGACAAAATCGCGTATCGTGGGCCCCATAGACTCCACTTGACAGACGATTTTGAGATCGGCTCATCGGAATCCATTTCTGGAAGTTCCGTTGGGTTCGTATCATCGTTCCTGACCTGTTGACACTAAGTTTGACAGATTTGGAGACCTTTGACCCTGACACATTTTTCGGTGCAAAGCGGCCCACATGTGGACCCCGCCTTGACCTGAAATTGTTATTTTTGCCCCTGTGTCCAAATTGGACTCAAGGACAGGCGTTTCTAGCTGATTGATATTTTTTGAATCTGATGGTGATATTTATTTCAGCAACTGGAGTACTGCCTGCAAATTCTGCTGAAGTTAGAGCTTCAATTGGAATCGGAACCCCAGGCAAGTGTACCTTGCCAAAACTTGCAGTTCTTGTTATTTATTTCCTTGGCTTTATATATAAATTGTGGTACATGCTTGACCTAGGACCGTGTGACATACTTAGCATCCGATTAATAGTCGGGTGCCAACTCCGTACGCGAAATTGTGTAACGTCACCTAGACATGGTTATCGAGACCCTATACTTCTCGTACTTGCCTTATCTAGTACGTTTTACCCAGGACACCTGACACTATTCATGATACAGAATCGTTCTAAGATATTCATGGTAATTCTGTATAGGATACAGTTTTTATGACTTATTCCTTTCTTAGATATTATATGACTGAATGCATTAGTTATGATCCTGCATGGCATGGACATGAGACGTCGTGGACATGAGATGCATGATTACATTGGGTGGGGAGAGTCACACAAACTACAGGTTGATTATATATTATGTCGGCGTCTTAGTCTCTCTCTGAGCTAGACAACCACATGATATCCCTGCTACCGGCTCCCCGACACAGAGCTTGTAGTAGTTTCAGCTTGAGTTCTAGTGCTGCTCTTATCTTGCATATCACTTAGCTGGTTATATATTTACCCTATTGTTTCATTTATTTGCTGTACTGTATTATCTTTGGCTTGTATTTTCTGTACCTTGCTATGTCCCCTGAGGACCTGGATCCAGATTATGTCCCCAGGAGTAGCAGACGAGTTCGACCCAGAGATATACAGGACAGGAGCATTAGCAGGAGCAGAAGCAGGAACAGGAGCAGGCACTGGAGTAGTACCAAATCCAGTAGACGAGTGATCTCTGTGGGTATCTTCTGAGTATATACTGTTTCCATACTCAGTACTTTTGTTGATATCTTTATTTTGTATCTTGACAGTTGTGTCAGACTTGTATCAGGCTTGTTCCCCGATTTATGTACTTGTGACTTGATGATGATGTTTATATTTCCTTTTGTTGATATTGATATATTCATTCTGTGGATGAGATTAGTAGACCCTGATTATGGTTGTAATACAGCTTAAGTATGCCCCGATGGATCCATTAAATTGGGTTTGTCCATCGGTGCGTGCTGCTGGCCATTGACTCGTGTCCAGTTCCTCTATATTTTGGGACAGGGGCGTGACATGGTTTTTGTGGTGGCCCATGCAGGTCAACGACTAAATTGTTCGGTTTCAACTTAGGGATCGAACATGACTGCAATAAGAATAGGAGAAGTTTTAAGGATCTCATCCACTTGCTTGAAACGTTCTTGATATCTATATCGGATTCGAATCTATTTCTCGACTTGCATCCTGCCTTGATTCCTGAGCGCCTCTCATTGTTTATTTTGGTTGCAGAGTTATGGATTCACGAGCAAACGATGAGACTCCTGCAATATCACCACAGGATGTTTTGGTAACCAATGAAGAGGAAGTAACACCAGTAGAGAAGGTCAATCCGCTCAACAGCACAGTCAAGCGAATCAGCAAAGATGACATTCCACCATCGACGCAGTTTACTCCACCAATGCCCGTAATTCCACAAGGGCAGGCCATGGACGGGCAGCAGATGTATCAAATGATTTATGCAATAATGTAAGCTCAACAAGAGGCTTTGAGTCGCAGCCTAGTAACCGTATTAGAGCAGGCAGATCTACCAGCACGATGGCCAACGACGGGCTCTATCGCCGATTTTTGCCAGCTGAAGCCTCGTACCACTACTAGAATAAGCGGTATTAGCGACGTAATTTAGCGACTCCTAGTAAAAACGTCGCTAAATTAGCGACTCTGTAAAAATCGTCGCTAGACGTCGCTAAATGACGACATTTAGCGACGTTTAGCGACTTTTATTAAGATTTTAAAAGAATAGTCGCTATAAGTTCAATTAAGGTCGCTAAACGTCGCTAATATATCTGATTTAGCGACGTTTAGCGTCGTAATTAGCAACATATCTATCAAAAATATTTAGCAACGTATTTAGCGACGTCTTTTGCGTCGCTGATGTTTATTTTAGCGACGTTTTTATTTGACGTCGCTAAACGTCGCTAAATTTTGGTTAATTAGGGCTCAGTTTTCTTTTCTCCATCTGTCAAAAATTTCGAAACGTTTCGATTTCTCCCGCCCCCCCTCTCCGGCGACCGGGTCTCCGACCGCTGCGGCTACTCCGGCATCCCCCTCCTCCTCCTCGAGCTCTAGGTAATCTCTCTCTCTCTCTCTCTCTCTCTCTCTCTCTCTGTCTCCCTCTCTCATGTGACATTGACACAAGACACACTTGACAGACACGACACACGCACACAGACACGACACACGCACACAGACACTGATAGACACACACGACACACACACACAGACGCAGACACACACACACGACACACATACACGACACACATACACGACACACACACAGACGCAGACACACACACGACACACACACACAGACGCAGACAAACACACACACACAGACGCAGATTAGGGTTAGGGTTGGGGTTAGGTTTAGGGTTAGGGTTAGGTTTTTTGACCTGGGGTTAGGGTTAGGGTTAGGGTTAGGTTTAGGATTTTTAGGTTTAGGGTGTCACATTAAAGTTTTCAATGACATTATTAATAGGATTTCAAATTACTTAGCTGGACTCGAGTCATTGTTCCTAAATGGCGTCGCTACAACTACCAAAATATTGGTATAAATCAACAACAACTTCAAAGGTTCCAATTTTTATCTGTAGATGTTGAGGGGTTACACACAATACAAACTAGTTTTGATAGTAATACATTGTAGATGTTGAGGGGTATCCAGATCATATAACTCTTATACGAGGAAACCATTACAGCCGACAAATAACTCAGGTGAAACTAAAGAATATTGATCTTAACTAAGAACTCATACCAAGCATTTTTAATCTAATCATCATCATCATTCTTTTGCATGTAGGGCAATAGTCCAACATGGTTTTATGTCAAAACCCAAAATTTTCAAATCTTTGGCAGTTGGAACAAGAGCTAAATATATAGTGTAAGTTTTGGTTAGTGCCAATTGGGCCTTTGAGTAAGTTGAGCATAATGTGTTTGCAGTTGAGAAATTGTTGTGTCTTACTAGACCTGGATAAGAAATTGCTTTGTCTTACTTGAATGCATAGCTTGCCATCTTGATAGGTGATACAAAAGAGACAACATACCAGAACATCTATGTAACATTCACTGCTGGTAGCTTTGATTCTTTAAAAACTATCTTGAGAAAATGTTGCCTGGAAGTCATCTACGATTGGTCCAAATTCCAGAGTGAAGAATCTAATATTGGCTAACATCCCAAAGTATACATGTCTAAACCACGCGTATTTCCTAGGAATTACCAGATGGAGAACTTGGCATCCAAGGTACATATGCATTTCTTTAATTCACTAGATCAAATTTTATCTATTTTGACAAACCCTTTTCCTTTTTATCTCTGCCGTGCAATTATTTTCTTACTTTTGGTCTTTTGCTAGATACAAGCTCATTGCCAGTTTGCTGAAAAACTCTAAGATTGAGATTTTCTTTTTATTGTGATGTTCCAGTATGGTTTCTAATTATGCATCATCTTTATTTATTGTTATTCCTCGAGTGGTCGCTTATGAACTACAAATAAGGAGCCAATGACTCGATGCACTTTGTATTTGCTCAAGTTCTCCGGAATTGCCAAGTCCAGCTATCTATCTAAATGTCAGTAACAATAAAAAGAGTTCCTTTAGTGTTGTACTTCGAATCAAGAAATCGGCTATTCAAATCGGGTGAAGAAATAGTAGTAGCAACCTTATTCACACATATGCAAAATCGTAGTTCATCAAATCGGTCCAATAGCTAATTCTTTGTATAGTGCACTTGGAATGAGAATAACTTGATTCCATTCAATTTTAATTTCAATTACAATCATATAATTTAATATTTGATCATATTTTCAAACTAGTTCATTAAATCGGTCCAATAGCTAATTCTTTGTGAGTCATATAATTCTTTCGTTCCGGTCCAATAGCTAATTCTTTGATAATTCTTTGTTTTCATCTATCTTACCAGATGGCACCAAGAGAGCGACACCTCCTACTGTTAAGGAGGAAGTGATGCCTCCTACTGTTAAGGAGGAAGTGATGCCTCCTACTGTTAAGGAGGAAGAGATACCACATGCGGGGAGTTCCAGTCACCCAGCACCTATCGCGGCTGTATCTCAGACGGGGAGTTCCAGTCACCCAGCACCTATAGCGGAGCTTGATAACATAAACGCTGTTTATGTGCAGTATTTGAGGGACTGGTATCTGCCCCATTTTGGAAATTCTCGAGATTGATACTATGATGTTTCATATACTTATATATTATGAATTTTGTGTTACTGTGATACTCTGATACTTATATATTATGTATTTTATGATGCTGTTTATGCCCATTTTGTGTGACTGTGATACTGTAATACTTTTATGACTGTGATACTTTTATTGTCTGTCTATAATATTTGTGTGTATTAATTGTATGACTGTGATACTTTTATTCATATTAAATATTGTTAATCCGGTGTTGAGTGTTCCACCGAAGGGGTCGGCGAACCCATAGAATTCAACGGAGGGTTGCTCCGGGTCTATTTTTAATTAGAAATTTATAAATTACAGGAATAATAGTTTGGAACAATTCAGGTTTTTTTTTACTTTTTTTGTAAATTTAGCGACGTATTTAGCGACGTATTTAGCGACGTCTAGCGACATTTTTATAAGTCGCTAAACAAGTCGCTACTTAGCGACGTGTCATTAGACGTCGCTAACGACGTCGCTAAACGTCGCTAAATATGTCGCTGTACGTCACAAATTGCTGACATGGCAGTACTACCAGGTCATTAAAGATGTCGTTGTTACGTCGCTATATAAGTCGCTAAGTAGCGACGTTTAACGACTTTAATAAACGTCGCTATTTCGTGACGCGGCGTCGCTAAACGTCGCTACATTTAACGACTCAATAAAGTCGCTAAAAAATGTCGGCATAGCGACGTTTAGCGACGTTTTTCCGTTCAGCGACTTGGTTTCTTCCGACTGCGTTAAAACGTCGCTAATTACGTCGCTAAACATGTTTAGCGACATTTTTTTGTCATTTAGCGACGTTTTTGGGCGTCGCTAATTTGACTTTTTTTGGTAGTGTACCTTCTCAGGAAAAGAAGAACCCACAGAAGTTCATGAATGGCTCACCAACACTCAACATCAATTAGAAGCAGCTGAGATTCCCCGAGAACGTTGGATGACTGCAGTCAGAATGCTATTGACGGACAATGCACATCACTGGTGGCTATCTGAGGAGATGCGGCTCAGACCAGACCGAGTCACTTGGAAAGAGTTCTCTAGACTCTTTCAAAAAATATACATTCCAACCATCGCTCGATCAGAACTTTGGGACAAGTTCAATCGCCTCACTCAAGATAGTATGACAGTAGAAGAGTATAACGCGGAATTCCTTCGTCTGAGTCGCTTTGCCCCAACCCTGATCCCGACAGAAGAAGAGAAGGCTGAGAAGTTCTTCGATGACTAAACTTCGAGCTACATAAACTAATTGGATCCGTTGCTCCTACATCTTACTCGGACGTTCTCGCTGCAGCCTGACGCATGGAGCGCGTCATCAGGAAAGAGACCAGTCTAAAGAGGCCATCCACATCAGCACCAGCCGGAGCACCACAGGAAGAAGTTGCAAAAAGACCTCATATACACCAGCCACCTGGAGCATCTCCACAGGCACTACCTGTCTGTCAATATTGTCGCAAGCGAGGCCATACTGAGAACGAGTGCAGACGAAAAAGGAAAGTATGTTTAGCTTGTGGGTCCCGTCAGCATTTAGTGAAGGAATGCCCCGAGCGTCGAGAAGGAGCACCAATGGTAAATCAACAAGCGTTACCAGTACCGAGGCCAGCCTATCCAGCATTGGGAGCACCGCAAACGGAAGTTGAAGGAGTCCTACCACCATCTCCAGGAGGGTATCATCCGAGGCCACCTTTGATACCCCAGACACTACTCTTCCAGCAGGCTCAGCAGCAGCAGAGGAATCGACTGCAAGGACGCAGGCAAGCCCTGACGATGACCTTAGAGAATGCGCAGATGCATGGAGTAGCTAAAGCGCGTAAGTGATTCGTAGCTATCTCGTTTCTAGTATTGCTTTAGTTCGTGCCTGCTGGTTCGTGACCTTAGACTTAACCTGATAGTTTTAACTTGCTAATAATTGATAACCTAGTGATAACCTAGAATTGTTAATCTAAAATATTTTTAAAGATAACCTGGTTTTCTAAAAACTGTAATTTTCTAGATTTCCTATATTTGGGAAATTACATAACTTCCATCGCCTAGGGAAATGATTTTCCCTATGTGTTCTTCTTACACCCTCAACTTTGGTTCTTCTTGATAGTGATGTGCTCCATATAAATTTTGCAACCGTGTCATCTCTGTTGACCGGTTATTCTTTGATTGCGAGGACGCAATCTTCTTAAGGGGGTAGATTGTAAACCCCCTGATTTTCAAGAAATTTTAAATTTGAATTTTTTTACAATTTTCTGGAATTTTTATTAACTAAAACTAAGATATTTTGAATTTAAATAATTTTAAAATGATGTTTAATAATATTAAAATATTAAGAAAATAATATTTTATGGTGTAAAATAGAAAACTAGATATAGGGTAATTTTCCGGGAATTTATTGGACCCCGGAAGTATTTTTAAAGCCCTAAAAACTATTTTATAATAAAACCAAAATGAACCGGGTTTATTTTAATAAACCAAACCAAACCAAACCAACTGCTGAACCGAACCAACCCAAACTCAACTCAGCCTTAGCGGGCCGAATCCGGGTCAAAATCCGCGACCCGAAACCCGACCCGACCCGACCCGTATTTAATTTTTATTGGATCGGGCCGGATCCACCTGACCCGACCCGACCCGTAGAACCCGAAACCCGTTAACCTCTTCTCTCCTAAACCCGACGTTTCCCCTCCGCCATAACCGACGGCCGCCGCGATTCCGGCGCCGCTCGGCCTCCCTGCGCTGGCCGTCTCCTCCGCTCCCGCAACCGCCGTCTCTTCCCTCTCCGCCGTGTCGCCTTCCCCAAACGGCCAACTCGCACTATAAAATCCCCTCATCCGGCCGCTCCCATCCCCCACAGACACCGCCCCAGCCGCCTGACGCCGGAACCCTAGCCACCGGCGACGCCCTAAACTTCCCCGAGCTTCCGCCGCCACCGAGCACCTCCGCTGCTTCTCCTCCAGCTTCGCGAGTCCAGCGAGCCGCCCGAGCCCCTGCGTCGAGCCCCGCGCACCGCCGCCTTCTCCCCAGCCCAACCCCTCGCCGCTGCCCAGAACCCTCCGCCCCGTAGCTCCCCTCGACCCAGCCTCGCAGAACCTTCCCCGACCCCACTCCGCTGACATCCTCCTCCTGCTCTCCTCCGCCGGAGCCCACGCCACCCTTCCCCTTGACAACAGAACCAACAG
This sequence comes from Iris macrosiphon, assembly GCA_036927795.1. NCBI lineage: Eukaryota > Viridiplantae > Streptophyta > Magnoliopsida > Asparagales > Iridaceae > Iris > Iris macrosiphon. The sequence continues at coordinate 14,597,559 of JAYESA010000018.1, forward strand.
CAGCCGGCCACTCAGCCCCCAGCGCTCCGCCGTCCCCGGTCGCCTCCGGCCATCGACCGCCTCCGCCGTCCCCTGCCTCCCTCCGGCCGCCAGCAGCCATCGCAGCTCCGACAAAGCTCGAACCCTAGATCTGACCCAGACACGGTCGACCAGGATGCAACACAGGACCAGGACGCAATTCAGATTTCCCGGAGCCCTGTTCAGGTATCCCGTTCTCTCTGCTCGTTGACCCGTTTTCGATTTCGTCTTTTGTATTGCGAACCCTGTGTGACCCTCTCGATGCCCGTGCAACCCGCTCGGTGCATCGCGTCCTGTGGCGATCGCGAACCCCGATCCAAAAACAGGAAAATCAACGTCCTGTTTCACCCCGGAACTGAGTACGCCCCGCTAAACGGGACGACTTGGTCGCGTGCGATCTTCACCGATACGTGCGCGTCGTTGAGAGGAAAGGAGACTGAGAAGGAGGGATCGGAGTAGATTCCATTCCCTCCCTATTTCAATCTTGCTTTTTAGACCGATACGGACGTGCGAGATTTCGCAGAAGTTGATTTGGATGTGCGTGCACACCGGAATCAACGCGTATCCGCCGACAACGTCCTGTATCCGTCCTTTCTGGTTCTCGCTGTAACTTAGTATACACAGGTCGGATCGAGACGAAACTTGCGCCATCGGACTCGTAGCAATACGCTGGTCCTGTGACCCAAGTTTGGTTCTATTCTGAGAACGTTGACAAAAATACGTATCGTGGGCCCCACAAGCTCCACTTGACGGACGATTTTGAGATCGGCTCATCGGAATCCATTTCTGGAAGTTCTGTTGGGTTCGTATCATCGTTCCTGACCTGTTGACACTAAGTTTCACAGATTTGGAGACCTTTGACTCTGACACATTTTTCGGTGCAAAGCGGCCCACATGTGGACCCCGCCTTGACCTGAAAATGTCATTTCTGCCCCTGTGTCCAAATTGGACTCAAGGACAGGCATTTTTAGCTGATTGATATTTTTTGAATCTGATGGTGATATTTATTTCAGCAACTGGAGTACTGCCTGCAAATTCTGCTGAAGTCAGAGCTTCAATTGGAACCAGAACCCCAAGCAAGTGTACCTTGCCAAAACTTACAGTTCTTGTTATTTATTTCCTTGGCTTATATATATAAATTATGGTACATGCTTGACCTAGGACCGTGTGACATACTTAGCGTCCGATTAATAGTCGGGTGCCAACTCCGTACGCGGGATTGTGTAACGTCACCTAGACATGGTTATCGAGACCCTATACTTCTCGTACTTGCCTTATCAAGTACGTTTTACCCAGGACACCTGACACTATTCATGATACAGAATCGTTCTGAGATATTCATGGTAATTCTGTATAGGATACAATTTTCATGACTTATTCCTTGCTTAGATATTATATGAATGGATGCATTAGTTATGATCCTGCGTGGCATGGACATGAGACGTCGTGGACATGAGATGCATGATTACATTGGGTGGGGAGAGTCACACAAACTATAGGTTGATTATATATTATGTCGGCGTCTTAGTCTCTCTCCGAGCTAGACAACCACATGATATCCCTGCTACCATCTTTCCGACACAGAGCTTGTAATAGTTTCAGCTTGAGTTCTAGTGCTGCTCTCATCTTGCATATCACTTAGCTGGTTATATATTTACCCTATTGTTTCATTTATTTGCTGTACTGTATTATCTTTGGCTTGTATTTTCTGTACCTTGCTATGTCCCCTGAGGACCTGGATCCGGATTATGTCCCCAGGAGTAACAGACGAGTTCGACCCAGAGATATACAGGACATGAGCATTAGCAGGAGCAGAAGCAGGAACAAGAGCAGGCACTGGAGCAGTACCAGATTCAGTAGACGAGTGATCTCTGTGGGTATCTTCTGAGTATATATTGTTTCCATACTCAGTACTTTTGTTGATATCTTTATTTTGTATCTTGACAGTTGTATCAGACTTGTATCGGGCTTGTTCCCCGATTTATGTACTTATGACTTGATGATGATGTTTATATTTCCTTTTGTTGATATTGATATATTTATTCTGTGGATGAGATTAGTAGACCCTGATTATGGTTGTAATACAGCTTAAGTATGTCCCGATGGATCCATTAAATTGGGTTTGTCCATCGGTGCGTGCTGCTGGCCATTGACACGTGTCTAGTTCCTCTATATTTTGGGACTGGGGCGTGACATTGCTTAGTTGCAACAACAACTAAATACCTTGGGGGAGCAGTGAGCACCTAGTAGCAGTCCTTAAGAGCTAAGGGGTCGGGTTGTATGTATTAGTTCAGACCTTGTTATCTATATAGGTATCAAACCTTTATGAGTTAGTTCCAGACTTCGTGTCTTAGTGTAACGTCCCGCAACCGCTCGGTGCGTTACGCTGAGTCGGATTGAATAAAACAAATGCTGGTTACATTTGAAATATTGGATTTTGGGAAGAAGGATTGATTTAGTTGGTTTCATGTGCAGATGGCTAGCGGGTTCGATGGAAATCAGGTGTTCGTTCAGAACAGTACTGAATAGCTGGATGGGAGCGATAATGTCGTCTTCCTTAGTCCGATCGGTCGGATGATTCGGAGAGCACGGCCTACTCGCACGGTCATACCAGTTGAGTAGATCGCGCTTGCATCGGACCACGGGTTCAAGGGATTTGGCCGTATCGACAGGACATGATGCTTAACGGGATCAAACATTATGAGTGGGCTCTTTCCCTTCTCCTCTACTCCTTCATGCCTAATAATATGAAAAATACGTAAAGGCTTGAACACTTGGGCTGAAACATCGGGAATCACTACATTGAGGCGTGCATAGAGTGTACGTCGTTTGCTTGGATAGGAATATGGCTTGAAATAATTTGCACGTTGGATAGTTGGAGCTAGAGTTTGATTATTACATTTGAGGCAGTCGGTTGGATAATTGGGATTATGCTTGGACGGTTGGAATAATACATTGAGAAAATCGGGAATATCGGGAATTCGGTCGAGCGAGCGTGCATCCGTGCACGAGTATCACTTGGGCGCTTTGTCTTGCAAAGTGAGCAGTTGTGGTTCAAAATCGAACAACTGCATCGGCGAGGGCGTGGTGCCACTGTTGGGACATTGTGCCACGAAAGCGGCATTGTGCCACGGTTGGGGCATTGTGCCATGGGTTTGTCTCGAGTTGGGCTGTTGCACCCAATTTGAAATATTGTGTTGAGCAGAGGCATTTGCCTATGGAAACATTTGATATTTTGGTGCCTTGGGTTATATATTGAGGTTTGGTTTTGGAATCCTTGGTTGGATATGTTAGAAGAATGGTTATGGATGCTTTGGTTGGATATTGGTTGAACGAGTCTAGGATCACTTGGTGGGGCAAGAATGTTCGATCCTCTCGTCATACCTACTTGTGTCTGCATGTCACGGACGACTTGTGCACAAGTCTTGGCATTTCCTCGAAACGGCTTTCCGGGGCACTGGAACCGTATCGATCCGGAGGGAAATATTTGATTCATGCTACTCACGATGCATTGCGGGACCTTCAGCGGGGCTTGATTCCCGGGCTGATAGGGCGCATCGTAATGCTTGAGATATGTCCTGTATGGCTTAGCCAGTGACTTCATATAGATAAGAGTTGGCTTGCTTTTCTTTTGTTGGGTTGGCTTTCGTGTAGGCGCGGCCACCTTGCCTCGACAATAGTCTGCACTCGAGATTGGAATATAAACTTTGGTTGAGGAAGGATATTGAGGTTTGGCTGATGGTTCGATTATTATCGTGCAAACGATGGCATTGAGTAGGACGGGTTGCATGCTAGTTACCTTTGGGTTGGTTATATATAATTGCTTGTCGTTTGGTTTGAGTTGAAATCTTGCATGCTTAAAATGCTTTACAGCTTTCCTTAACATGTCATTCATATGCCATGAAACGAATTTAGGATTCAACTAGAAAGATCACCTATAATTGTTTGCATTCACTTTTTACTTAGTGTCGGCTTAGACGAGTGGGTTACCCCTATCACCAGTACGGCTGTGTACTGACCCACGTTTGTGGGCAATATTTTAGGTACACAGGCATAGTGGCGCTGCTTGGATATACGGGACAAGATGTATGAACTGTAAGTACCTTTGTGGGCTAGAGAAAAGAGCAAGAGCATTTCATCGTCTCCGTGGCATCGCCTTTGTGGCATTGCCTTCGGGGCATTTCATTTGGACCCTATCGAGAGCTTCGCTGCGTATTATTCTGATTGTGTGCTTGGTACACAAAATGACTTCCGTTGTAACTTGGTTATTTCGATAATAACTTTGGTGTTTAACAACATCGCCTTGTACGAGCGCAACTCCAGGCTCGTAGGCATCACGTCCCGATGAGAACGATTGTCCCGCGAGAGAGCTGCAACGTGGTGATTTCACGTTCAGCGGGGACTATTGAGCTTGCGGGAGATTGGGGCGTGACTTTAAGTAACATCAGCTATTAGGAATCATGTATTAGTCAACAACAGTCGGGTTCAAGGAAACTGGCAACACATTAAGAAAGGGAACCTAACAACAGTAGTAACAGCTAGTTGGGGAAGAGTGTAATGTAAGTATCAGACTTGTAGATTCACGTATCAGTTGTGTAGGAGGGATAACAGTTGGATACCAATCAGACATTAAGGGAAGTTTGGATCTCGGATTTGAAGTGATCAAGAGATAGCAATGGCTAATATAGGTGTGGCGATGTACTTTGGAGGGGGAAAGAGCTTAAGTGCAGGCAGTAAAAGGAAGGTATTGGGGGATATATTGTTGTCACGCCCCAGTCCCAAAATACCGAGGGACCGGACGCGTGATAATGGCCAGCAGTACGCACCGATGGACAAACCCAATTTAATGGATCCATCAGGGCATACTTAAGCTGTAAAACAAAGTCTACGACAATCATGGCACAACTAATCTCATCCACACAAGATATAAAATATGATCCACGGAATAAATAAGGAATGTAAATCATCAGCTAGTCTCAACAAATCTCTTCGGGGAACAACCCGATAAATATCTGATACAATGGTTCAACAGACCAGAAAGTAAATGACTGAAATAAGTAAATAAATACTGAGCAAGAAACATGGATGCTCAGGAGAAGTCTTCAGCTAACACCTCATCCTCTGATGGCGGTACAGCTCCTGGATCAGCTCCTGCTCCGGTCCCGTATACCTCGGGATAGATCTCGTCCTCAAATCCTGGGGACATAATCCGGATCCAGGTCCTCAGGGGACATAGCAAGGTACAAGAAAGCTCATGCCAAAATAAATGCAGTGCAGCAGATAATAAAATAAATAGGGCAAATAAGTAACCATCTAAGTGAAAATGCAAATGAGAGCAGCACGAGTACTCAGGCTGAGCCACTACAAGCTCTGTGTCGGGGAGCCGGTAGTGGTAATAACACGTAATGTGCCTAGCTCTGCTACGAGAGTCTACGGCCTCACAATAGTAGTAGATATATATAGAAAATAGCCTGTAGCCTGTGCGTCTCTCCCCACCCAATGTAACCACGCATATCATGACCATAACGTCTCATGTCCATGTCAAGCGGGATTATCACTAATGCAACAAGCCATATGTATCTATGAATATAGTACCTCTGTCAAGTCCTGTATCCTATACAGAATCACCACGAATATCTCGGGAATAACCTGTCTCATGAACAGTGTCAAGTGTCCTGGGTCGTATGGTACTTGATAAGACAAGTACGAGAATATAAAGTGTCACGAATGTCCATCTCTAAATGACAGTACCCAACACTGCGTACAGTGTTGGCACCCGACTGATAATCGAACGCTAAGTACGTCACACGGTCTTAGGTTGAGCATGCACAGCAATATAAATAAAGCAAGAAAAATATATAACAATACTGCAGAGTTTGGCAAGGTACACTTGCCTGATGTTTGCGTATCAACTGTCGTCCTGGTATCAGTGAATCCTGTGGGTACTCCTCCAAAAGCTGTAATAAATATCACCAACCGTCTCAGAAGATGTCAAATAGCTAGAAACGCCTGTACTTACGTCCAATTTGGACACAGGGACAAAAAGGGCATTTTCGGGCCAAAGCGGGATCCACATGTGGCCCACTTTGTACCAAAAAGCGTGTCAGGGTCAAAGGTCTCCAAATTCCTCAAAATCAGTGTTTATAAGTCAGAAATGATGATACGAACCCAACGGAACTTCCAGAATTAGATTTCGATGAGCCGATCACAAAATCGCCCGTCAAGTGGAGCCTGTGGGGCCCACGATACGCGATTTTTGTCAATGTTCTCAGAATCAGACCAAACTTGGGTCACAGGACCAGCGTATTGCTACGAGTCCAATGGCATAAGTTTCGTCTCGATCTGACGTATGTACACAAAGTAACAACGTGTTCCAGAAAATTCGGATACGGGGCGTTGTCCGCGGATACGCGTTGATTTCGGGGTGCACGCACCTCCGAATCGACTTCTGTAAAATTCCACACGTCCGTATCAACGATGCGCACGTATCTGTGAAGACCGCACGCGACCAAGTCATCCCGTTTGGCGGGGCGTACTCAGTTCCGGGGTGAATCGGGGCGTTGTTTTTCCTGTTTTTGGATCGAGGTGTACGATCACCACAGGACGCGATGCACCGAGCGGGTTGCACGGGCACCGAGAGGGTTATACTGTCTACGCATAGAAACTGACGGAATCGAAATCGGAGTTGTGAGTTGGGAGAAATCGGTACCTGAACAGGGCTCCATGAACGCTGAATTCCACGTGTCCGAGAGTCAACTTCGTGTCCTGGGACCGAGTTGCTGTGTCCAGACTAGGGTTCAGGATTCCGTCGATGATCCGGCGGAGAGGGGCTGCTCTGGTCAGCGAGAGGAGCTCTGTACAGTCGGCCGGAGACTCACGCGGCCGGAGACTCAGCGCTTGGGACGAGCGGCTGGGTGGACTCGGGCTTGGTCGACGACCGCGGGTCGCTGGGGTGATGGCGGTGGGAGGCGTCGGGGTCGTGCGGGATGGGAGCGGCGAGCGGGGTCCTGGATCGACGGAGGATGGCGTCGAACGGCGGTGGCAAGCGGGGTTCTGGGTCGATCGAGGATGGCGTCGAACGGCTGGAGGCGAGATGACCGGCAGCGGCGAGCGAGGTTCCTGGGTCGACGGTGGATGGCGAGATGAGTGGAGAGAGAGAGTTCGGTGGCGGCGGGGGTCGACACAGAAGTCGAGGGGGTTTCTATACAGCGCTGCCGGGTCGGAACAGTGTTTTCGACCCGTTAGGTTTTAGGGTTTATACAGGTTTTGGTCCGGTTTGGTTTGGGTTTGGGTCCGGTTTGGTTTTGGGTTTACAAATACAATAGTTTTAAGGCTTAAAATGCTACTCCGGAGTCCAATTAATTCACCGAAAAATACCCTGCTTCCGGTTTTCCATTTTACACCGCAAAATCTTATTCCCATCATATTTTAATTCCAAATAACTGCATTTAAAAATCCTTAAATACCTTGGTTCTTTTCCAGAAATTACCAAAAATCCGGGAATATTATTTCAAAATTTTATTCTGAAAATCAGGGTGGTTACAATTGTAGTATGAAGGGGTTCCTGAGCTTGGGTACACTGCGGGGTTAGTAGTGATGGGGAGGTTGTGCTGTCAGTGTGGAGTATCAGTGCTCATTAGTGCCTAACAGTGAGTGATCAGTGAAGTTAACTGATACTTGGATGTATTAGTGAGTTAGGAGCTTTTGTGGGTGTTGAATTGTATATGTAGGACTGATATCAAATTGGGGGTACCTGGGTTATGCAACAGCAGTAACAACAAGAGTTGCCTAAGGTATCAGTTGTTAAGGACATGTTAGTATTAGCTAGGTACTAAGTGTATTAGATATTTAGTGCTGGAAATATTGTAAGGTAAGGCCAAGGTAATTGAGATAGTATTATAAAGTATAAGTTAAGGTTTTAGTGTTGAGGGTATTGATACCTAGACGCTAAAGTATTTTGATACTAAGGTAAGTATTAGAGTTTAATACAATGGATAGCAGTATATATATAAGTTCATATATAAGTGTATTAGGATACATAAGTATCATAATATCCAATATATAGATATCTTAGTACTATTAGCTAGTATAATACTGATATAGACTAGTATACCTTAGAGTGACCAAGAATTGACTTATTTGACCAAGGTTGACCTAGTTTGACTAGTATGGACTTAGACATAGCCTAGAAATATCATTATTAGTTAGTTGATAATGCATATCCTTTCTTTTCTTGCGACTCCATTTTGGACATTGATTCTCACACTTTGCTCAGGACCACATGCGAGTATATTCTCTAATAGTTTCCATTATTTGATATTTACTATGATTCTTATTTTATAGTATTGCTTACCTGTTTCTTGACACGATGGATACACATATTAGTATTGTATGGATTCATTGTCTTGAGATACGTGATTTCAGGCCTATTGACTTTTCTGTACTAATGAATTACTGAACAAATGTATTTCTGGCCTATTGACATTTTATGGACTATTGAGATTCTTCGTGTTGGGACTGGATCCATGAGTACTGGTCGGACGGAGAAATACCTAGGAAACGTATGAACATACCCTTTCTATCCCATGGTCTTACTGGAATAATAGTAGCCACGCACCACACGTGTGGTTTGCCGGATATTACCCCTAGCCGTTCACATGTCAACTTGGTATTTCAAAACACTAGTATATATATTGTCTTTCTGTATTACTCTATTCCTGTTGGTTGTATACTTACATTGACATGTTTCTAGCTTCACCTATTTTTGTCTGTCTTTACTTATTTACCTGTTCTTCCATTCTGCTTTACATTTCTCTTTAGTTACTTGTTTATTTTAGTTTATACTATGTTCCTTATTGCCTACTTATCTAGTATTTTATCACTATTTACAGTTTCATAGTTTTTGTTAATTAATTGGAACTGCTATTGGGTTGTACTTTCCTCAAAACCTGACTGGATATATTTTTCAGATGATTTGTTATAGCAGATGTGTCCCACCTATTACGGGCCACAAGATGGCGAGTCGCCTGAGGATCTAGTGCCCGCTACAGAGGAGACTTAGTTAGCTCTTTATGATATTATATTTGTTCTAGATAGACTCTTATAGCATGTATTATTATTTTGAGACATTGTGTTGCGATTAGACTTAGACTTGTGATGTATTGTGACTACTATTTCTCTTCTTCTATTCTATGTCGTGCCTTTTATCTTCCTTTAGTTTTATATTGTGATTGAGTATTGATTACTATTTATCATATATCATATTGTCCTCCATTTGGAGTTGAGATAGCATGACAAGTACCTTATATATATATTATGTGAGATATTTAGATAGTATTGTTGACCTAGACAACGTTCTACGGTCGATGCTGTGGCGTAGGCTAGACGTACCCACCTACTCGTGCCCCTATACTAGGTGTGGTTCGTGACAATACAGAGGTAGCATCTCACCAAAAACTTCGTCTTCCCTTGTGAACAATACTAGGTTGTCAAAACGACAGCAAGTCCTCGATCAAAAACGGTAAGAAAATAAAATATGATATGATACAGTAAGGCACGAAAATGGGATAACTTTTGCATAGAAAATAGTAAAGTGAGTTTTATAATCAAACCTATGACTCTAACTTAATTCCTAAGCTAATATGTTCTTATAGTGTCTAACAAATCAAATAATACAATCATATTTTACTACCACAAACACAAACAAGTTTCCTAAATGATGATGCAATTCGGAGAATAACTCTTTGAATATCCACTATAACTAGTTTTTTAACAACAATTCCGTGACCAGGGATCAGCTGTAACTTGGTGGCACGGTGCTTAGAATCCGGCCCGGCTCCACCTGAGCTTAAAACAAATTCACGAGATTCACCTAATCGATATTTTTAATCGAAATAGGTATGTCCAACACAAATTTACGAGATTCACCTAATCGATGTTTTAATCGAAATAGATATGTCCAACCGGTAAGTGAGCTAAGCCTCACACACTCAATTCGCAAGGCCTTACGAATGAGCTTAATTACTGATCAGCTTTATATTGTTATTATATTGCGGGATTTTGTAGGTGGTATTCAAGTTGTTCTCCCCCGTCCAATGCTTCTAACCTACAACTATAAATAATTTCTATTCTATTATCTTATTAATTTCTGCTCTGTATATCATATCCATTATCAATATGCAATAATACATTTTTAAAGTATATCAGAATACAAGAATCCATCTCGTTTATAATTTTAGGAAGCAGGTATCAAATTCAAATTCTATCCCAATTTTGGAATAATCATAAGTACTATAATACAATTTCCAGAAAATATTATTTATTTCAATTTATACAGAGCAGACAATACAGAAAATCTAACGTATCCTAAACACTTGTTAATCGTCCCCTAATTAAATAAATTTTAAATTGTCGGAAGTCCATTTCTAAATTATAATATTCTAAAATTGAGGGTTAGGAATATCGATAATATTTTCGGATATCAAAATTTGGTTAACTCTCAAACTTCTTAAAAAATTCGGCAGAGTCTCATTTGTATTTCGACCCCTTCGGTGGAGCAACTCTTAATACCGGTATCCACGCAGTTCATATATATATATATATATATATATACAACGAAAAAACTTTATTCATACATTTAGCAAGCAAGCATTTTATTTATTTATTTAGCAGTTGTTTCCTTTATAGGCTACACAAGCTCCAGAAACACATAAATATTAGTAAATCATGATATCAACACAAACTTCCAAGTAAAGTTTATGTGCTTAGTAATAGTTACTTGTCCTAAACTCACATATACAAAATTTAAATCTAGAATTTTTAATTGTAATAAACCGTTTTACCATGGCAATGAAAAGTCAATTCCTTAGTACATTTTAACATTTTAGGATCCTTGGCTAGAACATATATATATATATATATATATATATATATATATATATATATATATATATATATATATATATATATATATATATATATATATATATATATATAATTTATTATATACTTGAAATACTTACATCAAGTATAGACTACATGTATAAAAATGTACATAGTCTTATAGTCAATTATTTATTATACTCTTGCAATCATTAAATAATAACTTGGACATGTCCTATTGTATTACCAAAAATTATTTAAGCAAGAAAATAGGTAAGTTACTAGATAAATGGTGTGTGTCAAGAATCCATGTCCTAAAATAGACTAAATTGTTTTCAAATTCCCAACTAAAATTATTCGTTTATTTGGGTATTCTTATTCTCATCCTTCTAAACTTGAAAAAAAACAAGTTTTTACTAAATATTTTCTATATTTTTATTTCTGGATAGAAATAAATAAAATAAAATAAGTAAACTTATAAACTTTTATAGTAATTTCTAGGCTAAACATTCATTGTATGTTCATAATTAAAATAAAACTTGTGTCATGTAAACATTCTTAGGATGTGATACTTGAAAACTTTTTATCTTTAAAGAAAGTATGTTAATATCATTAGGATCTTATGCATACATATAATTCTTTTCTACAAAACAACTAAGAACAACAATCATACTAGTTCCACACTCACATACCTACACACACACACACACACACACACACACACACACACACACACATATATATATATATATATATATATATATATATATATATATATATATATATATATATATATATATATATATAAATACAATTATGATAATTCCATAGTAATATAATTCTTACAACTAACTATATTAAGCACAATAATTCATACACCAATTTATTTCTGTATTGAAGCCTTGTGTCCATACATCTATATTGTGTCATATACATGAATTCCAAAAAATCATATGCTCTAGATTCCTACCATATCCATTTATGTATAAGATTTAGGTATGAATTCTGAAATTCTAAGAAATAATCTAAGTAATAATATTAAAATATGGAAAGAATTTGGGAAGTAGGGTGAGAACTTGTCTTGCTTTTGGGTGACCTAGGTTTTCTTCCAAAATTATTCCATCCAAAACCTATTTTGAATGACAAAACATATATAAAAGCTATATATAAAGATTAATCTAGATCTAAAAGGAACTTGGAAGGAGATTAAAATTTATACCCCAAATGTCAATTTCAAGAAGAGGAGGAAGAAGAAGTTGGAGGCCGGAGGTCGGCGGACGCGTGGTATGTGGCGGCGGCGAGGTGGTTGGCATGGGTGCTCGGTCGCGGACGGCAGCGGAGGAAGCGGCAGCAGCCGCATCAGCCGCAACAGTAGTAGTAGTAGTAGTCGTAGTAGTAGTAGAAGTGTAAGCCCCTGGTTTTTCAAAAATATTAAAATTGGAATTTTTCACAATTTTCTGAAATTTTTCGGGAATTTTCTGTAATTAAAATCAGGGTTTTGAATTATTACATAATTTTTAATTGATAATAAATTATATTAAAATATTATGAAAATAACATTTTTGAGTGTAAAATGGAAAACTGGACTTAGGGTAATTTTTCTAGAATTTATTGGACCCCGGACCTATTTTTAATTACCTAAAAACTATTTATTTATTTATTGAATTATTATTATTATTATTATTATTATTATTATTATTATTTCTTTAATTTCAGCCCAGCCCCGCCCGTTATCCGGCCCGGCCCATTGGGCCGAGCCCAGCCCGCCAGTGCTAGCGGGTCGGGTCGGATCCACCCGCCGCCCGACCCGACCCGACCCGAACCGCCTACCCTCACCCCCCCTGACCCAGTCGACCCCGCTCCGCTTCCGGCGCCGCCGCCCGCGGCCACCGCGCCCACGCAGCCACCGCCTCCGCGCTGCCCGCGGCCACGCGCCCTCGCCTCCGCGCTGGCCGCCGCCTCCCTCGGCCCAAGCCACCTCCTCCCCTTCCCTTTAAAACCCCCCGACCCCGAGTCCCTCCGGCCAAACCCTTACTTCGCCCGCCGCCCGTGCCACCTCGCCGCCGCCGTGCCACCATCGGCCGCCGTCGTCTCCTCCTCCTTCCTCTCCTTCCTCCGCCCTTCCCGTCAGCTCCGGCGCCCAACGAAACAGCAGCAGCAGCAGCGGCAGCCGTCTCCGGCCAGCCGCCTCCGCCTCACCCGCCGTGCAGCGGCGCCGCCCTGGCCGGCCCCTCCCCGCCGCGAGCCGCCCTGGCCAACCCGAGCTCCTGCCGTATCCAGCAAACCCTAACCCTAATTCTCGATTCCTCGTATCGGCGTGTCGGACACGACACGGACACAAAATTTCCGGTTTTTCGAGCCTCGTTCAGGTACTCGTATCTTGCACCCTGTATCTCCGATTTTAATTTCGTAAATTGCATTGCGAAGCCTGTATGACCCTCTCGGTGCCCGGGTAAACCGCTCGGGGCATCGCGTCCTGTGGTGATCGCACACCGCGATCCAAAAACAGGAAAAACCAGACCCTGTTTTACCCCGAAACTGAGTACGCCCCGCCAAACGGGACGACTTGGTCGCGTGCGGTCTTCACAGATATGTGCGCACAGTCGATACGGACGTGTGAGATTTTGCGGAAGCTGATTCGGGTGTGCGTGCACACCGGAATCAACGCGTATCCGCGGACATCGTCCCGTATCCGACTTTTCTGCAATTTGCCCTAACTTCTTGTACACTCGTCGGATCGAGACAAAACTTGCGCCATCGGACTCGTAGCGATACGCTGGTCCTGTGGGTCAAGTTTGGTTCGATTCTGAGAACGTTGACGAAATCGCGTGTCGTGGGCCCCACAGGCCCCGCTCGACGGGCGATTTTGTGATCGGCTCATCGAAATCCAATTCTGGAAGATCCCATGGGTTCGTATCATCGTTCCTGCCCTGTTGACACTAAGTTTGGTGAATTTGGAGACCTTTGACCCTGACACGTTTTTTGGTGCAAAGCGGGCCCACCGGCGGACCCCGTTTTGACCCGAAACTGTCGTTTTTGTCCTTGTCTCCAAATTGGACCCAATAATAGGCGTTTCTAGCTATTTGACATCTTCTGAGCATAATGGTAATGTTTATTTCAGCATCCGGACACATCTCTGGAAATTTCCCCGAGACACCCAACTAAGTGGATCCAAACAACAGGCAAGTACCTGCACTTCAAGTTAAATCTATATATTGTGATAATTAATTCCTTGTTTTACTAGTACCCTTGATGATTACACCTAGTGTTAGGAATACTGGATTTCACGTCATGAATATTGGAGTTCATGTCTTATTTTTTTATGTCGGGTGGGAGAATACTAGAAGGCATGTAGTTTACCCTTTTCCCTGTCGTGTTTAATAGCTGTTGGTACGCGACTGTATCCTCAGCCGGATCTCGATTATCCCTGTTTAATAGTCGTTTATGACGGCCAGATTAGCCTTATAAACCCCTACATGCCAACTATGTATTCTAAAATAAACACAAGTTCACACAGATAGTTTCTGGATCTTGTTATAGTTCTTGCTGACTGTAGTAGTTTCATTTCCTGTCTCATTTATTTCTGTTTTCTCATATTCCTGTTTATAGCATTAACTTTGAGATATTGATGTTCTTTTATGCAATTTTCTCAGTATGATACTCAATTTAATTGTCATAAATATTTAGTTTAATCTTGTTGTGCATTGTGTACTTTGCTCCTTTCCTGACTGGATCCGTTGCTTTAGGCGATGATGAGAACCTTGCCCCCACCCATTATGGCCCCTATGAGGCAGCAGGTGATACAGTTGCAGAGCCGGTTCCCCCACAGGAGACTACTCCTGCAGAGTAGTTAGCATTAGTTATTTGTTTTCCTTTCATCTTAGTAATCGGGTTTGTCCCCGATTTAACTTCTGGTTTTGTAATAACTCTGGATCTGATTGTCACTTTCTGGTTATAAAATCTCAGCATTTCCTTTCATTTCCTTGTCTGTTTAATTACTGTGAATGAGCTAGAGTTAATTTAACTGTGGAGATGCCCTAGACAGCGTACTACCGCCGACACTGCGGCGTAGGCTGGACGTGCCCACGTACTCGTGCTCGAATATCCGGGTGCGGGTCATGACACGTTTTTATGGTGGCCCATGCAGGTCAAACGACTAAATTGTTCGGTTCCAACTTAGGGACCGAACAGGCCTGCAACAAGATTGAGGATTTTAGGATAAAAGCTCATTCACAGAATAGGATCTTTTACTTCCAATCTTGATATCGATCCTAGTCAATTTTTCCTATCGCCCTTGATTTCCAGGTAATCTATTCTAATCTTCCTACCCCTTAATCTTTCAGAATGGTTCAGACGAGGAACACAGTAGGAGGCACATCAGAACCAGCTGAGCAGACTGTGCCCGAAACTCTTGCCCTCCCTCCACCTCCATCTATTCCGGCAGTTACTCTGGATGGGGCACAGCTACTTGGAGTATTCCAGGGACTAGTAGAATCCCAGAAGGAACAAACTGCCCTGCTACGGACCAGCCTTTCCGAAGCTCTTCGGACCCAAGAGTCACCACAAAAGAGGCCAGGAAGTGCCAAGGACTTTAAGAACCTTAAACCCCTGGAATTCTATGGAACTGAAGGCATTCTCTATGCCGATGAATGGATAGAGAACGTAGAGCGACTCCTGAAGACTGCTCGGGTCCCTGATGATCTCAAAGTGGAGTCCGCAAGCCTGTAACTGTTCGACATAGCTCGAACCTGGTTTAGGGACGAACCTCAACTATCTGCTCCTGACCTTACCTGGGAGGACTTCAAGAGGCTATTCAAGGAGAAATTCTACCTCGAAGTGGCTCGGGAAGCTCTCGAAAGCCAATTCGAGAGACTGGAACAAGGTAACCTATCTGTTGATGAGTACACTGCTGAATTTAGCAGGTTGAGCCACTTTGCGGAGTACATGGTTCGTACCCCGGAGGACAGAGCCCGTAGATTCAAGAAGGGACTGTCTCCGGATATTTGCCTTGCTGTCACCACTAGCCGAGCTCGCACCTACGAGGAAATCTTGAGCGTGGCACAAGGCGTTGAGAGAGACATGGGGCATAAACTAAAGCGAGAGAGAGATACCGAAAATGTGGGACCCAACAAACGCCCATTTCAACAACAACAACAGCAGAGGGCCCCGCAGTAAACTCAGCGTCCTCTCCCTCGAGCTCCAGCACCCCAACACCAGGCTCAAGGACAGAACCAACAAGCTGCTGCTTGTAACTTTTGCCAAAAACAAGGTCACACCTGGCAAGTTTGTAGGAAGAGACTGGGTGCCTGTCTATATTGTGGATCAACAGAACATCAAGTGAGGGACTGCCCCACTGCTCCAGGACGCGGACAAGCTTACGTGATGACCGTGGAGAACGCGCAAACTCTGGAAGCAGCTAATGCACGTAAGTGATTCGTAGATACCTTTTCTAGTATTATTTTCGTGCCTATTGGTTCGTGACCTCAGTCCCAACCTAGTAATTTTGAACTTTAACCTGGTATGCTTTTAAATTTGATAACTATAGAGGTTGTAGATTCTTTTGCTGTTGTACTTATTATGTGTGTTTTGTTTTGTACCTCCTTTTTCATCATCTAGCGCACTTAATTTTGCTGAACTTAACTTATGCTGCTATTTTATGGCCTAGTTTTGCAAGCTTACCCTTTATCGGGCTTGTTCATGACACCTGTATTACTGAGGCCTGATCAACCCCACTAATGCAAGTGTCTATTCAGAATCAGTGTACTACGGTCTGATCAACTTTAGTACATTTTGATTCGCACTTCGTACGACTACTTTACGTGGATTGAGATATATAGTTGACTAGTATACTTGCCCCCTAAATATGTCCGAGCATATCGTATCAGTTACATAACTGTACTAATACGAGCATGCGAATAAATGATTACCAGAATAGAATTTCAATCCATAACCGCCTGACAATTTCCATTAGAATTCCTTAAAAATGCCTTGATCCCTATACCTCTGTTCTACCACCTCGCCCTTGAACTCTTTATTATTGATCCTCGTCTTCCCTTATTTCGGAAAGACAAAATCCTGTGTTTGGTATAAGTTTGATTTGTAGTGCTAGATGTACCCCTCAGACCGGTCGAATTAATGATAACCCTTTATGACTAAGGAAATACCATAGGTAGTGTATTTGTGTTGCAGACTTAAAGATTCAATACCATGATTTATTGAGTTGGGACCTAGCTTTACTAGTTGTACAGCCTTAAAGGATAGATGGGTAAATTTTTAAGTTGGGTAGCGACCACAATGTTCGCCTGAGAGAAACCCGTTAGACTGTAATCAAGTGAGATTGGACGGAGAGAACCCGACCATATTTTAAATTTCGAGGACGAAATTTTATAAGTTGGGTAGATTCTAAGCCCCTGGTTTTTCAAAAATATTAAAATTGGAATTTTTCACAATTTTCTGGAATTTTTCGGGAATTTTCTGTAATTAAAATCAGGGTTTTGAATTATTACATGATTTTTAATTGATAATAAATTATATTAAAATATTATGAAAATAATATTTTTGGGTGTAAAATGGAAAACTGGACTTAGGATAATTTTTCTGGAATTTATTGGACCCCGGACCTATTTTTAATTACCTAAAAACTATTTATTTATTTATTGAATTATTATTATTATTATTATTATTATTATTATTATTATTTCTTTAATTTCAGCCCAGTCCGGCCCGTTATCCGGCCCGGCCCATTGGGCCGAGCCCAGCCCGCCAGTGCTAGCGGGTCGGGTCGGATCCACCCGCCGCCCGACCCGACCCGAACCGAACCGCCTACCCTCACCCCCCCCGACCTAGTCGACCCCGCTCCGCTTTCGGCGCCGCCGCCCGCGGCCACCGCGCCCACGCAGCCATCGCCTCCGCGCTGCCCGCGGCCACGCGCCCTCGCCTCCGCGCTGGCCGCCGCCTCCCTCGGCCCACGCCACCGCCTCCCCTTCCCTTTAAAACCCCCCGACCCCGAGTCCCTCCGGCCAAACCCTTACTCCGCCCGCCGCCCATGCCACCTCGCCGCCGCCGTGCCACTACTGGCCGCCGTCGTCTCCTCCTCCTTCCTCTCCTTCCTCCGCCCTTCCCGTCAGCTCCGGCGCCCAACGAAACAGCAGCAGCAGCAGCAGCAGCGGCAGCCGTCTCCGGCCAGCCGCCTCCGCCTCACCCGCCGTGCAGCGGCGCCGCCCTGGCCGGCCCCTCCCCGCCGCGAGCCGCCCTGGCCAACCCGAACTCCGGCCATATCCAGCAGACCCTAACCATAATTCTCGATTCCTCGTGTCGGCGTGTCGGACACGACACGAACACGAAATTTCTGGTTTTTCGAGCCTCGTTCAGGTACTCGTATCTTGCACCCTGTATCTCCGATTTCAATTCCGTAAATTGCGTTGCGAAGCCAGTATGACCCTCTCGGTGCCCGGATAAACCGCTCGAGGCATCGCGTCCTGTGGTGATCGCACACCGCGATCCAAAACAGAAAAAACTAGACCCTGTTTTACCCCGGAACTAAGTACGCCCCGCCAAACGGGACGACTTGGTCGCGTGCGGTCTTCACAGATACGTGCGCACCGTCGATACGGACGTGTGAGATTTCACGAAAGCTGATTCGGGTGTGCGTGCACACCGAAATCAACGCGTATCCGCGGACATCGCCCCGTATCCGACTTTTCTACAATTTGCCCTAACTTCTTGTACACTCGTCGGATCGAGACGAAACTTACGCCATCGGACTCGTAGCGATACGCTGGTCCTGTGGGTCAATTTTGGTTCGATTCTGAGAACGTTGATGAAATCGCGTGTCGTGGGCCCCATAGGCCCCGCTCGACGGGCGATTTTGTGATCGGCTCATCGGAATCCAATTCTGGAAGATCTGTTGGGTTCGTATCATCGTTCCTGACCTGTTAACACTAAGTTTGGTGAATTTGGAGACCTTTGACCCTGACACATTTTTCGGTGCAAAGCGAGCCCACCGGCGGACCCCGTTTTGACCCAAAACTGTCATTTTTGCCCTTGTCTCCAAATTGGACCCAAGAACAGGCGTTTTTAGCTATTTGACATCTTCTGAGCATGATGGTAATGTTTATTTCAGCATCCGGACACATCTCTAGAAATTTCCCCGAGACACCCAACTAAGTGGATCCAAACAACAGGCAAGTACCTGCACTTCAAGTTAAATCTATATATTGTGATAATTAATTCCCTGCTTTACTAGTACCCTTGATGATTACACCTAGTGTTAGGAATACTGGATTTCATGTCTTAAATATTGGAGTTCATGTCTTATTTTTTCATGTCGGGTGGGAGAATACTAGAAGGCATGTAGTTTACCCTTTCCCCTGTCGTGTTTAATAGCTGTTGGTATGCGACTGTACCCTCAGCCGGATCTCGATTATCCCTGTTTAATAGTCGTTTATGACGGCCAAATTAGCCTTATAAACCCCTACATGCCAACTATGTATTCTAAAACAAACACAAGTTCACACAGATAGTTTCTGGATCTTGTTATAGTTCTTGCTGACTGTAGTAGTTTCATTTCCTGTCTCATTTATTTCTGTTTTCTTATATTCCTGTTTATAGCATTAACTCTGAGATATTGATGTTCTTTTATGCAATTATCTCAGTATGATACTCAATTTAATTGTCATAAATATTTAGTTTAATCTTGTTGTGCATTGTGTACTTTGCTCCTTTCCTGACTGGATCCGTTGCTTTAGGCGATGATGAGAACCTTGCCCCCACCCATTATGGCCCCTATGAGGCAGCAGGTGATACAGTTGTAGAGCCGGTTCCCCCACAGGAGACTACTCCTGCAGAGTAGTTAGCATTAGTTATTTGTTTTCCTTTCATCTTAGTAATCGGGTTTGTCCCCGATTTAACTTCTGGTTTTGTAATAACTCTGGATCTGATTGTCACTTTCTGGTTATAAAATCTCAGCATTTCCTTTCATTTCCTTGTCTGTTTAATTACTGTGAATGAGCTAGAGTTAATTTAACTGTGGAGATGCCCTAGACAGTGTACTACCGCCGACACTGCGGCGTAGGCTGGACGTGCCCACGCACTCGTGCCCGAATATCCGGGTGCGGGTCGTGACAAGAAGGGAGAGGGAAAGAGATGGAGGGAGAGGGAAGGAATTAAGAAGGAGAAGGAGAGATGGAGGATGGGGAATATGTAGGAAAGAAGTGGAGATAGTGCTGGTGTGAGTTGTGGTGTTGGAATTTGGAGAGAGTAAGGGAGAGTTTCCATGTAAAACATAAAAAATGGAGATGGAGGAAAAAGAAGCCAAGTGTATTTCACTTGGATGAGTCATGAGAGAAAGTTGGTGGTTTGGTCTGCTGGTTTTCTCCCCCCCCCCCCCCCCCATGCTTTGGTTTTATCCATTAAGACCCCTCACAATCTGAGTAATTATAACTAGTTCAAATTTGCAAACTAAAAATTTGCATAAACATATATATATATATATATATATATATATATATATATATATATATATATATATATATATATATATATATATATATATATATATATATATATATATCAAATAAAAATAGAATAAATAAATAAATAAAACTGGAGCTATGACAGTAAGTATTACATTTGTAAGTACGGTCGAGGAACAAGTCTACTCGCCCCACTGTATTTCCAACATCTCTTCGGTCCTCCAAATCATTGTTTCTTGGTGACCCATAATCACCAACTATTCCGAGGCACAATGCCTTATCCGATATAGTATTACATTTTGCCTTACCGATATAGTATTATATTGGCCCTTCCGATATAGTATTACGTTTAACGACCCGTAGGTCCTGAGGTACTGAGTCACTGTGCCGCTTCTCGACAAAGTATTCCATGGTGCCTTATCCATGATTGATAATTTTGTGGCACCATTTCCATCCGACACAGTTGCACGATTTCGAACAGCAACTGCACGCTTCGTTTGACGTCGCGTTCTTATGATATTCTAATGCATGGATGCACGTTTTGCATCTCTCGCCTACTGGCAGTTCCGTGGCGTTGTACTACAACTGCTCGCCTCGATATACTTCGTTTAAATGTTCTATCTTAGTGGTCAACTTGTATTACTCTGAACCACGCACGCTGAATCTATGATATCGCTAGCATACAATTAATATATTTTATTAGCATGAAGGAGTAGAGGAGAAGGGTCAGGGCCGGTCCACCATATACTCATCTACCTATCATTCCTTGCCGAGACGATGCCGCCTATCGCTTCACCTGAGTCGATACGGCCTATCCCAAATTATGCGGTCTGATACAAAGCACGGTTTACTTAACCGGTATAACCATGCCGACAGGCCATGCTACTCAAATCCGACTCGAGCGGATTCAAGGAAGACTGCACCATCGCTTAAGTCCCACTATCTCTATACCGTTCTAAACTAGTCCACTGATTTGTTGCACGATACTTGACTCCGTACAAATGTCTATATCGAGGCAATAAATCGACCTCAGAATATCTCGCGTAAAAGCCTGCAAATGAAACCAAAATCCGAATCAATACTTGTTCCCGAATCTGACTTATCGTAATGCAAGCAACTTGATGTCTCGTTCCCATTCCAATTTATGTTATACAACCGACCCAAATGCCTTGTTCTAATCTGACTCAGCGTAATACACCATGTGGGACAGGGTATTACAATACATAAGTTGTTCTATTAGTCACACTATCGAGAACTAAGTCACATTAGTCTCTGTAATTATTATTAATTCATTAATATTCTAATTTACAAGTTTTTGTTTCAAAATAGAAAGTTGGTTGTAAACCCCCTCACCCAAAATTAGGCCTACTTGGTTAGATAGAGAAATTAGGGCTAGTTTGTATCCAATTGGAAATAGGAAACAACATTTTATTTAATTTTACAGTAATTAAATCACATAGCGCACCTTACCGTTGCTTCGATAATTGAAGCACTACACTAGCTATTGCCTTCCTACAAATTTCACACCCTTGTCCTAGACGTGGCTGCCTCCTATTCTGATATTTGTGTAACTCACAATCATGCTCTCTTGTGCTATATTTTAGTTGCACAATATTCGTCGTGGACACTATTATTTAATTCTAAATAATTCTAACTTTGTGTCCTTGTGCGTTCCAATCAAAATTGGGGACACAATCTTGACCCGTTTCGTGCAACCTAAATTATGATAATATTCTACCCTGAGCCCCCTACGTCTATGACCCTTGTGTCCCACCTAATTTTATCCCCATGCACTTCTAATTAATTCAAGAATACCTTGCGCATTAATTTAATCTAATTTCCATCTTTGTGCAATTTTTTAATTGTTGGGTACTTTTATGCAAAATTGCATTAAGGTGTCAACACCATTAGACAATACATGAAGAAATTCAGCTTTCTCCTTCATAGGAATTTTTTTTTAATTTTCAGAATGTGCAAACGCACAACATCGCCCCCTCATTTAAACCCCATCCTTGCATTTTAAACCATGTAATTTATAGCCCCAACATCCTCATGTAAGACCAAGGCCAACTCCAAGGAGAGTTGACTAAGCCCACATTGTCCTAGGTCAAACCCCCAAACCCAAATTTCATGTATATAAACAACTTTTTCCCTTCCTTTCATTATTTTCCCAAAATACCAAACCCTAAACTACAATACTCAGCCGGCCACCCCTTCCCTTACTGTTCATCGTCCTCTCCCTGTGCACTCCCTACCTCGCCGAAGCTCCGTCGGCCCTCTCCCCGAGTTCACCTCCTCTCTCCTTCCCCATCCCTATCGAACCCCTCGACCGGATCCTCCCACCGCCTCCGGCCAAGCACATCCGCCGCGGCTGCACTCCCCACCACCAGCCGCCACGACCCCGTTCCCGCTGCACCTCGCTGAACCTCGTCGAGCTACCTTGTCGACCAGAACTGCCACCATCTCGATGACCTCTCCTCCCCATCTCTCCATCTCCCCACCACCATTGCCATCCGACCCCGCTCGACTCTCCTCCGGCCACTTCCCCGGCCATTCACCCATTATCTCCCTCAGCCCCCCTCGACTCCCCTCACCGCCGGAGCAAACCACCTCTTCTCCAACTTCCTCTTCCTCGACAACACAGACCCGCGGCCACCGCCTGACTCGACCGAGCAGCCCCCCCCTCGCCTGAACGTCGCCGGCTCCACGACCACACCACCAGCACATCACCACCATTCTACACCAACACCACCAGCACCACCTGCATCGACCAGCACCACCTCCATCTTCTTCCCCCGCAGCGCCCTGAGCACCTCCTCCCTGGCCTTCTCCCAATTCCCTGTCAGCCTCCTCCTTCCTCCTTGGCCGGACCTCCTTGGTCGGACCTCCCCTGGCCGGGCCTCCTCCGGCAAACACCCTCACCACCATCATCCTCTTCATCATCATCTCATCAACTCTTATCATCATTCCCTTCACCATTACCATTATCATTATCATCATCATCACACATAATCCCTATCAACATCATCATCCTCATCATCACCATCGTCCACATCACCATCCTCGTCCTCGTCAACACCATAGTCCTCGTTATCATCATCATCCACATCATCACCATCATCCATATCATCATCGTCGTCATCATCATCATCCCATCATCATCATCGTATCATCGTCATCTCATCATCATCGTCGTCATCATCATCATCCCATCATCATCATCACCTCATCGTTATCTCGTCATCGTCGTCAACCTCACCGTCGTATCCGTGCACGTACCCCGAGGTACGAACCTGTCCCGTCTTCTCCTTTTTATGTGTGTTCATGTGTGTGCCAGTAGGACATTAGTATTGCTTTACCACAGTCAGTTGACATCGGACCCTGAGTCAGTGAACCCAACTCGTATACACGTACGTACGCGTACGCATATACTGTTCAATTTGGTATATGTATAATATTCATTGGTACGTATATATATATATATATATTTAGTAAATATATTCAAATAGGTATGTAAATAAATTACTGGTTATATTATTATATAATTATATGGATATATATGTAATTAAATGTTAAATAATAGTTGTGACTATATATATGTAACTATATTGTACGACCCTAGGACACTGTGGACTGTCCCGTACTTACCTTGACTTTGTGACCTGAATATTCGGGAATTG
Organism: Iris macrosiphon; assembly: GCA_036927795.1. NCBI lineage: Eukaryota > Viridiplantae > Streptophyta > Magnoliopsida > Asparagales > Iridaceae > Iris > Iris macrosiphon. The sequence goes on from JAYESA010000018.1 coordinate 14,621,611, forward strand.
TCTGCCTTGTATACACCGACGTACCGGCAATAGAGGTGTTAGTTTGACTGTCTGATTGTGCGCAGTATTTGAGGACGCGACACCCACGTAATTCAACGCGCAGTTGACCGTGTTAGTTGACCTGTGTTACCCCTAGTGTACCCCCTGAGTCCAGTGTAAATATGGTTGTGTAAGTGCTAGTGTAATGACTAATGATTTTATTGTATTATATTATATGTACATAGGATATTGGATTTGTTCTGCGCGACTTTGGGAGCAGGTTATTGATACTACACAGCTCTCTTGCCAGGCAAGTATACCTTGCCATTGTACTGTTATTCATATTCCATGTGTTGCATGCACATTTATTTTCTGTCTTTAGTTCATATATTTTAACTGTTATATAAAATGCGCGTCCAAGGAAACTTGGGTGCAACTACGGTGTCGTCATGAATTATTTTTATTATGTATATGCATTCACCTTGTTTATGAGACTGCCAATTATCATGAAGCATCATTAGATTTTATTGGCCGTAACACAGTTGTTACACGAGTGTGAGTCTCATATAGATCACGGACTGCGTGACAGGTCTAGCCTCCTGTACGTATGGACCATCAAAACCAAAAATTGAACCATTTTTATAAAAATCGGATAAAATTAAATCAAATTTAAACGGTTCGATTTTCGGTCGGTTCGGTTCAGGGGGTGAAACTCAAACTCAAATGTTGAATCTGATATAGCAGGTCTCCTTCTCAGAGAAAGAGTGTAAGGAGTATAAAAAAAGTTTTTGATGAAAGAGATGCACAGCAGATCCATATCCAGACCTTGAAGTGGTAAGAAATCAAATTAAAATGGTGAAGAACATTTATCTATCAAAAATTCTTCAAAGAAGAAACCCAAATCAGCAATCAAAATTGGAACGTAAAAAAAAATTATCGGTCCAATGCAAAATCAAGAAAAAAAACCTAGTTCCACATAACCGCTATAGCTTGGGAATCAGTAATCAAAATTGGATCTGGATAACAATTGGCATCAATCATCAAAGAAACAATATGAATAGAAGTACTAAAAAATAGCTATAAATTGATGAAATTTTTTGGGGAAAAAATAAAAGAAGAATGAAGGAAGCAAACCTTAAGGAATTGGAAGAAAACATAACTATTTTTTGAGGAGATCTATACACATGAGCTCGATAGCCATTGGAGTGGAGCTCAAGAGCGTAGCTTCTAATGCTGAGCTCCCCACGAAGAACCGCTTCTCGATGGAGTTACTCATCGTCGGCGACGTTGGTGGCGGAAGGAGATTCTTTACCAGTGTAAAACCCCTCGACCAAATTTAGGTCTACTTAGCTTAGATAGATAGACTAGGTTTAATTTGGAGCCAATTAGAATTAGAACACAGTATTTTATATATATTGTGCAATATTTATATCACCTAGTGCACCTTACCATAGCTTCGATATTTAGAGCACTACACTAGCTATTACCTTCAAACAAAATATATACACTTTTCCTAGACATGCCCGCATACCATTCTAACCTTTGTGTCACAAATACTCTATCTTGTGCTTCATTTTAGTCGCACAATATTCGTTACAAACGTCCATATTTAAATTAAATTAAATGCAACTTTGCATCTTTGTCCGTTCCAATCGAAATTGGAGACACAAACTCAACCCGTTTTGTCCAACCTAAATTATGATATTATTCTATTATGAGTCTACTATGTCCATGACACTTTTGTCCCACCCAATTTTAATCTCATGTATTTTCAATTAATTAAAGATCACCAATTATACTAATTTTAATTAAATTGGTGTAAGAACCCAACATCACCCAAAACTAGACCCAACTCCAACCCAAACTCACATTCACACCCTCAAGGTTCATACTAAACACCACACACCATTTTAGCCCACTACATAACACCAAACATGGTGTTTTGCCTCATCCAATCCCAAATTCCATTTATTGTGCAATTTCTCAATTGTTAAGGGACTTTTATGCAAATAAGCAATGAGGTGTCCCCCTCTCATTGGCCCCAACCCATGAAGAACCTCATTCTTTCCCTTGACCGGTCCACCCTACATTTTCCCCCTCATTGGTTGTACTTGCTACAACTTTCCACCCTCACATCACCACCCTACATTTCAAAACCCATCAGTCTTAGCCCTCCCCTCATCATGATGAGGCTTCCCACCTCCCCAAAAAAATGATGTCCAGCCGGCCCTAATCCCAAGGAGAGCCCCCCCTCTCTCTCTCCTATATATACTACCCAAACCCTCTTTTTAAAACCCACCAGCAGCCCTAACACATAGGAAAACCCTAAACTACATTGCCACTCCCCTCACCCGACCAACCCCGGCCGCCTCCCTCAGCCCGCCACTACCGTCTCAACCTCCGACCACCACTAGCCCGACTCCCCCTCCGACCTTCCTCCTCCCAGACACCAATCGCCGCCACCACCACCAGCTGCCTCCGCCTCAGTCGGCCACTGCAGCGGACACTTCCCCCTCGACTTCTTCTTCCCCGGCCGACCCGACCCCCCCCCCCCCCGACTTCCCCAGTCACCCCCACAGCCACCACAGCCAACCACCACCATCTCCACCACCACCCTCACCGTCTCCACCACCATCCTCGCCATCTCCACCACTATCACCGTCGCCATTACCAACGCCACCACCAACACCACCATAGTCGAAACCGCCACCACCCGACCCCTTCTTCCCCAGTCACCCTCACCACCACCGTCGGTCCCCCACAGCCAGTGCACCACCACCGCCAATCCGCCCACGACCTACACACCACCACCACCGGTCCCCCGAGGCTAACCCGCCGCCGCCGCTGCATTGGCTGCAGCTGCTGCCATTTCTTGAGCTGTTGTTGCTGCTGCTGAGCCACCGGAGCTCCGCCCTCCCTCGCCGGAGAACGACCGTCTCGTGCAGGTGACACGCTCCCCCCCGGACACGGACGTCGCCAAGGTATATTCCTAGCATTTCGTATACATACGTATTAGTTTAAATACGTATATGTATATATGTATATTGTGTAGTGATATGTATTATTATATTTATATTTAATGTATAATGTATTTATATATAAATGTATAATATCTAATGTATTAATGTATTTATATACTTATGTATTAATGTATCATTGTATTTATAATTTATGTATATAAATGTATAATGTATAATATATTTATATATAAATGTATAATGTATATATGTATATACGTATTTAAGTACTAATGTTATCATATGTATTTTAAGTATTAAATGTGTATTATGTATTTTTAAGTATTAAATGCTATTATACGTATTTAAGTATTAATATTTATTATATGTATTTATGTTAATAATTTACCTCATAATTATTATGACTGCTTTAATTAAGGAGATGTTGACCAAGGTTTAGACATTGAGTTTTGCACATTAATATGTTATAGTTTAATACGTCAATTAAATTGTAGCATATTTTTATAGCATGTTAGTTAGGACATGTGTTTGGTGTACACAAAAATCGAGGATACGACACGTGTACGTTTAGCTACGTACGCACGCGACCCAGCTAGATGTACATTTGTGACCCCTGCGTTAGTTCGTTACTGCAACGTAGTGTTTCCTGTTCGTACTATTGTAGTGACTGATGATCGTATTATTATATTATATATATAGGGTCGCTGGACCGTACATGCAAAGACTTCAGGAGCAGGTTATTGGCACTCGCAGCTTGAGGACCCAGGCAAGTATACCTTGCCTGATTTACTGTTTAATTTAAACTATAAACTGTTGTATAATATCTTGTTGCAATAAACATATAACTGTGCGCGTTCGAGATTGACTTGGGTGCAGTCGACGAATGCGTCGATGAGTAGTGTACTTGACTTAGTCACTAGCAGACTCACCTGCCATTGTGAGGATATTCTGATATCTTCCTAGACCCTAACACTTGTACACGCATCACGATGACAAACTCATATTGGGATGCGGGTCCACGTACCCGACTAGCCACTACTAGAATAAGCGGGATTAGCGATATTTTTTAGCGACGTCAACGAAAAACGTCGCTAATTTAATATAAATTAGCGACTCCATGTAAAAACGTCGCTAGACGTTGCTAATTAGCGACATTTAGCGACGTTTAGTGTCTTTTATTCAGTTTTTAAAAGATTAGTCGCTATAAGTTCAATTAAGGTCGCTAAACGTCGCTAATATATTTTATTTAGCGACGTTTAGCGACGTATATCTTTTAGACATTTAGCGACGTCATTAGCGATCTTAAAGACGTCGCTATTAGCGACGTCATTATTGGCGTCGCTAAAACGTCGCTAAATTTGTTTCATTTAGGGCTGATTCTCCCCATTTCCTTCGATCTCTCCCTCTCCCTCTCCCAAATTTGAAACCTCCTTCCTCCGGCTCCTTCTTCCTCCGGCTCCCTTTCTCCCTCCGGCGACCCCCCTCCGGCCGCGTCCTCCCCCTCCGGCTCCCCTCCTCCCTCCGGCGTCCTCTCCTCCCTTCCGGCAACCCCCCTCTGGCCGCGTCCTCCCCCCTCCGTCGTCAGCTCCTCCTTCCTCCGGCTCCCCTTCGCCCTCCGGCTCCCCTCCTTGGTGAGCTCCTCTCTCTGTCTCCTTTCTCTGTCTCTCTCTTTCTCTCTAACATGATATGACACGACATGACCTGACATACACTAACCCTAACCCTAACTCGAACACACACACACACGCACGCGGACACACACTAACCCTAACCCTAATACGACACGACCTAATACGACACGACCTGCAGTTGCTCTTCTTGCTGTTGTAGTTGCTCCCCTTGCTGCTGCTGTGCATCCCCTTGTTGCTGCTGCTCTTTACTGCAATGCACAAGAGTGCACTGCGACTCCCTCTTGGCCTGCACAACACTCCCACATCTCACACTCAAATCCTGGCATGCCCAACACTCCAACACTGTAGTGCACAACCTGTGCATACTATGCACTTATATATGGGGAAGATATCATATGTGATATAGGAAAACTAGGGTTTGGTGCAGTGATATTTGGATTGAGCACGAGTTGCTTGAAATCCTGGATTTGTGCTCTGGTTATGAGGAAATTGGTAATATGTTGTAGTTTGGCAAGGGTTTTAATGAAAAATTATTGTACTGGGGTTGTTTGATTTGTTTGAGGAATGGATTGAGCTACTCCAGTAGGGATCATACCAAATTATGGTAGATTTGGTGTCATTCCAGCTGAATTTATACCAAATTGTGGTATATTTGGTATGTTTAGAGGGGATTGAGGTATTGCCATGGATGGAGCATATGGTGGAAACTCAAACCCTCTTCTTGACATAGCCAATTACTCTAACAACCTATCAATTTTTTATGGTTCAAGTGATGAATTGTACCTTCCAACTCAAGTATCCTCCCATTTGCATCAGGTAGGTATTGATTCTTTGGAGAGATCCAGCTCTGGAGCCATGGCTGCTCGAGTCGTGCTCTCCACTAGCTTCAAGAGCATGATCCAAAGGATCTGATACCAACTGATACCAAATTTATGGGTCCTCTTCCCATTTGGTCAGGAATTGGAGGAGAACAATCACACTTAGCCAAGAAAACTGAATAAATTGTAAAGAAACAAAGAACTAAATTAGGAAAGAACTAGGGTTTTTATTCAAACCATATGTACATACACACACACATAGGGCATTGTGTATAAAGTTAGAGCAGTTCTTACTTTCCTCTAGAGAATCACACTGTATGTAATGATTTATAGGATACATACTGTCATTTTTGCAGAAGTATATAGAAATGGATATGAATTACTATCTGCGTCATCGTTCGTGGATGTACAACCGTCATCCTGATGACATGTGCGGTGTGCAGGATGAATTCATTGAGGGTGTACAACAGTTTTTGCAGTTCGCCAAGGCGTTCCCTTAGTACATGGACGGTACCAAAATTAAGTGTCCGTGTGTGAGATATCGCAACTTAAAATATCATCCAGAAGTGGAAGTCACATATCATTTGTACTCGAAGGGCTTCATGCCAAATTACTATCAGTGGATCGCGCACGGAGAACTTGTGTCTCTAGCATCGGAGTCGGAGCCTTATGTGGAACCGTATATGGATGTCCACGACCACGCTGCTTACAACGACGGGTGGGTGAACATGATTTTTGATGCGGCGGGGCCTAGTTTCAATCCGGACAATTATGATGTAGCTGAGGAGGCACCGAATGCCGATGCTGCAAAGTTTATGGAGTTGCTGGAGAATGCAAGGACTCCACTATATCCTGGTTGTGAGGATCATTCACCGTTGGAGGTGGTTACAAGATTATTGAGCATCAAGTCCGATTTTAACATGTCACAAGAATGCTATAATCGACTGATCGATTTGATTATAGAGATCTTGCCCGAGGGTACAAAGTTGCCTAAAGACTTCTATCGATCTAAGAGAATGGTGAGATCGCTCTAGATGGGATACGAGAAAATCGATGTATGTCGCAACGGGTGCATGTTATACTACAAAGACGACAATGATGAAGATACGTGCCGATTCTGTGGTGCTGATCGCTACAAGGCCACTGGTAGAGGAAAGTTTGTCGGTGCAAGGAAGCCTACCGATTCGATGCACTACTTGCCTTTGACGCCGCGGTTGCAGCGGTTGTTTATGATTAAGGAGACTACAGAAAACATGAGTTGGCACATGCGGAAACAGATCGAAGGAGTATTGGATCATCCATCCGATGGAGAAGCATGGAAGCACTTTGATCGAGAGTATCCAGATTTTGCTTCGGATCCGCGTAATGTCAGATTGTGGCTCTCCTCTGACGGTTTTACCCCATTCGGACTTTCGGGCTCCCAGTATTCATGTTGGCCTGTGATCGTCACTCCGTATAATCTATCGCCTTGGATGTGCATGAAGACTCCATATATGTTCCTAACCGTTATTATCCTGGGTCCGAACAATCCGAAGAGGAACATCGATGTGTATTTACAGCCTTTGATAGATGAGTTGAATCAGCTGTGGGAAGTAGGTGCCAACACGTACGATGTTTCTAGAAAGCAAAATTTTCAGATGAGGGCAGCACTTATGTGAACCATCAACGACTTTTCGGCCTATGGAATATTATCGGGATGGAGCACCCATGGTCGTCTCTCATGTCCGTATTGCATGGACCGTACTAAGGCTTTCCGTTTGAAACACGGAGGCAAACTGTGCTTCTTCGATTGTCATCGACAGTTTCTGCTGAAGGATCATCCGTACCAGAGGAACATGAATGCTTTTCGTGCGGGCGTTGTGGAGAAGGCCAATCCACCGCCAAGGTGGCCCAAATACACGATATGGAAAGAGGTAAAAGATTTACCAAGTGCTATCGAAGAGCCTGCTAAGGGGTACAAGTGTGACGGATTTGGTCGCACCCATAACTGTTATCTACCATGGATTCTTACAACCAGCGACTCGCAGAGTTGGAGCGGATAAGTCCTGGTGCGCCTATATCGACACAGACTCCACCGACGTCACTGCCTTCTCCATTGACATCGGTGTCAATTTTACGGGAGCAGTATGATCTATTCTTATCCTTCATGTGCGCCGGTGGTCATCCTCCTGCAGATCCGCAGTAGTATAGATATTTGCATGGATATTTGCTGGATATTTGTATTCTTTGTATTATTTAGGATGAGACTCATTGTATGGATATATATTTCATGTATTCTTTACGACGATATTTGCTGGATGTTTTATTTTCTTCAAATTTTATTATATTATTCATATTAAATATATGTTAATTTATCGGTGTTGAGTGTTCAACCCAAGGGGGTCGGCAAACCCAGAAAATTCAACGGAGGGTTGCTCCGGGTCTATTTGTACAGATTGTGAATTAATAAACTGCAGGAATAATAGTTTGAAAACAATTCAGTATTTTTTTTCGCTGTACAATTAGCGACATTTTTAGCGACGTTACTACACGTCGCTAAATACGTCGCTAAGTTGCGACGTTACTACACGTCGCTAATGACGTCGCTAAAAATGTCATTGTACGTCGCAACTTGCTGACATGGCAGTATTGCCAAGTCATTAAAGACGTCGCTGTAATGTCGCTACATAACTCGCTAATTAGCGACGTTAACGTTGCGTCGCTAAACGTCGCTAATCTAGCGACACATTTACGTCGCTAAAAATGTCGGTATAACGACGTTTAGCGACGTTTTTCCTTTCAACGACTAGCTGAAAGACGACTTCTATAAAACGTCGCTAAAAGTAATTAGCGACGTTTATTGGTCATTTAGCGATGTTTCTTTACGTCGCTAATTTTCCTTTTTCTGGTAGTGAGCTATCGGTGCGTGTGACATGCATCATGGTTTAGTACATAATCAGGGTTATCTAGTTAGATGAGACTTGGCATGTAGTTACGTGATATGCACGTCGTATATTCGACTTGTATTCCGTATTGGGCGGGAAGGACAACTGGTAGGCGTATGGGATACACACATTGGACTCCGTAGTATCCAGAGGAGCCACGGATCCAATGACTTCTTTTATACAGATACCGTGTTCTTCGGGGCGATACAGACGTATATATTTGTAGATACCTCATTCTTCGGAATGATGGACGCTACATGTACAGATACCATGCTCTTCGGAGAGTAGACGTTATGCCTACACCTACCCATACGTACCAAGGTTGTCCTCACATTGCATTCACTTAGATGGTTAGCACACCCCTTTATTTTATTCAGTATTGTATATGGCATGTATTTTGTATCTTGTTACGTCCCCCTGAGGACCTGGTTTCCTTCCAGATTTGGACGAGGCTTATTATCCTACCGTGTACGGACCCGGGCAGGCGACGAGGTTCGTATCCGAGGAGGAGCTAGAGGTGTTTCCATCAGAGTACCCTTGATCGCTGGTAGGCATTCCGCCTAGGACTAGAGTATTCCTTATCTAGTTAGCCGATGCTCTAGTCGTACTCTTTATTCTGTCTTGCAGTACTCTTATTTCATCATTTGTAGTGGGTTTGTTCCCATCAGACATATCTGGATTGTACTATGATATTTTAAACTCTGCACTTATTTTTTAGTATTTATTTCAATACTTCTTATTATATTGTCGATGAGATTAGACACTGCCTGATGTTTGATAGTATTAGACTTGTTAGTTTTTAGGACAACGTAGTACGTTTCATTGGGTCCATTAAATTGGGTAATCCCTCGGAGACGTATTAGCTGGCCATTGCCACGTGGCCTGGTCCCGTGTTGGGACTGGGGCGTGACAACCGGATCGCACATCCTCTGGCATGATCAGGACGCCAAGGACGACGATGACGTGCTCGATATCTTCTCCCCTGACCCGTGCCTCCACCGGATCCTTCGACCGCTCGATCTCTTCTCAGAGAGAGCCACAGAAAACAATAACAAGAAAGGCGAAAAAGTAATGAAAGAGGAGAGAGAGAAAGTAAGTTAGGGTTAGGGTTTTTTGGTATATATATCTGGGGGCTATTATAGTAAATTTAGATACTATTCGATTTTCAGTTCGGGTCGGAAACCGAATTCCAAATCCGTAACCCAAACCGAAAACCTAATTTTTTATATATTTTACAACCGAATTTTGACCCCCTTTTTTTAGAAACCGACCAAAACAACTATTTCGGATCGGGTCGGATCGATTTTCGGTTTAAAATCGTTTTTCTCACCCCTAGAAAGATCCGCTATCAAAGTATTTTACATCATGTTGTGTACCAAAACTTTTTTTTTTTTTTACTTTCCGACATAACGCACGGGATCCGACGTAATGTTCGGAACTTTTATGCACACTGTATTGCATGCCTTTGGGTCCACTGTCCTCCAACTCCCATCATTTATAAATGGAAGGAATAATACGTTCCCGTAGCTCGATCCACTGACCTTCTGTCACCCAGCCGGGATATTATACCTCTCCTCGGTAACCACAAAAGTCACTCGAGTTTGGTTTCAAAATATTTCCCATATAATATAAATAAATAGGGAACCTAATTCCAAACTTCAGGGCACCATCAACAGAAATAGCTCTCTCAAAGAAGAAAGAAGAAGCATCTAATCTTGTCCTCATCACCACTACTCTCTCTATATATCTTATTGACTTCATCCCCAATACTAGGAGTCGAGATCGACTGCTACCATATGATGTACTGATATTTCCTCTTTTGTTTTCAGGTCCTCCTTCCTATCGTTTAGAAAGCAACCTAAAACTAGAAGGTTAGGTTTCGATTACTCGATTCCGATCCATTATTTTTCTTCGTAGTTTCTGTGGCGAGTTAATTTTTGTTTGGGACCTAGGTTTGATTGTTGTTTCGCGAATATTTGTTGGAAGAAAACGAACCAAATAGCTGCAACGGAAACTGGAGCAGTACTACCTACAGGAAACTAAATAACCCCTTAGACGCGAATATATATATATATATATATATATATATATATATATATATATATATATATGGAAATCATATCATTTACGTTGATCAATAGGATTGTTGGGACTTTGAAGTTGAAAGTAAAATTATATAAAGGAGAAAATTTTAGTGAAGCTGAAATGAGAATGCTAAGATGTACGATTGGCAATGTATTAAAAGATAGGATAAAGAATGAGTGTATCCGTGGGAAGTTGGAAGCGGCGCCAATTGAGGAAAAGATGAGAGAAAATCGTCTCGGATGGTTTGGACATGTACAACGTAGACCGATAGATGCTCCCGTAAGGAGGAGCGATAATATTAGTAGTTAATCGAGCTGCTAGGACTAGAAGTAGGTCTACACTAACGTGGTTTGAAGTGTTAAAGAAATATATGGTTTTTGATAGTGTTACAGAGTACATGGTCTCTAACAGAGCTGAATATCCAAATAGTTCACCCCAAAAAATTTGGGATAAGGGTTTTGTTGTTTTTCTTGTAATAGGATGATTGGGTTTTGCCTGTTGCACGACATGAAAGCAATTAGAATTGGTGTGTACATTAAGCAACTAAGCAAGTCTTTTGGATGTAATTATTCTTCTGTTTGTTTATCAATGTCGACATGATATTGTCTTTCATGCTATGTTGTATTGGACGCTAGGCGAGACAAAGCGACATGTCACCCGCCTCGCCTAGGCTTTCGTCCAGGATCCGCTGCTCTTGAATCATTTTTTTTTTGCAATTATGTATACAACAAATATGTAGTATAACTAATAAGCAATAAACATTAAGCAATAAGTATAAAAGAAATATAAGAAGCAACAAATATAGAATAACCAATATTCAACATCAAGGATAGTAAGTGTAATTGGACAACCATAGACGGACCCTTTTTTTTCCTGGGAGACCTTAGACGAGGCGCCTAGCATCGCCGCACCAAAGGAAAAAATTTCAAGGTCGAGACGAGTCCTCTCCAACCAGCACGCCTAGGCGCACCTAGGCGTCGCCTGTGAGGCTGTGACAACATAGCTTTCATGTAGATCCCATATCTTTCAACTCCATACATGCATTATAAATACATTGTAATTGACCCCCCTAAATTATTGGGTTAAGAGCAATTAACTCCCCTAGATAGTTTCTGAGCTCTTAGGCCGCTATACTATAAAATCAACCAGATAACACGTGTAGAATGTAGTAGTGAGCTATGTAATTTAGTAGATCAGCATCATATTTAAACAAACTTAAGTATTATTTGAAGGGTATTTTATGCCTCCCCCCTAATGATTCAGGGTCAGTCATTGTGTTTGGATTATGTAGACCAAGGGTTAAGTTATCAGACTTAATCACTCAAGGGATTAAAGTGGAAATCCTAAGATATAATTTAACAAAAATTTTTATAGAGACGAGAGAGAGAGAGAGAGAGAGAGAGAGAGAAGAGAGAGAGGGAAAGTTTTGGAGAATTTGAAAAGGGGAGAGAAGTTTGGAAGAATTGGAAAGAGGGGGTGAAACACCAACAGAGTCGATGCATTGTGGGAAACCAAAAATGTGTCAACTGAGTTGCCATGTTCTAAAGGAAGATACGCCAACAGAGTTGGCAAATTCTGGAAAATCAGAAATGTGCCAACTGAGTTGGCGTGTTCCAAAGGGAGATACGCTAACTCAGTTGACCCATTTCTGGTTTTCTAGACTGCGTCAATTTCGTTTTGGGGTGGTTATGGTTATGGTTAGGTTTTAGGGTTATGATTTTAGGCAAGGTTCAAAGTATCTATATCGGAATAGGTATCGGACCATTCCTATGAGTATCGAGATTGGCGGTATCGGTAGTATCGGCGGTTTCAGATCAGAATATCGGATTTTTTGTATCGGAAAGCAAATAGCTATTAGTAAATTATTAACATTTTAGAAAATATATTTTATATATTTATGCATAATTTTAAATATTTTCAGTGTTGTTTCTTAGTATTTTTGAGATTGAAAAAAATAGTAGTCACCCTTGTCGATTGATTTACATGCGATAGATAAGTTTTCCTATTTTATATGCTTTTACAACCTTACTATGCTTTTACACCTTTACTAATTGGTCTTTTTCATTCAATTTTCTTTGTCGAATTAACCGAAAAATAGACCTCTAATGTCGATATCGATCAGTATCGGGTATCGGTCGGTATCGGATCGGGACATGCCAAACTGTATTGGTATCGGCCGTATCAGATCGGTATCGGCCAATACTGCAAACCATGATTTTAGGATTATGATTAGGGTTTATGGTTATGGTAGAATTTTAGGGTTAGAGTTATGGTTAAGGTAGGGTTTTAGGTTTAGGGTTAGGATTTTTGTGTTATCTAATTAAATAAAGAAATTTGATAATAAAACAACTAATTTTATAGGAGTAAATTAGAAATTTTTACTAAAAAGTAGACTAACCTGCTCTCCAATGCTCCTCCTTGTTGTTGCTTCTTCTCTCTCATCTTTCATGCTTGCTGCCATGCTCTTCTCTCCCCTCTTTCTTCTTCTTTCACCCCATGCCCCTCCCCCAATCCAACTCTTATTCCCTTTCCCTACCCAATCAACGTTTAGTAATTTTTTTTCTATTTCAAACGCCAATATAGTTGGCGCATTCTGTGAAACCAGAAATGCGCCAACCGAGTTCACGTATCTCCCTTTGGAATACGCCAACTCAGTTGGCGCATTTCTGGTTTGCGTCAACTATGTTGGCGTTTCATCCCCCTTCCCAATTCTTCCAAAAATCTCTCCCCTCCCCATATTCTCCAAAACTCTCTCAATAATTTTATTCTGATAATTTAATCATGGCTCTATGTCGCTTGATTTAAGTAAACAATGGTTTTATTTTGAGACATGTAACTTGGAAACGCTGGTAGTAGAACAGTTGGAAAATAATTTAAGAATATATCTTAAGCATTTCAATCAAACTTTGATAACTATAACAACTTTCTTAAATATAGGTTCAAAAGAAATCTACATTGATTGGGGGCATGGGATATTGTGAACTTTGTTTACCGATGATTACATGACCTTTAGGAAGGTTGCCAATGGAAAGATTGAAGAAGAGAACAAAAATAATGGGGATGGTATTCTTTTAGCTCATTGCACCCTCCCTGTCTGATGCACCTTTGTGGGCTGTCTTGAGCAAGGTTCAAAGTATTGGTATCGGAATCGGTATCAGACCATTCCTATGAGTATCGGGATCAGCGGTATCGGTAGTATTGGCGGTTTCAGATCGGAGCATCGAATTTTTTGGTATCAAAAAGCAAACAACTATTAGTAAATTATTAATATTTTAGAAAATATATTTTATACATTTATACATAATTTAAAGTTTTTCCAGTGTTGTTTCTTAGTATTTTTGAAATTGGATGAAATAGCAGTCACCCTTGTCGATTGATTTATATGCGATAGATAAGTTTCCTCTTTTATATGCTTTTACAACCTTACTATGCTTTTACACCCTTGCTAATTGGTCTTTTTAATTCAATTTTCTTTGCCGAATTGACCAGAAAAGAGACATCTAATGTCGGTATCATCAGTATCGGGTATCGGATATCGGTCGGTATTGGATCGGGACATGCCAAATTGTATCGGTATCGGCCGTATCGGTTCGGTATCGGCTGGTACTTCAAACTATGGTCTTGAGGTTATAGGGTTGGTTGTGTAGAGGGGAGAAAAGAACTTAAATGCTATGGGCTATTTTATGAATTACAATTGAATTTGTTGGAATGGGATGATGGATGATGGTATTCTTTTAGCTCACTGCACCCTCCCTGTATGATGCACCTTTATCTCAATTCATCTTATGTTGAGAGATTGATGACTGCAGCTAACAAATATTGCTTGGCTAGATTCCATGGTTTGTGGTATTGGCCAATCTGCAACTGCAACTGCCGAAACTGCTGAAACTACAGAACCGACCAATTCAAAACAACTGAAACCCCTCGAAACCTTCCCAAATCTGCCAATTAAGAAGGGTCCTATACCAATTATGATACAAATATTGCCAACATGCTAGGTGCCACTAACATTTTCCTTAACTTAAAACCTCCTGAAGCTAACCATGAAGGATGCATTTTGTCAGGTCAATCAATCTTGTATGTTATGTGGCCCATTACTATGAGTTGAACTTATCATATCCATGCTCATAACTGTCCTGTATAGTTAATTCCATAGTCTCAACCATTCCATGTCTTAAATAGTTCCTAGTAGCATTTCCGCGAGTTTCTATTTTATAAAGCCGTTTGTGACAAATTAATTTTTACCATAAGGCAACAACACAAACTTTAAGGACCACTATGTTATGTATTACAGCCTCTACGGTTATAAGCACTCAGTAATGTGGGATACGGCTTTAGGGAAATTGTTACTTGTTTCGCTTTTGAGGGCTCCTGCACTGTATATTTTTTAGTGCCATTATGGGCTGAGGGGTTGTGAATGCCTGACTAAATGGTGTGGCAATGGCACTGATAAATTATATTGTTTACAAAGTGGGTGTCAGGAATTATATGCATCCCTTGCTAGCAATAATATCACTTCATTCGTTTGAATTATCTAGATTCCTTCATGAATTATAGATAAATTTGACGACTTGGAAGTGTAATTGACTATATCATCTCGAACTTATGCTGCCTTCTGCACCGAACAAAGGCAGTCATGTATTTGGCCTGGGCATGAAGGAGCGAGTTTCAAAATGATCAAGATATTGACCTTACTTTTATGTGATACTATTGTAATGTCTCTTTTTTAGTAGGTTGCACAAATTTTATGTTAAAACTTATATATGGAAAGTTAAACTGCTTGGATACCTTGACTGTTAGATGTTTCAGTTTCCTTTATCTCAGTTGCTGTGGAACTAATTCAATTTTTTCTTCTATATTGTAGCAAAGTACATCAACCATGCACAAGGATCATAGTACCAGTGATCCTCCATCAACTCCTTCAGGTCGGATTCGACATCGCAAACGCTCCTCAAGTGAGGTTTGTATACTTATTGCCTTGGGTATCTCTGTATGCCTTTTTACTCATCTATTTGTTACTTTAGCATTCCCAAATTCTTCAGTATTGGAGATGCAAATTCGAGGTATTAACACAGAATGGACAACTAAGATATGATACAATTTGATCAGGATGGTCACTTAACGTACTAGCTAGAATTACAATGAAATCTTTTTTATTTGTCTTTTGCTTACTCCGATTTGCTAGGAAATCCCCTTTATGTCTATCTGCGGAGCTTTGTTAGAAAATTGGGTAATTATTATCTTATGTGCTCCTGGGTTGTGTCATAGTTCCGACGTAATTAATTTAGTTTAATGCCTTAATGGAGTGGTCATCTGATGCATTTGACAATTTAGAAAAACATATTAAAGGATAATTTTCCCTCTATTTCAGGTTCCTCTAGATGCCAGTAAAGCTAATGGATCCAATTTGCTGGTCAATGATCGAAACAAATACAGATCGATGCTTATTCGTACTTATTCATCAGTGTGGATGATCGGGGGTTTCTCGTTTATTATCTACATGGGCCATCTATATATTTGGGCCATGGTCGTTGTCATCCAAATCTATATGGCTATGGAGTTGTTTAATCTACTCAGAAAAGCTAATGAAGAGAGACAGCTTCCAGGATTTAGGCTATTAAATTGGTATGCTCTTCAGCGATAAGTCTGTCTTCCGAGATTTCTAGAATGAATTTTTTTATCATCAGCAGATTCTTCATCTGTCTAATTGGAGTTTCCCATGTTATTGTTTTTTTTTTCTTCCTTTATTGCTTTCTTCAATCCTCAGGCATTTTTTCTTCACCGCGATGTTGTTTACCTATGGACGCTTTCTCAGTCGGCAGCTTGTGAACACTGTGACTTCAGATAAATTGTTATATAAGCTTGTGAGCGGGCTTATCAAATATCAGATGTTTATTTGTTATTTCCTATACATTGCAGGTATATTATTTTGCTTATGTACTTTTGGCAAGAACAATATGTTTGTGACTATGTAAAGTATAGACAGGTCTTAACCGTAAGCAGGGCCCTAGGCAGCATTAAATATTACCCCATATATATTTGTGTGCGTATGTGGTGTGATAATGGAGAAACTTAAGAAAGGCTTTGCACGACATTTAGGCTTGCTCCCTGAGTCATGGATGATGAGGGTTCAGGTCATGAAAACAACCTCTCTGCATATTTGGGGGTAAGGTTGCATAAATCTTGACCATCCCTAGACCCTTCACAAGCAGGAGTCTTGCTTGCTGCCTGCGTCATGGATGACGAGGGTTCAGGGCACGGAAACAACCTCTTTGTATATTTGGGGATAAGGTTGCATAGATCTTGACCATTCCTGGACCCTCCACAAGCAGGAGTCTTGTTGCACTGGGGTGCCTTTTTTCTTTCAATGATGGAAAGACTTAAAAAGGATTCTAGAAAAGATGAACCAAAGAGATTCTTAACTATAAACATTAAGAAACTACAACAGAAGATAAAGTCTGCAACTAAAATAGTGAATCAATTATTTATTCACCAACCATTTTACTTATCCTCAAAAGGATTGACAAAGTTAACAAGAAAATAATCATTGTTCATGGTTTTGGGGTCCAGACAGGTATAATCAGGGTCTAGGTGGGCTAAGGTGGACGAGTAGTAGTTGAAAAGGTTGGACCGTGAATGGCAGCTAGCATAGGCCTAGGCGAAGATGGATTTGTGTCATAGGGTATCTAGGTGCCCAGACAACCACTTTTAGAATACTGCTTCAGTGATTGTGATATGTATAAAAGGTACTCATTGGCAAATTTTTCTTGCTGCAAAGGCTTTTGAGCCAAATTGAGACTTCTTTGCAACATGCATAATTTAGTGGAAGTAGCTACTAGAAAGTTCTCCATAATTGAGAACTAGTGTACTCAACTTAAAGAACTTGCTACTTGTTAGGATAAACAAACCACCAGTAGCATCCATGCATCCCATGCCATGGATAGTTTATGGTAGCGGCATTTAGCAGATCTTCTACGATGATATTCATAATCCTCTAAATCAAACCTAGGGTGCTATGAAATTACACTTCCATCCCATCTGGTGGTACATGCGCCTTTCACATGGCTGGTTTATGTCCCAAAGTACCTTTGTAGCTTCAATACATGTTCCGGCCTTCCGGGTTAACAATTAATCACATGGCCAAAATGTGACAATGAATTCAGAGAGGAAATCAAACATCGTGGCTCACTGTATAGTACAGAATGTTTTGGTTGAATTTTCGAGGACTGCTAAGTACTGAAGCTTGTGATGTTATAGGGGTTTGGAGTTCAATACTAGCTGGTCCTTGGATGGATCATATCTTGCGAGCGTTTCTAAATTTTGATATTTTCTTTTGCTTGATGCTTTATGAGCTCTGCTACTTGTATTTGTTACTAGTCTCATGTGTTTTCCTTTAGTTTCATGCTTCACTACTGAGCAACTAAAACTTTCCTTTTGGGTTTTAGGTTTCATGTGGTTCATTCTTACGCTAAAGAAGAAGATGTACAAGTATCAGTTCAGCCAGTATGCATGGACACACATGATCCTCCTTATGGTGTTTGCTCAATCTTCTTTCACCGTGGCTAATATATTTGAAGGAATTTTCTGGTAAAATATACCATAACTACTATTTCATACATTATATGAAACATCTCATTATTTAAGTATTTAAACTGATCTCACACATTAGTTTGATAGCACGATCTATATAGAGAAGGGGTTGTCCTTGTTTGTACCGAGCGATGTAATACTACATTAGGCAATGTGATTCACTATTTCTTATTTTGTTAATACAACATTTTTTTAAACATGTCCTTGGGTGCAAATTAGTATTGTGTGGATTGAATTACAGGTTTCTTTTGCCGTCGTTACTTATTGTTATCCTACATTAGGCAATGTGATTCATTATTTCTTATTTTGTTAATTCAATATTTTATAAAACATTTCCTTAGGTGCAAACATAGTATTGTGTGGATTTAAATGCAGGTTTCTTCTGCCGGCGTCACTTATTGTTATTAATGATGTTGCTGCATACTTCTTCGGATTCTTTTTCGGGAAAACGCCATTGATCAAGTTATCTCCAAAAAAGACTTGGGAGGGTTTCATTGGTGCATCAGTGGCTACAATGTTCTCTGCTTTTGTGGTGAGTGTTAGTCACTTGTTTCTTTTCGTACAAACTATCTTTGATCGCTTTCTACCTAGAATTGTTTTCCTATTAAGTCTTAAATTAGAGGGCGTTCTTGTGCAGCTATTGGAATAATTTTCATGGGTTGCTATTATCTTTCTTTGGCAACTGTTTCCATGGGTTGCTATTATCTTCTTCTTTAATTTAAAGTCATTGTTAGCAAAATACAAGAAATCCAGACAGATGTCTACTAAAAAATTAGAGACTGCCCTTACAGTTTAAATTTCATTACTTTGCTCTCCCGCTTACAGTTTTCATATAACCTGTTAAAGGAAAAGACCAGAATATGCCCAGGAGGTACAATATGCGACTGGCCCTTTAATCCCAATTTTTGCAGCATATAATGTTTTACAAAAAAAAAAAAAGGTTAACAGAAGGCCTCCACTCCTGTATCTCCCCCTTCTCCATCTCTTCGTAGGTGCCCTGGCGGCTGTAAAACAAGCCAAAACGGGGGCTGGCACCAAATGCCACTGGCCGCAACCAGCTGCATTGCCACTTTATCCGTCCCTCTCCCTTTCATTGGCGGACTCTTTCTCTTCCTCTCCCATATCTGTCTAGGTTTTCTGTTGGATTAGAAGAGGATTTGTAAGTCTCTCTCTATATTCAGCGGCGGACTTGTTGGTGCTAAGAGTGGACAGAGAAGAGAGAGAAGTGGGGATGCTGCCTGCCATCGTTTACCACTGCAGGTGCTCTTTGCCTCGCCCACTTATACTTGACATTCCTCACTACTACACGCTTTAGGAGAAGACAGAGGAGAGAGGAAACAAGAATAGGAGCTTCTATATAAAATTTATTTTTAGTAGAGGTGGGAAATAGCCTGCACTGAGCGTCAGTTCTCCCCAACTAATTAGAGCCGGGCTCTGGATGAGCCTAGAGACTAGCAGACTGGCATCAAACATGATGTTCAAGATCTAACACTATAATGGGCTCAGGCACTTAGGCCGGTGGCCCTGTATGCATCATTTAAAATAAGCAGTAGTGGAACTTTTTGTTAACATAGATGTTTATGCCAGGATCATAGTTTGCAGTATCGGCCGATACCGATACAGTTTGGCATGTCCCGATCCGATCCCGACCGATACCGACATTAGAGGTCTCTTTTCTGGTCAATTCGACAAAGAAAATTGAATGAAAAAAACCCAATTAGTAAGGGTGTAAAAGTATTGTAAGGTTGTAAAATCATATAAAACAGGAAAACTTATCTACCGCATGTGAATCAATCGACAAGGGTGACTACTATTTCATTCAATTTCAAAAATACTAAGAAACAACATTAGAAATACTTAACATTATGCATAAATGTATAAAATATATTTTCTAAAATGTTAATAATTTACTAATAGTTATTTGCTTTCCGATACCTAAAAATACGATACTCCGATCCGAAACTGCTGATACTACCGATACCGCCAATACCGATACTCCAATACCGATACTCATAGAAATGGTCTAATACCGATTCCCGATACTTTTGAACCTTGGCCAGGATTGGAAATCACACCTTTTCAGTTTGAAATGAAACCATTTACTAACTTTGGCAACTCAGTTTTTGAGTAAAGATGAATACTTTGTTGACATTTTTGAAAAAGCACCAAGTGTCTATCAGGGTTCACAGTATCAAACTGACCGATTCAACCGCCACCACCCGACCCTGAAACTGCCGAAATCGATACTGAGAACCTTGGTGTCTATCCAACACTTTCTTGGGTACTTTAGCGCGGATTAGCTTTGACCAAATTATTGTTCATTGTCTGACTTGTACCGACTCAAATTAATATGGCTATACACAACAACTGATACACAATAGGTGTTAGGTCTCGAGTTCTAAGATCATATAGTCCTTTCATAGTTAACATACTATTTTCTACTTGTCGATTTCACAGAAATTATAGATTCTATTTAATATTTATAGCTATCAGATACAAAATCAACACTTTATGTGCTTTTGTATTGGCTTTATTATGTTATGTGTAATGTGGGAGCGGTTTTTGCATCATTCTTGATAGAGATCCTCGGACAAGTTTTGTTCTTGCCTGATATTCATGTACATAATATGATAATAGTGATGCCCTTTCCTTCCAAAGTATAACATATGGTCTCATTAATCAAATTTTCTTAGATGCGTCACCCTAACTTTCTATATAATAGCTTTTCCTGCACGTAAGCAACTTGTAACGTTTCATTTTATGATTCAGTTGGCAAATTTTTTGGGATGCTTCCAGTGGTTAACTTGTCCAAGAAAGGTGACTGAATTTTCTTTAAATAGAATGGATCAAATGAAAGATCGACGTATGCCAATATCAATTTCAGCTTGTTGATTATTCTAGACTCATGGTCAATTTTTTTGCAGGACTTGTCTACTGGATGGCTTTATTGTGATCCTGGTCCAATGTTCAAGCCAGATTACTACTCATTGGTGGAATGGGTGCCAGAATGGGTGAGAAATCAAATTCTAAAATTTTCATTTTCCTATATATGTATCATTGTATCTATCTTCACTTTAGTTTCTGTGTGAAACATATACTTTCTTTTTGTACTTGTTAGTATGCTATTTTAGTTTATTGGTTGGGAGATGATTATTATATTGTTAAATTTAGAGTTCGTTTCTTTACTATCTACTCTAGAAATACACATCATGAATCTTCATTGTACATGCCCTTGTCTTTATGTTGTTGGTTGTTAGGGATTTTTTTAATCTAGGAAATTACTTTGTACTCTGACAGGTTAGGAACAGTAGACAAGCAAAGTTATGTACCTGGGCTTAGCTGCTCCAATGAACATCATTAACATATACGGTCTTTGTTGCACATGGTTCTCAATGCGCAAGTTCACTCATGCTTATCTCAATATTGGAACCAACCGCGAAAGGCTATATAATTATTGGTGTTGATTGTTGAGGAATAGGATACATTTAGACAACGGAGATGCACATTAATTTCTTATTAGTCCCAGATGTGCACTACTCCTTGCACATTATGTAAATGTCACCATTATATATATTTTTTCTTTTAAAGGCAACCCTAGTGTCAAGTATTGAAATCGATCGTTTGTGGAGGTTGCACCGATGACGGATAAGATGAGAAAAAACCATTGAAGATGTATATTTGTGCAGGGGAAACTAGTGTGTGCATAAAGGAGTGATAATATTTTATTGATCTTCAGTACCTCCTTTTATTTTCACATATACGACCTCACAATTACTACACAATGATTTTGTAACTGTTTTGATGTTTCAAAACTGTTTAGTATTTGTATTTAACAGTTGAACAAATTGTCAGAGAATCTAGAGAATGGTAAAAATTGATAAGATGGCCTTAATGGTGGACAGAAGAAAACTGAAATACATAAGTATAATGATTGGCCGGTTACTATCTCACATACTGTAGAGAAAGGAGTTATATGATTGTAGGTGAAGGTGCCTCGAGGACCGAGATTAAGACAGATGCTTGCTATTTCTAAAGATTGCCCTTAATAGGGTTGAATGATGAAAAAGGATCATTAAGTACTAAAAGATAGAAGCTTTTTTGTCTTTTCGTTTTTGTATCCAAGTATCGAATTTTCAACTCGAAGGAATGTAGTTCCTTTTTGCTCCTTGGCTTATGTGGCAAAGATATGAATGCAGTTACTATGGAAAATGGTATCATCTTTACTTCTTTGGCTAGACTCTTTTCCATTATGGGGGTGTGGGTTCTGGAGAGTGCTCCTTGCTTGCGGAAGCTTAGATTTCATGACCAAAAGGCAATACCTTTGCCCCTCTTTTACTCCTTTGCCCCTCTTTTACTCATAAGTACCTTGTCTAGGAATTTGACACTAGCTTAGAGAATCAATGACTGGTTGAGAGCCGGTTATAGAAAAGACTTGCCAATTCTTTATTACGTTTCCTAGTGCTACACAGACCAAGGTTTGCAGTATCGGCCGATAGCGATACGTATCGGCCGTATCATATCGGTGTTGGCCTTTGCTGATCTGACACTGACCTAAATTTTCTGGGTCATCCATTACCACTGTTCTGGATCTCTCTCGGTATGACCAGTATATCGGCCCGTGTAAAGGTTTCAAAGGCAAACTGGTACAGTTTGCCTAACCGGTTCGATAAAACTGGATATGCAACTATACCGCCCAGTATATCGCATATCTAGAAATGTTGTATTATTCGGCAATCTCTTTCAACCTCACAGTTTGTACAATCATGCTTGGTTTTGATGTCAGCTTGATCATGCTTGCTTGGCTTGTGTGCAGCCATAAACAAAGTGACTTGAATTTGATTTAATCTTGATATATGGTTAATTAATGTCTATGGACTTGAGTTGGTGAGGTTTGTCGTATTAAGTCTCAAGAGGAGCATACTCCAGACTCTTCTTGGCTTGACAATGCCAGCAGATGTTACCTACAATTACACTCAATGTTACCATTAGTACATGACTAACTTAGCTAGCCAACATCAAAATCAACTGCAATCACATGCCATGGTTTACTAACTAATAGAAAGAGAAAACTGGGCCATATACCAACTTATTAAAACGTTACAAAATAGCAAGCATACATAGAAAAGGGAAGAATTAACGATGAATTGGCTCCAGTAGTGGACACTAGGTACCAGGAGCTAAATGCAGCTTAGGTGACTGTTTTAAGTCTGTAGAACAGCTAGTATCTGGTTTTCAATTTTAAAGCTCTTCACGTATCCATTGTATATATATCTGTGTATGGCCTATTTACAGTAGTGGACACTAGGTACCAGGAGCTAAATGCAGCTTAGGTGACTGTTTTAAGTCTGTAGAACAGCTAGTATCTGGTTTTCAATTTTAAAGTTCTTCACGTATCCATTGTATATATATCTGCGTATGGCCTATTTACAGTTAATTTGAGCCCCCTATTGTTTTATTTATGTCTAAAATAAATGTTCTTCAACAGTTTCCTTGGAAAGAAGTGGCCATTTTGCCTGTTCAGTGGCATGCTTTAGCATTCGGCTTGTTTGCTTCCATTATAGCACCATTTGGAGGGTTTTTTGCTAGTGGCTTCAAAAGAGCATTTAAGTTTAAGGTACTTTCAGATTTACAAATCTAGATTACAAGTCCTAAGAATTTCTTTCTGCTGGAAAGACAGAAATTCGAAAGCAGATTTCATGACGTTGACCTTTTAAACAAATCCAGGATTTTGGTGATAGCATTCCCGGGCATGGCGGAATTACTGACAGGATGGATTGTCAAGTAAGTTGTTCAGACTTTGAGACGTTATTTATCAAATGATCAGTTTACACAGCCATTTAGATGAATAATGGTTACTGAACTTGTTCCATCAAACAGCTGTTCGTCCTTTCTTTGTTTTCTTACAAGTATATAGCTTCTTTGTCGCTTGAACTTTAAATTGGTGCCTATCCCTGTGCTAACTGATACTCCATTTACTGGATTGAGTCTCAGTACACCACTAAAGATAATCCAAATGTAACCCATTTTCACAAGTCTAGCCCTGTCATAGATTTTAAGTGATTTGTTATGAAAATTTCCTTTTACTTCACAAAAAGAAAATCACCTCAGTTTCTTCTGCAGTGTTTTGCTTCTTTATCCTGTGACATATCCCTAATTTTATCGAGCACACATCCATCTTGTGCACCTCAATTTATTGACACTAACACATGACAATGTCAACCTTAGAATTATGTCATGATCAAAGATCTTTCAAAGACTATATGGTATGCATCAAAGCAGTGCGTTAAACGTAAGATGTCAATGGAAGATTTTATAGAAGAAGCTGAGGTATCTATGATCACAAGTTCATTATATATGCCAAAACATGTCAATGGACGATTATGCGCAAAACCTAAGACTAAAACCTTGTTTCTATAACAAATGATCTGGGAAACTACGATCAAAATTCAACTTTGCTTTATCTAATTTATTTTATATTTTTATATATCTTGAAACTGTGGCTAGAAGGGTCTAGTGCAAAACTTCTTGAAGAATATAAGTGTCCTTAAAGAAACTACAGTGAAGAAAACTTATAACTGATTCCTGTGTTCTTTTAATTGTAGAAAGTGCAAGGACCTTAACCAAAAATTATAGACTAAGTTTGCGTTGTCAAAATGTTGCTTTGTAAGTAACTGGAGTTGTATACCTAGTACAGTCAGAATATTCACAGTCAGGAAGGAATCTTTACTTAAAACCATTTCCCAGAAACACCAACCCTCCTCGTAAGGTCCTTGAATCAATCGCCCAAGTGCCAGAACAAGCACCATTTCATGGAATATTATAGCCCTTCTCAAGATGATTGGTATAAAATGACATCTAGAATAGAACCTTCCTACATATAAAACAAGGGACTAAATATTGATTGATGACTTTGGGTTTTGCAAAACTATGCTTGTTCTCTAGTCCTGAAAGATGATAGGTCTCTGCTGAAACTTGTTCAAGAAAATAGGAAACGACTTTGAGAAACTTTATTCAGTTGTGTGACAATATGGATGTCACTGTTATGGTAGCCTCTATATGTAAGCTCCTTACTCCTTCCTGATCTTTACTCCTGGATTTCTTCTTCTATGACTGCCCATCTTGCAACCATCAGCAACAATCAAACAAGTTCCCTATACACTCCTTAACAACCCCGGGCCACGACATGCTCGGGGACCATTGGAGGCTAGACGCAGTAGCTGTTCTGATGTTTGTGAACTAGCCAGAGTGGAGGACCCAGAAAATATTTCCAAGGGGAGTGAAAATTCAAAATACACTAACTTAAATCAAGGGAGCATTATATAGAAGTTCTAGAAAATAAAAAATTATATGCTAATAATGTGGCTTACAAGTTTTGAACACATGAACTCTTTGAATAGAAAGAACAATACTCCAATTGAGCCAACTAATTATTAAATACATATGGAAATAAACTTACTATAACATAGTCGAAAACTATATATAGTGAACCCATAAACACGGGGAGCGGCCACTACCCCTCAGTCTAGAGTAGGTATTGCTTTTCTTTTTTATATACACATTCTTTCTTCTTCTATATCTTCCTCCTTTTCCATCTATCCACTTCTCTCCACCAAGACTCTATTTTTTCTAAGTTGGAGTTGTTTCTACTAAGGAAAACAATTCCAAATGTTATCACATCTGAACCCTATCTCGCTTTTGCTATCCAGGTTTAAGCTAAATAATTCCATATCACCATGCTTGATGCTCATGTGAGCTGGGAGAGATTTTTCTAATGGTTGTTGAAGCGAGGAGTTTAGTACCAAGCAAAACATGCTTTGTAAACTGCTTTGCTTTGTCACTAGAGTGAACTACCAGCTTTTTGACTACTTTCCTTCCTCTGTTAATTCACATCAGTGTAGTGAAGTGGTCACCAAAAATAAATATAAGGCCAACCAATTTAACATGATTAAGTTATAAGATTTACTCATTATTTATGAGAATGTGTTTTGCATAACTTCATGTATCAAAAAACATGGAAGACACTTGGATAATCTGGGATTTGAAATCAACAATGCAAATATGCTAATTTGTAGATGTCTGCACAAGACATGGATGAAGTCATCAGTGTGAAATCTGTTACTACCTGCCATATTCTTTTTGATGAACCAGATCTTAGGGGGTAAATGTTGGCTTAGTATCCGTGCAACAGCATAGACTACGTGATTGGCTGAGCCGGTCTACAATCATTAGGCATGTGCCTAGGGCCCCATAATTTAAGGGCCCTCATATTTTTATTATATGTGTGTGTGTGTGTGTGTGGAGCAAAAAGGAAATAAATCATCTCCTTAATTATTTAATTGACCTAAGGGCCCAATGATTTAAGGGGAATGACAATCATCTCATTTCCTTAATTATTTAATTGACCTAGGGCAACCATCTCATTTCCTTAATTTGCCTAGGGCCCCCGAATGTCTTGAAATGGTCTGGTGATTGGGGTTCGGTTCGGTTTATTATTTAAATCCGAAAAATCCATTTAGTATAAAGCCCATTAAGCTGACCCATTTAAAATAAAAATAGGGTTCGAATGTTAAAAACAATCCAAATGAACTTTGGGTCTGGGTTCGGTTACAAAATGTGAAACCAACATATTTTCGTGTAGAGTTTGTGGTTTAATGAATCGGGCCTGTTGACAGCCCTAGTCACAAATCTAGGCAGTTTTATGTATAGGTTATCTTAGTCTAGGTTATCTTAGTCTAGTGAACATTTGTAACATTACTGGACATACTTCTTCATATGTATGCACGATCTTTGACCTCACGAAAAATTATTTTATTATGCTGACTGTTTGTATTGTTCGCTGCTTGCACTGTCTTTAGATGGTCATGGCTGTTTTTGCATACATATATCATCAATCCTTTGTCATGGGTGAGAGCGTTTCAATTGAGATGATTCTCGACCAGGTAGGCCCTTTTTTTTCTTACTCCTAGTCTTCTCTCATTTGCTATCACCTTCTTGACTTCTATCACCGGATTTTCTTGCAGATACTAAGGAACCTCACCCTTGAGGAGCAGCACATTCTGTACAGGAAGCTCGGGAATATCTTTGAAGAAAGACAACTGATGCGGTCTTGAAGTCCCCATCTTCTCGCTAGCTCATTTTTATCCCATGTACATGATGTTCTCTACTGGGTCCTCAGCACGATTGCTGCATGGGCTTATGTAGTTTAGAGCCCGCTTTAGCTGTACACCACTCAGTATTTTAGAGGCATGTATAGTCTTGGAAACTCATGTGATTGCGGTTGCACATAAAATTAATACTCGTTCCTTTCGCATGTTGTAACTATTCTGCAACCCCTTTTGAGAATCTGTAGTGGTTTAGTGGAAGATAGCCAAGGAGAATTGATTTATTACACTTTCTAATTTATATTTTTTTCCCTTTTTTTTACTGCGTCGGTAAAATAAGAAACTAGGGCTGAGACATGAAGTTCGTCTCTGCACAAATTCTTATCCTCGCGTATCTAGAGTTAAAACAACTGCTTGGGGATGATTTTCTGCACATAAATCTTCATATAGTGACAATAATTCTATATCTACTAGTGATGACAATTTTCTTTTAAGATTCATCCATCAAACTTAATTCTTGCTTGAAAGTTCTGTTGTTAGATATGTGGCTGGCTTGGTCTATGGTTAACATGTACTTTGCAGTTGTATGTCTGAAGTTGAAACTTGTAGTTGTCATTTGAGCTATAGCTGAGGATAGGCTTTAGAAACAAAACTGTGTTTATGCACCTTTTTCTTTTTTGTTATTGCAACTTGAATGAAGACTAGTGTCCTTTCTAAACACAGTTTTTCTTCTTGGACTGCGTTTTAAATTCAAGAATGGTGCTACGTTTAACATAGAATGATTTTAACACTAGTTATCTACATCTAGTTCCTTAATGTCAAATGGAGAAAAGTGACATGAATATGAAATCATCATCTATATGTTAAACATAGCACCATTCTTGAATTTAAACACAAAGTCAAAAGAGGCAGAGACACTAGAAGAACATAACCATGTGAGGTCTCTAGTGTCTTATTTGTGGTCATAGAGCATAAGTGCAAATCTAAGTACGAAAACTAATATAAATAATATTTATTAGATTAGCAGGTAACATTTATTAAGTTATTTTTGTACATTTCAAAATATTAACTAAATATTAAGTAGTCATTGATTACTTATTAATTAGTTCATGAGAAAATTGAGTTGCATTCCACTTTATTTATCATAATTCAAGATGTATTTTACTGTTTTACCATAATGTACAACACTCTCCACTTCTGTTAAAAATTAACGGTCAACTTCGTTGACTATTAATTTTTGACCGAAATACCCCTATCAAATCATTATTATTATCAGTCTCCATTCTCAGCCTGGGAAGAGGGAATGGGTATTTCGGTCAAAAATTAACGGTCAACGGAGTTGATCGTTAATTTTTGACGGAAGTGGAGGAAATTGTACATTATGGTAAAGCAGTGGGGTGCACCTTGAATTATGATAATAAAGTGGAGTGCAACTCAAATTTTCTCTTAGTTCAATTGGTCATTAGAAAAAAACTTTTGTTAAAAGAAGGCAAATCCATCTCTTCCCTTCCACATCCAAAGGAGGAAAGAAGATGTGGAAAGGGATCATTTGGGAGGGGACATGAACTGCAATTATTTTTTTGCTTTCTCATCCATTCCTATCATTTACCAAACAAGGGGATGTAAGAAATTTTGCTAAATTCCTGAATGAAGTGAGAATCTTTGTTGGGAATCGGACACGTCCTGCAAGCATTCCGACACCGTGTCTGAGAGTGCCCGCAGCTGAAACTTTAGGTCAACCCACCTGAGATAATCAACCCCTGTCTAACAAACACCAAGCACAGATAAAGACAAGTATATGGCAGTGACTACGTCACCTGGACAAATATCAACCTTTATAACTGAGGTAAAATTACAAGATTGACAAAATCAATGTTGAACCATTTGCCCTAATATATTCAACCCTCTCACCACACTTAAGAAGAAAAGAAAGAGATTAAAATTGAAATCACTTTGATCTGATGATATTCATGAGAGAGATGAATATAGCTGGTGCATTGGTCGTTCCAAATGGCATAACTATGAACTCCCAATGACCATATCTAGATCTGAACGCTATCTTGGGTATGTCCTACTCTCTGACTCTGATTTGATGATACCCATACCACAAATTGATCTTAGAAAATACAGCTGCCCCGCTTAGCTGATCAAACAAGTCATCTATCCTGGACAAGGGATACGCGTTTTTAATGGTTTTCGTATTTAGTGTTCTATAATCAATAACTAAACGCGATGAACCATCATTCTTTTTAACAAGAAGTAACGGGGCTCCCCAAGGCGATGCACCAGGTCTAATGAATCCCTTGGCTCTCAAATCCTCAATCATCTGGTACAAGATCTCCAACTCAATGGTGATATCCTATAAACTCTCTCTGAAACTGGCTCTGCTTCCGGGATCAAATCAATGTAGAACAATAATAGTAAAGCAAGTCTAAGCTAAAAAGCAACAACCAAAGCTCCACGAAAGTAAAATAATAGAAAGTAAAAGAAAGTTCAAAGATTCGGCAAGGTATACTTGTCTAAAGCGAGCTCCCAGCCTAAACATTCTAGTCCACCACCACGAAGGGGTTCAGAAATCACACTCCGGGTCTCAAGACCAAGCTCCAAGCTCAAGAGAGAAAGGGTGAAGAGAAGAGAGAGAAAGAGAAGAGAAATTAAAATAAATGAAAATCAAGGGCTATTTATAGAGAAATTCTCAAAAAGATCTTAAAAATAAATGAAAATCAAGGGCTATTTATAGAGAACTTCAACCTAGTACCCAGATTCGGCAAGCTATACTCATCTCATGGTCTCGAAGCTGCCGAAACGCATAAGTTATCACTGTCATGCTGCATAAGGACACACCCTAGTCCCACTCATGAAGCATCACAATACACTGAGAACCCACCTGGTCCCACTGGAAGTGTCAGAATAGGAGCCGAAATCAATCTCCGCTTAAGCTTCTCGAAAGAAGTCTGACAAGCATATGACCACTCAAAGCGTACATCCTTACACGTCAGTCATGTCAAGGGTGCGGAGATCCTAGCAAAGTCTACCATAAACCGTCTGTAGTAGCCTGCTAGACCTAGAAAACTGTGCATATCTGAAGCTGTACGGGGTACTGGACAACTCTTAATAGCCTCTACTTTCTTGGATCCACCTCGACTCCTCTACCAGAAATAATATATTCCAAGAATGAGATACGATCAAGCTAGAATTCACACTTGCTGAACTTCGTGTATAGTTGCTACCCTCGAAGAATCTGAAAAACTACGAAGATGCTGCTCATGCTCTTCCTCACTCCGACTATAGACCAAGATATCATCAATAAACACTATCACAATCTGGTCTAGGTAAGGCATAAAGATGTTATTCATAAGAGATATGAATATAGCTGGTGCATTGGTCGTTCCAAATGGCATAACTAGGAACTCCCAATGACCATATCTAGATCTGAACGTCGTCTTGGGTATGACCTGCTCTCCGACTCTGATTTGATGATACCCAAACCGCAAATCGATCTTAGAAAATACAGCTGCCCCATTAAGCTGATCAAATACGTCATCTATCACGGGCAAGGGATATTTGTTCTTAATGGTTTCCGTATTTAGTTTTCTATAATCAATAACTAAACGCGATGAACCATCCTTCTTTTTAACAAGAAGTAACGGGGCTCCCCAAGGCGATGCACTAGGTCTAATAAATTTCTTGGCTCTCAAATCCTTAATCATCCGGTACAAGATCTCCAACTCAGATGGTGACATCCTATAAACTCTCTCTGAAACTGGCTCTGCTCCCGGGATCAAATTAATGTAGAACTCTACATCTCTAACTGGTGGTACACCTGGTAGCTCGTAGGAAAATACGTCAAAAAACTCATAAACTACCCTAGAAAACTGTGCCTCATCGGCCTCCGCCATCATCAATGTAACCACTGGTGACTCTACTGCACCTCTCAAGAATGAGAACTCCCTACCAGGTACACGAAGATAACCTTGCCACTATAAAAATCTATCATCGCATCTCGCACTCAACCAATCCATCCCAAGGATTATGACATCATAATCGCCCATAGAAAACTCTATCAGCCTCGCAAGAAACTCTCTTACGTACACTATAACTCTACACGAGGGATATACTTTATCTACTCCCACGAGACCGTTACCAGTAAGTATATTCAACCTTAAAGGTAAGAACTCGGACTATAATCAAACTCGTGTTGCATAGCGTGCAGGTATAAATGAATGCGATGCACCAGAATCAAATAAAGCTGAAGCTGAATGAAAGTGGACGAGAATGGTACATGTTACCACCTCTCCTGCTTCCAAAGTCTCCTCCATCGATAGCAATAAGGATCGACCCTGCCCTCTGGGTGCTAGTCCCCTCTGTTGCTGACCTCAAGGTCTCACCTGTGCCTGGACTTGCATATACTACTGCGGCCTCTGCTGGAATGCCTGAGCTTGTGGAGGCAAAGACCTCTGATCCTGTTGCTGCTATTGTACCGGTGCTGGTACCCTGTACTGCGGTGCTACTGGCCGAACTGCTGACTGGGCTGATGATGATCCAGTTTGGTTCCTCCTAAGACATGTTCCGACCATGTGGTCTGATGTCCCACACACCAAGCACAATCCCTGTGCCCTACGACACTCTGATATTATATGCCCAGGTTTTCCGCAATGAAAAAAACTAGGAAAGAAGAAGAAGATGACTGTCTCTGCTGAGGGCGCATTTGGAAAGACTACTGAGATGATGTTTTCCTCCTTGGGGATCCAATCGTCAAGGCTCGTACTGCTGGAACTGGTACATATGACTATGATGCTGATCCTCCTAAAACATTGGGCCTCTTCTGGCACAAAACTTAATCTGTAATCCTCTGCGATGTGTACTCATACCTCCTGGCTGCCCGCATCACAACGTCGAAGGTCTGAAACTCATGCTGCTCCACTGCCAAGATAATATCTAAATATAGTCCCTATTGGAACCTCATCGCCCTCTCCAAGTCGGTCGCTACCAAAGTGGGATCAAACCGACTAAGCCTCGCAAACTCCGTCGCGTAACCGTAGACGGTCCTGCCCTCCTGCCTGAGGTTGTTAAAGCTCTGTTGAAGCTCGTAACGCGATACCGCGTCAAAATACCTCACCTGGAACCTATCACTAAAAATCGCCCATGGAATCGGTGTTGTAAGAGAACCCTCCTGCGCTTCCCACCAATCACGAGCCAAGTCCAACAATTGTAGCCTCACTACTGCTACACGCTCTCTAGACGGAGTCCCTGCTGCCTCCAAGATTACCTCAGTGTCCTGCAGCCAAGCATCGAACTAAATCGCGTCATCTGTGCCATAGAAGTACGGAGGACTGAGATGCCTAAAGCTGGTTGCAGAATTATGGATCTGAGAACCACCTCGCTCCAACGCTGTCTGGACCGAATGAGTAAGCACGTCACTCTGGTACTGTTGGGTAGTCAAGAAACCTCGAAGGACATCCATCAGTGCTCGAACAACATCCTCTGGCTGCTCGGGCTGAACTGGGTGCACCGGTGCTGCCTGCTGGTCCGGTACTGTCGACCGATTTGCCTCAGGATCTACTATAGACTCTGCCCCTGAATGCTGAGGTCGATCTCCTGGAATACGCTGGACTCCTGAGTGTTATCCCTTCTCGAGCTGTACACAATCCATCTGGCCGATAGGAACATGAACAGTGCCCCTGAAAGTTAAGGACACAAGAGTCAAGCGAATAACATGATAGATCAACAAATAAGTAATAACAGATCAAGAATCAGGGATAGAGAAAATTACTAGGGATCAAGGGAAATAGTTTAAGATTGAGACACCTAGCAACAACAACAACCCCCATATATCTGTAAAAATTAGATCAAATCTGCTCAAACAGACATAATCCGCTCAGGCAGACCTATATGGGCCACTACTTAAACCATGTCATGTCCCAAAACCAGAATACTGGAGAGATAGACTGACAAGACCATCTACGTATACTTAAAGCACATCGGTACTCTGCATATACGGTGAAGCTGTAAGACATGAGGGGTACTACTACAAACCAACAGTCAAGCCTAGGTCCAACAAACCCTAGTGTCTCAATCACAAGAACAACAGAAATAATAACAAGATGTAAGATAAAATATAATAGTAAAGCATCACAAACTATAATATACAGATTATCATGAAGCTAGTGAACACAAAATGAATAAACTAGCCAGAATCTAAGTCATACATGATCAACCCTAGGATATGTCAATTATGCTGTTGCTCATAGGCTAACAGATTAAACCAAAACACGAGCAAAATACGTGCTCGACGGCTAAAAGCCAACAAAAGTAGAATGTACATCGAAGTCGGGAAGTAAGAAAATCCACTCAAGTGGTCTGATTCTCCTGGTGGTCACCATCCTCGGGAAGGTACGGAAGATCCTTCAGTGCTGCTACTGGATCTGGCCATGCAAAACTAGTGGGGTTAGACCCCAAATAGCAAGTACCACAAAGGAAGCTAATCTAGGAACTTAAACCAACAACACAAGCAATACAAATACTGAAAGTAAATACTTAATGTAAATGATCTCAGGATAATAAAAGAAATACTGTAAACCTGCAATGAGACATATCCTGAACTAATAATCAAAATAGAATAATACGTGCAAAAAATAAAGGTGTGATCATGTAAAGCCTAGACTAACCATCATCCATCAATCAGGGCAAATCATATAAGTACGGCTTGATACTTTTACTAACTAGAGTTATCACAATCATCATTACTAACAATTATAATGCAACGCGATACTAGGGTTTCTTCTGATCGCATTCCCCTGTAGACCGTTTGGGATATTCATACGCACAAACCAGCCACGGATACTCCTCAGGATACTCCACAAGATACACCACTGGGTACTCCACAAGATACTCAACAAGATAACCATATGGATAACCGGGACTGCATGTAATATAGGAAAATCCCTAGCCATGTACTAAGTGAATCTCTAGTTAATAACTCCTAGCTTTTTCTTGTATGAATCTGTGTGTGACATTACGCATAATCCATCCTAGACATGATGCAACAAAACAAGCTCTAATAGTAATATGGACAATATTTAATATACATTGCACAAACAAACTCATGTAAGCCACGACAACAACCAAGCCATGTAAAACCAACTGAAGCTAGGTAAAGCCATGTACAACCATATGAAGCCATGTCAATCCAGGTGAATCTAAGTCAAGTCAAGTCATCTTAAGCCATGTAAGTTCATGTCTAGTCAGGTCAATTCATCGTGTGTCCAAGCAAAAGCTAGAAGAATTAAAATAAAATCACAAAAAATCAAAAATTCCTAAAGAAAGAGCACGATCGGTATACCGTTGGTACAGTCCAGTACACCGTCAGTATACCAGTCCAGAGATATAAAAATACAGCAAGTCTGGATTCCAACAAATCGGTATACCGTCGGTATAATGTAGTATATCGTCGGTATGTTGTTCCAAGTAGGTAAGAAAGGTTCTGGAAAACAAAGTTCCACAAATCGGTATACTGTCGGTACACTGTAGTATACTGTCGGTATACCGGCCAAGACAAATATCCTGTAGTCGGTTAACAATGTTGGCAAAGATCGGTATACAGTAGTATACCGTCGCTATGCCGATAGGGTTCACACAAAATATCTAGAAATCTAAGTCGGTCGAATCGGTATGACATCGGTATACTGTAGTATACTGTCGGTATGCTGGTTTCCAAGAAAAATTAGGTCAAAGTCATGTTTGATTTTCGGAACCCAAATTAAATCCCAAAAATTACTAGAACCAAGTCTAACCAGGAGTCAAGTCTAGTGGTAAGTCTCATATCACAATATGGACTAAAACTCACGATCACAACTCCAGTACCATTTTCGTTACTAAGTTACCAAAAAGAGATGGGACAAGATTCTAACAGAAATCAAAATTGAGACATTCAAAAGGCTAGAAATCACGAGATGGACAACAATAGTAAAGCAGGTCTAAGCTAAAAAGCAACAACCAAAGCTACAGGAAAGTAAAATGACAGAAAGTAAAATAAAGTTCATAGTTCGGCAAGGTGTACTTGCCTAAAGCGATCTTCCAACCTAAATATTCTAGTCTACCACCACGAAGGGGTTCAGATACCACACTCTATGTCTCAAGACCAAGCTACAAGCTCAAGAGAGAAAGGGTGAAGAGAAGAGAGAGAAAGAGAAAAGAGAAATAAAAATCAAGGGATATTTATAGTGAAATTCTCGAAAATATCTCAAAAAGTAAAATAAATATCTGTCAGGCAGTATACCGTCAGTATATTGGTTAGGTAGTAAAGTTTCAATTTTAAAATTTTTTGAGCTTCCTCGAGATCTAATAAAATACAATAAATAGCACAAAATACGTATCCGCATAAAATACGAATATTGTGAGACGAGTCTCACAAGACTGGACCCCAACAATCTCCCCCTCCAGCTTGATGAGAGGGTGTTGACCCCATGGTTTCTCAACTGGACTCCATGCTTGTCGCCCCGCGACAGAGTTCCTGCTCCCCTATGTCACCGATCTCTGACCCCCCGAGTTGCTTTGCATCTTCCTTCGTCTCCACCTCATCGACCGTCACGTAGACGCTAGCTTCCATACGTAGCACCTTCTGTACCACTGGGATCCTGTCAACATCAATGACACGACTGAGACCAAAGTTCCTGACTATCAGTGAGTCTTGGCTGCCTATCTTCGACTTCCGTCTTCCACCAAAATGTGTTAACGTTCCGACAAGATTCTTCACCCTTGGCTGGCCCAACCAAGCGGCCGGTACGATTCTTCTGAGATTCAAACTCCTGAATCTGCCCACCTTCGTGTTCGAACTTGAAGCTCCCCCATACATATGCGTCATCGAGCAAAACATCACACACTATGCTTGTCATCGATGACCCACAGCTCCCCTGTGTGAATGGTGATGCTCCCGCCTCAGATTGAGTTTGCTGCAAACTTTGATCTCCCCCCTGGCCTCGAACGGCTAAAACTAATGTCGCTCTGTGAAGCTTTGGCAAACCACTCATCGCCATAACCGGATACGTGAAGCAACCCCCACCTGGAGACCGACCAGCTATCATAGAACCGACATACTGACCCTCAATCTTTGGCTCATTACCATTCGTCAATTTGTCTCAACGAACCAAATCCTCCGTAATCCTCAAAGTATCTCAAAGTCTCTCCTCAGAAAGTTTATGACGATCCAACTCCTGTCGAATACCTCTCGAGCCTCCATCCGATGTCTGTGGCCTGCCTGTACAACTCAACGGCTTGAGCATGTACATGCCACAACATAAATCTCCTCGAGCCAGCTGTTAGGAACCCTTTGTAAGCATCCAATCTTTGTCCCTAAAAAAACTTCAACAGCCATCATCTGCCAGCCTTCCTACCGAAACCAAGTTATAGCGCAAACTCGATACATGTCGCACATCCTTGAGAACGAGCTTCTCACCAAGCTCTATTGTCAAGTGCACATCACCGATGCATATAACTACAGTCGTCCCCTTGTTGCCCATCTTCACACGTCCAAACCTGTCGTCATGGTATGATGTGAAGATCCTCCTATATGGAGTGGCATGATACGATGCCCCCGTGTCCATAACCCAATCGCCAACATGACACATGCCACAAGGTTCCTCTGCGTCGGTTGTTGCAATGATGAGATCTCCTATAGCCGTGAGATCATCCTGATCAACCTTGCCTTTGGCCTTATCAGCTTTGAGCTTCATGCAGTTACTCTTGCTTGATATGACCCATTTTACCACAGTGATAGTAGCCCTCCTTGCGGTCCACAGTTGCAAGATCCCGAGAACTCCCTCATGTCTTCGCCTGTGACTTGGGTCTTCCCTTCCCGTAGGAAGCCACCAGAGCTGTAAAGCCCCTCACCCAGAGATTTAGTTATTTTAATTTAATATAATACAATACCGACGCGGTGATCAGTTGGACCTTTGATTGAATAACATTTAGAATTATTATTTGTATTATTAATTAGGATTAAGTAAACAAAAGTATCCTTTAAAAATATTTTATGTAGCTTTAATTTTTAGGAGCACAACATTAGCCATTATCTCCAAACAAATTTTATATGCATGATCTAGACGAGCCCACCTTAATTTATGATTATCATATCCACTCAAACACATATCCTTGTGCTCTATTTTTAATATAAAATATTCGGGTTAAAAACTTAATTTCTAGCACCTACAGTGCAATCGTTGACTATTCCAATTTAAATTGGAGATCCAATTTCGACCAATTCTTTCGACCTAATGCATGATCATGATCTAAACTAAGTCTAAGATACACATGATACATGTGTCCCACTCTATTGAACCTCTATGTGCTACCTATCCTCAATAGTCACAAATAATCAATTTCCTAGTGAATCGGACCAAACTAGTCAAACTAAACCGCAACGACCCGAACCTGACCCAACTAGAAGTAGTTGGACTTAACCTAGGTTGACTAAGCTAGGTTTGAACGTCCATATTAGATATTATTTCAGTTTTGGACAGCCATGAGTTTATTAAATCATTAGGGTAGAATGTGAAAGGGAGGGGGTTATAACTTGTGACCTTTCCTTACCCCATTGGTAACTCCAAACCCTTCCCCTCCCCACTAGGCTATCCATAACCCCCTCTCTTCACCTCCCCCATTCAAACCACCTGAATCAAACTTATTTCTAACTCTCTTCCTCATATTTTCTCTTCACAAACCATCTCCAAATTATTTCTCTATCTCCCTCCACACCCCCATCTATCCAACCCTACCCAGGCTGAATCTGAATTCAGCAACACCCCCACCAATCCGGCCCTACCTCCCTCCACAATAAGTATCATTCTCTAAAATTTTGAATGCTTCTTCCTATCCCTATCCTTGCCACTTTCTCTTCACAAACCTTCCATCAAAATTTACTATAAGTTCCTCAAAATGGCCCTCCATCAGAGGTATCCAGGCTGAATTTGAATTCAGTGTATCCTCTTCTCAGGCCACTCCACCACCTTCATAGCCTCCAAACTACCACCACAGCACCCAAATATCCTTTCTCTACCTCTCCTTAACAATTTTCATTTATAACTCAGCACCTAAATCATCCCACAACTCCCCCAAATACCCCCTACAAAACGAAGACACCATGCTGAACCCGCCAACAATATCACCACTTCAACACCTTGTTGCCACCACTTCCAGAACCAAAAATCCTTTAACAACTACCCTATCTTCATCCTCTACCTCTCCCTAATCTATCTAATCTCCAAAGTACTTGGAGAAATTTTTTGAAGCCCCGGACAGCAGCTACGAGATGAAGTGTCCAAATCTGGACATATTTGTGCAAGTAGTGCACAACCCTCTTTTGCCTTTCCATTTTACTTTGGTAATAGCTCCAACTCCTCCTAATCAACCCTTTCTACATGTACTTCATATTCCTATTAAATTTCACCAACTTTCTATTCATATTTTTATGATATTACACCAAGAACACATATTGCTTCTCATGTCTAGACTTGAATGTTATTTATGCACTTGTTGTCATATTCACTTTGCCATGATCTAAAATCCATGAAACCACTTAAAAAATATAATTTTTACCCTAATTGTTACTAAATTTCAGAATATATAAGTTTTGTTTAGGGTGTTATATATAAATAAATACATGGTTGAGACATGATTAAATGTTGTGCAACTAGTAGTGCACTTTGCCTAGGTTTGTGATAACTAGTTTTATTGTTTATAAATACTATGTTGGAATATATAAGATGCCATGCTAAGGTTGTTCACTAGTTATAGTAGTGTTTGAACACTTGTTTCATGACAAATACAAGTTAGAAATGAGGTATATGCCATGATCATATTATAAATCCAGATTTGACTTGTCTATGTATACTTGACATTTTGTAGTAGAACGAGAGTTGTATATAGTTGGATGAATAGATATACTTGAGAAATATAGTATGTGATTGTTTGTGATGACCCTAACTTGACCTATTGTTAATGCTCATGTGCATGTTTTAATAAACAAAACTAACCCTAGGTTGGTTAACATAGTTTGACACTTAGTGAATACCAAGGTTGATGATATGTTGTATATGGAAATCTAGTGTGAGAATACCTAGTACCTACATGAACCTTCATTATAACCATGTTTATGAGGCTTGATGATGTTATGTGACTAGTAGGCTTGGTGTTTACACACTTTCTTGGTCCTTGACTAGTGAAACTTAGCCAACCTACTTTGTTAGAACCCATACTTATTTTAAACTCTAAATAACTGATGGCATTGTATAAGTTGTATCCTTGATTAATTTAGACCCTAATTGTCTAATGATTAATGACGTAGAGTAGTTGTACTCTTATGCATTCTTAGTGAACCGTGTCATAGTGACTGATTTTATAATATTATATATTTAGGCTCTTGGGATCGCACGAGCGTGGATTCAAGAGCAGGTTCTTTGTATTATCAGCTTGGATTTCCAAGTAAGTGTACCTTGCCAACTTGCAGTAAATCATGTTATATTATCGACTTGTGTTTTATTTTATATATTTTTGTGATGTGCCTGCTCAACCTAGGACCGTGAGATATTGCTTAGCGTCCGAACAAGATTCGGGTGTCGACGCCGTACGCGGAGTCATGTAACGTCACTTAGAGAGTTGATACCACGATCCTATATATTTTCGTGCTTGATTTACCAAGTACTTCATACCATAGGACACTTGATACTATTTGTCAATACCCCATTTCCAGAGCAGGATATTTTTTATTTTTTTATTTTTTTTGGTTAATTGTGTATATATTATAAATAATTATATTAATATTTAATTATTGGTTATATTATTTTTTTATTAGTTATTTTAGTATTTTGGCTAGCCTGGACCCATGTCAGACCCTAGTGGACCTATGTCAGACCCAACCAACACCCTTGTCAGACTTATTTATTGGCTTAGAATAGTTATTTATATTTTTATTAGTTAAGTTGGAGTGATTAGGAATTTATTAGAGTGCTTTTGGAACCCCAAACCCAAAACCCAAGTTGCATGACTAAAGGAGAGAGTGTTTTAGTCTTTTTGGCTTTATGCAAACCTATTTTCATGTGAATGGCCGGCCCCTAACCCCTCTTTCCAGACCTGGATAGCAGCCCCCCCCCCCCATTCTTCACTTTTTCTTCTTTTTCTTCTTCTTCTTCTTCTTCTTCTTCTTCTTCTTCTTCTCCATTCTCCATTCTCCATTTTCTTCTTCTTCCTTCTTCCAACAAGTTTCAAGTAAGTCATTTCTTCTCTTTCTTATTCTATTCTTCATGGATGTAAACCCTAACCCTTTGTTTTCCCCTAACCTAGGTGTGTAGAGCTTAGATTTGGTGTTGGAGCTTGGGTTGGAAGCTTGGGAACTTGGTGTGGTGAATTTGGGACTTTTTGGAGACTTTGGCCTTGGGATTCCAACTCTCAAGAGGTAAACCCTAACTTTACTCTTACCAATTGCTCTAATATAGTGTAATTAGTGGTTTAGAACCTTCCTAGACCTTAAGGCTACCCGTGGGAGGAAGTTGGAACAAGTTTGGTTGTGTTTGGAGACTTTGACATTAGGTTTTGTGTCAATTTTGGGTGAAATCTGAGATTGGCCCAAATTTGGGTGATGCCCTAGGTTAGACGGACCTAGGTAGACGTTCTTGGGTGTTTTGGGGGTTAGTACGTGTCTCTGTTCGAACACGTGAAGTCGTGTCGCAGAGAAATGAGCGTTTCGGACGTTTTGGGGGTTTTTGTCGTCGTAGGTTCTATGTGCGTGCGTATTTTTACCACGGACCTAGAATCGACGAGTTAGTATTTTTTTTTAAGATTTAGACATCGTTTAGAACCCGTGGGTAAATTTTGGGCCGATTCCGAGTAGGTTTGGTGTGCGTTTCAGGAGGTTTTGCGAACCGCACACCACGTGTTCGTCGAAATGATCGAATGGCCATTTCGACTTAGTTTCTTGGTTTCGGGCTTGTGCGCACGTTGGATTAGCTTCGGGGAGTATGTGCTAGAGTTCTCGGATTGTATTATATATATATATATATATATATATATATATGTATTTGTGTGTGTCGGGGTGGTTGAGCGCGTGTTGGTGGGGTGTTGGGTGTGTTGTGTGTGTTGTGTATTAGAGTGTCTTTATATATATGTATATATGTTTATATATATATATATATGTGTGTGTGTGTGTGTGTGTGTGTGTGTGTGTGTGTGTGTTTCTATATATATATATATATATATATATATATATATATATATATATATATATATATATATATATATATATATATATATATATATGTTTATGTGTGTGTAGTTGTGTGAGTGTTTATGTGAGAGTGTGTATGTGAGAGTGTATGAGTGTGAGTGTGAGTGTGTGTTTGTGAGCGTGTGTGTGAGTGTGGATATGTGTTTATGTATATATATATATGTATGAGTGTGTGTGTATATATATATATATATATGTGTGTGTGTTTGTGTATATATATACGTGTGTGTGTATATATATATGTGTTTGTGTATATATATATATACATATATATATATATATATATATATATATATATATATATATATATATATATATATATATATATGTTTGTGTGTTTTTATATATATGTAAGTGTGTGTGTATAGATGTGTCTGTGTGTGTGTGCTTGTGTGTCGTGGTGTGTGTGTTGGTGTGTGGTAGAGAGAGCGAGAGGGAGAGTGAGCGAGAGGGCGAGCCGCAGCAGCTAGCGCAGCGCCGCAGCAGCTAGCGCAGCGCCGCGGCAGCAGCAGCAGCTGCGTGCAGGCGCAGCAGCGCCGTGGTAGCACGCTCCAGTGCAGCAGCAGCAGCAATCGCAGCGTTTCAGCAGCAGCGCGAGCGCGATTCAGCAGCAGCGCTTTCGCGTTTCAGCCGCGCGCGCGTGCGCTCGTGTTAGTTTCTCCCCCCTTCTTTTATATATATGTATGTATATATATAGATGTATATATATACTTATATAGATAGATAGATACATTGTATATATATATATATATATATATATATATATATATATATATATATATATATGGATGTTATGTATATATTAGTATGTGGATATATATATAGATACGTAGATATATATATATACATATGTGTTTATATATATATATATATATATATATATATATATATATATATTATACTAGATATATAGCTAGGAATATATATATATATATATATGCTAGATAGATAGATAGCTAGTTAGTAGGTTAGAGGGGGAGTAAGGTAGGTATCTCAATACCTTGAGATACCAAGGTATTGAGGGTAGTGAGGTAAGGTGAGGTAAGGTATTGAGGTATAACCTAATACTAGATTATATATATATATATATATATATATATATATATATATATATATATATATATATATATATATATATATATATATATATATATATATATATATTGATATTGATATTGATATTACATATAGTAGTATATATATAAGTATATATATAGATAGATAGCTAGTTAGTTAGATTTAGAGGGTAAAGTATCTCAATACCTTGAGATACCAAGGTATTGAGGTATTTACCTATACACTGGGTTTTATATATTTATATATATATATATATATATATATATATATATATATATATATATATATATATATATATATATATATATATATTAGTATATGGTAGTGTATATATATATAGATAGTTAGTTAGCTAGTGTTAGTGAGGGGTAAGGCTTGAGTATCTCAATACCTTGAGATACTCAAGGTATTGAGCGTCGGG
Source organism: Iris macrosiphon (assembly GCA_036927795.1). Classification (NCBI taxonomy): domain Eukaryota; kingdom Viridiplantae; phylum Streptophyta; class Magnoliopsida; order Asparagales; family Iridaceae; genus Iris; species Iris macrosiphon. The sequence goes on from JAYESA010000018.1 coordinate 14,664,490, forward strand.
GCAAGGTATTGAGTTTTAGCCTAGGATTGAGGTTAGAGATATTTTTATATATATAGTTATATGTATTTATGCGTGCTAGTATAAATTTTAGAGGGTATGTCACTACCCGATTCTAGAAAATAGGATATTTTTTTATTTTGGTAAATTGTGTATTGTATATAATTAATTATATTTATATTTAATTAGTGATTGTATTATTTTTTTTATTGATTGTTTTAGGGTTTTGGCTAGCCTGGACCCATGTCAGACCCTAGTGGACCCATGTCCGACCCAACCCACACCCTTGTGAGACTTATTTTTGGGTTTAGAATATTTATTATATTTTTAGTGGGTTAGTTGGAGAGATATGGAGTTAGTTTGAGTGCTTTTGGAACCCGAAACCCAAACCCAAGTTAGGGAGGGCATTTTGGTCTTTTGGAGACTTAGGAAACCCTCTTTATTGCATGTGGCCGATCAACCATAGCCCCCTATCCAGACCCGACCAGTGCACAGCAGCCCCTTCTTCTTCTTCTTCACTTCTTCTTCACTACTTCTTCTTCTTCTTCACTCCTTCTTTCTTCTTCTTTCCTTCTTCCAAGTAAGTTTTCTCCATTTTTTTTCCTTCCTCCTTCTATTTCTTACTTTTGTGTGAACCCTAACCTTATGATTTTTCCTAACCTAGGTGTTTAGAGCCTAGACTTAGTGTGGAGGCTAGATTTGGAGGCTTGGAGCTTGAGGGAGGTGATTTCAAGTGGATTGGAGACTTTGGCCTTGGGATTCCAACTCCCAAGAGATAAACCCTAACTTTTCTCTTACTAATTACTATTATGTAGTGTAATTGGTGGTTTAGAACCTTCCTAGATCCTAAGCCTACCCGTGGGAGTAAGTTGGAACTAGTTTGGTTGTGTTTGGAGACTTTAACACTAGATTTTGTGTCAATTTCGGGTGGAATCCGAGATTGGCCCAATTTTGGGTGATGCCCTAGGTTATACGGACCTAGGTAGGCGTTGTCGGGTGTTTTGAGGGTTAGTGCGCGTCTTCGTTCGGACACGTGAAGTCGTGTCGCGGAGAAACGGGCGTTTCGGGCGTTTTTGAGGTTTTCGTCGTCGCCGGTTCTAAGTGCGTACGCGTTTTCGCCACGGGCCTAGAATAGACGGAGTAGTATTTTTTTTAGGATCTAGACATCGTTTAGAACCCGTGGGTAAATTTTGGGCCGATTCCGAGTTGGTTTGGTGTGCGTTTCAGGAGGTTTTTCAAACCGCACACCACGTGTTCGTCGAAATGACCGAACGGCCATTTCGACTTGGTTTCGTAGTTTCGGGCTTGTGCGCACGTTGGGTTAGCTTCAGGGAGTGTGTGCTAGAATTCTCGGATTATATTTTATATATATATAGGTGTTTGTGTGAGTAGGGGTCGTTGGGCGCGCGTTGGTGGGCGTTGTGTGCGTTGTTGTGTGTTGTGTTGTGTTGCTTGTGTGTTTATATATATATAGTTATGTATATATATATATATATATATATATATATATATATATATATATATATATATATATATATATATGTGTGTGTGTGTGTGTGTGTGTGTGTGTGTGTGTGTGTGTTGTATGTCTATATATATGTGTGTATTTATATATATGTGCTTGTGTATGTATATGTCTATGTGTTTGTGTATATATATATATATATATATATATATATATATATATATATATATATATATATATATATATATATATAAGTGTGCGTGTGTGTGTGTGTGTATATATATATATATATATATATATATATATATATATATATATATATATATATATATATATATATATATATATATATATATCAATGTGTATGTGTATATATATATTTGAGTTTGTGTGTGTTTATATATATATAGATATGTGTTTATGTATATATATAGATAAATGTATGTGTTTGTATGTGTGTGTGTGTGTGTATTTATATGCATAAGTGTGTGTGTGTAAGAATATATATGTATTAGTGTGTGTCTATATATATATATATAGTTGTATATATATATATATGTATATATATGTGTGTGTCTTTGTGTGATTATGAGGGCGTTTGTGTGTGTGCGTGGTCGTGTGTGTGCGAGGTGCAGCTGGGAGGGCAGCGGGGCTGCTGTGCAGCGCAGCGAGGGGGGCTGCTGTGCTGTGCACAGCAGCAGCAGCAGTAAAAGCAACAGCAGCAGCAGTGTAAGCAGCAGCAGCATTGCAGCAAGGCGCAGTGCGTTGGCGTAGCGAGGGGGATGGTGTGAGAGAGATCTAATATATATATATATATATATATATATATATATATATATATATATATATATATATATATATATATATATATATAGTTAGATAGATAAATAAATAGATAGCTAGTTAGATAAATTAGATAGATACGTAGATTGATAGATAGATAGATACGTAGATTGATAGATAGATAGGTAATAGATAGTTATATCTATCTAAGTGTATAGATATATATATATATATACATATAGCTATATATATATGTATAGATACTAGATAGATATATATATACATATTTGAGAGTGGGTATAAGGTATTATATATGTGTGTTGTGGATATATATATATATATATATATATATATATATATATATATATATATATATATATATATATATATATATATAGGTACGTAGATATGTATATATATGATAGATATATATATATTTTAGCCTAGATTATAGCTAGATATATATGTCTATATACTTAAATAGCTAACTAGATAGTTAGTTAGAGGGGTATTGGGCGATATCTCAATACCTTGAGATATCAAGGTATCTCAATACCTTGAGATATCCAAGGTATTGAGTTTCGAGCGGGGTATTTGAGCAATAGCCTAGGAATAGTATTGGAGTGATTTTTATATGTATATGTATATATATTTACGCGTGCTAGCATAGGTTTTAGCGGGTTTAGGCGGGGTGCGTAGCCTAGGGCGAGGTATCGGATATCGAGGGCATCCCGGTATCTCGAGGAGGCGAGTTTGAGAGTTTACTAGCTTAACGAGCTAGTTTTGACCTAGAATTTTAGGGGCACCCTAGTTTGACCTAACTTTGACCATAATTGTCCCCGTTGACCGTAAAAGTCAACGTTTGACCTAGTTTTGACCTAGAGTTGACTTTTTGGACCCCGGTTTGACTTTTTAACCCGAATTTCACCGGTTTGATCCGTTCGGCCTAGAATATCCCTAGAAGCCTATTTTTAATTATTTTATATCAGTTTAAATCCATAGAACCCTGTTTAATTCTGCTTTTCATAATAGGTTCTTGCGACACCGGTCCGGATCTCGATCCTCATCAGTTGCTCAGGACATCAGGCGAGTACCTACCTCTGATAGTTTCTATTTCATGATAGCGTTTATATCACCTGTTCTAGAACTGTAATGCTTGATTCTGACACATTGTGACACGACCTGGTACTAGTGGATCCCGTCATGAGATGCTATCCCCCTTACCGTGTTCAGCGGGTACTCTATCACGTGTATTTCATCATGTGCTTCGGGTATTGATTCTCATGTGCTATCATGTGCTTCTTGTGCTCTCGCCTTCATATGCGCGAGCTACTTATCATGTACGTAGCGTGTCATGGTTGGATCCAAGAGTATTAGTGGGGGAGGGGAGTAGGAGTTGATTATGTGATCAAAGCCAAACAATATTCATGTGTATGTCGGTTATACAACTCACGCATAACGGAGTTATCGTAGTGTTTTTCATGTGCAACCTAAGCCGATCACATAACGAACTTGTGCTCAAGGCATTTATCTAGTATTCATGTTTTCTCACATGCAGTTACTTCTCTACTTGTATTGTTCTCCAGTTTACATTGTAGCTACTTATTCTGCTCCAGCATATATTTATTTCCTGTGCATCTTGTATACTTTTCTATTGCTCGTCATATACACCTTACCATGTATTTGGAGTTACTTTCAGAGTTATGTACTTCGCTCCAGTCCTGACTGGGCATATTTTCTCCAGAGGATCCTGAGGACTTCTGCCAGACGTTCTACGGGCCGGGTGTCGAGGAGTGCTGCGACCCCGAGACTGAGGAGGAGCCCGGCGAGGAGACGCCTTTAGCGCCCTAGTTAGCTAGGTGGGTTTCCTGGGTTGTTCCTAGTTGATTATATGTTGGATGATTGTACTTATTATTTTCTTGCCTGTGAGATGTTGTAGAATATAGACTTGGACTGTATATTTTGGTTATTGTTTTGTTCTCTTTGGTTCTGTTTCCTTGTTGATATCATATCATGCTTTACTCTTCCCCTAGTTATTGTGATTGAGAGTTCATATATATATTGCGTGGTTGCCCTCCTTTTGGAGGGGATATTGTCAGGTTTTGTGAGATATATAGATTGTTGACCTAGAACGGACCTTTATAGCGTTCTACCGCCGATTCTGCGGCATAGGCTGGACGTACCCACGACTCATGCCCGATTTTTCGGGTGCGGGTCATGACAGTATATGCAGGGCGTATCGCGTAGGTTGAGATATCGGATACCGAGGGTATCCCGGTATCTCAAGGAGGCGAGTTTGATGGTTTATTAGCTTAATGACCTAGTTTTGACCTAGAATTTTAGGGGCACCCTAGTTTGACCTAGAGTTGATCGTAGTTGACCCGGTTGACCGCCAAAGTCAACTTTTGACCTTATTTTGACCTAGAGTTGACTTTTTGGACCCAGTGTTGACTTTTTGACCCAGATTTTACCGGTCTGACCCGATTGACCTAGAACAACCCTAGAAGCTTGTTTTTAGCTATTTTATATCTGTTTAACTCTTTAGAACCATATTTAACCTTGCTTTTTGCAATAGGTCCTAGCGACACCAGTTCGGATCGATAGCTGCTCAGGACGTCAGGCGAGTACATTCTCTGATAATTTCCATTATCTGATGATTATTATGATTCAGCTTCTAGTATAGTATCATCTGATTTTCTGGCACGACACGGACTGGTATTTCTGGATTTATTTACTTGCGATACGTATATTTCATGTTTCTGGCCTCTATTCTGGAATCACCTACTGGCATCACTTACATGCATCACTACAGGCATCACTCATATTTCTGGCTGGACTCATACTTGATTTATGTGTCGGGTCTTGGATTCACTTGTACTAGTCAGGACGGGAAAATACTAGAGTAGACATGTAAACATTCCCAACTGGAATCACTGGAATCACCCCCTCTGGTCTAATTTGGAATTATAGCAGCCGCACACCCAGTGTGCGGTGAGCCGTACTTACCCCTAGTCGTTTACATGTCGAAACAGGTATTTCAAAGACACGAGTTCATTATTTCTAGTCTGGACTCTCTTGCATTTCTTGCTGGTCTTACTTATAGTTTCTGGACTTGACTCATTACATGTACTCTTGCTGGACTCACTACACGTTCTTGTGCACATACTTGATCTTAGTTTAGATTTCTTGTAACTTGCAGTATTACTATCTTGCTTCTGATATTCATGCATCTTTATCTTTATGCACCAGTGATATGTATATATTTCTTGTTCATACTTTATTTCATTCTCCTTGCTACTTGCTACAACTGTTTTATAGTTTTTATCATTTAACTGGAACTGCTATTAGAGGTGTACTTGCTCCAGTCCTGACTGGACATATTTTTTTCAGAGGATCCGGAGGATTGGTGTCCGACGTTTTATGGACCTCAGCCTGTCGATGGTGCAGACAGGGACCCCCTAGTTTAGGAATGATTTTCGGGTTGGTATCCGGGATCACTAGGACCTCAGTTATTTTTTTTATTAGCTTTTGGCACCAGGTTTGTCCCCAGTTTTGGATTGAGACCTTGTATTGTATATGATTCAGGATGTTGTATTATTATTATTGTTGATGTTGTGGTTGTTTTAGTAGCAGTTGCTTAGACTTTGTAGCTGTTAGATTTCTGTGTTATCTTATCGTGCTTAGATTCGTGATTGAGTACTTGTGATTATCATTATGATATTGCTCCTCCGTTTGGAGTTGAGATCTTGACAGGTATATATATTGATTGTGTGAGATTGTTTGCTAGCTAGTAGACCTAGACAGCGTTCTGCCGCTGATGATGCGGCGTAGGCTGGACGTACCCACGACTCATGCCCAATTTTTTGGGTGCGGGTCGTGACACTATTCATGTGACAGAATCTTTTCTGAGTTATTCATGGTGATTCTGTATAGGCTTACATGATTCGTGACATGAGACTTGTATATACATAGATATCATTATGACTCATTATACTAGTTAGAGGTCATGATCTTGCGTGTTATGGACATGAGACATTGTGGACATGAGACGTATGATTATATTGGGTGCGGGAGAGACACACATGCTACAGGCTGATTACACACACACACACACACACATATATATATATATATATATATATATATATATATATATATATATATATATATATATATATATATATATATATATACACTTTATTATTGAGGTGCTTTAGTCTCTATATCAGAGCTTGGCCCATTATGTGCTATTCTTGCTGCTACGGGCTCTCCGACACAGAGCTTGTAGTGGTTTCAGCCTGAGTACTAGTGATGCTCTCACTTGCATTTCACTTAGATGGTTACATTAGTTTACCCTTGAGTATGCGGCATTATATTATTTTACTTTGGTATGCTGTTTCTTGTACCTTGTTACGTCCTTCTAAGGACCTGGTCCCTTACCAGTTTTGCAGCATAGACTGTTGTGGAGCTTGCCTGGAGTTGCTAATGTGTGTTGCTTTATCTTGCAGGCATTGGTGCCAGGTACTTATATCATTTCTACCGGAGTTATAGTTATTTATTCTTATTGTCTATATCATCTGTTGATGTAGCCTAGTTTTATAGACTCCTATTCCTTTCTCGAGTCTATTTGAGCTTATGTGTTACTGGCGGCCGACTTTAGCACATGCAGTTCATTATTGATATTTTGTTCTTTATGTGGATTAAGACATAGAGATTTCAATATTTATTTACCCTTATTATACAGCTTATACGCATTCGAGTCGGACCAGAGTCTGGTCGAATGCGTAGCTGGCATGTTACGTATTCCTAGTCCTACGTATTTTGGGACTGGCGTATTACATATTTTTGTGGTGGCCCATGCAGGTCCTGATTAAATTATTTTGGTTACTTTTCGGTACCGAGCGAGCCTGTAATCAGGATTAGCAGTATTAGTATCCCAATCTACAACTGATTTAAAAATTCTTTAGCATTTGATTATCGTCCTTGGACTTCATAATTGTACTCGTTCATTCCCCTCGACATCTTTATTATTGTTTATCATCTTTCCCTATTTCTGAGAGATAGACGTTCGTGCGAGGTGTTTCCTCCAGGAGCAGATCCTTGTCAAGACGGAAGAAGACATGCTGGATATAAAATTTTGAGAAGATGGTTACCCTTAGTAGGATAGGTAAATAGGTTATTCCTATATGCTAGAGCTAGTATAGATTGTTAGCATGAGAATTGAATATAGTATCAGAGGCCTAGAACTAATAAAATCTTACCCTTGCTTAAGGTAGCCGTAATTTGGAAGTATTAGAAGTTAGAAAGATGGTTTAGAATACTTTATGGAATACATAGCTAGATGCTAGGGATCAGATGTGGCTTATGATGGTGATACAAGGAATTATATTACGACCTTAAGAAATTGGAACTTTATTCAGCAGGCCATAGTTGTTAAATCTCTAGTTGTCTTGTGACTTTTAGTATCAAAACTAGATCTTATGACCCTCCTTAAATTATTAATGACTATCGGTCTGGACTAAATAGATATGTAGATTGCTAGACCTAATGTTTGAGTAATTAGATAACTCGAGTACTAAAGTATAACTTTCGAAATCAAATTAGATATATTTGATTAATTGGGTTGTCAGCGTTAATTGAACAAGTGAGTACCACATGTAGACAAGCTAGTATATGTGATAGATCAAATAGGTTGAAGGATGAGAGTTTTATGTTATAGTCTTGAGTTAGATATAGTGAATTGTCTATAATAGATGACAAGCTATAACAAGATGGTAACAATGTAGTTTGGATGAAGGGTATACATGGAATGAACAAGGGAAAAATCTTAGGTTCAAGGTAAAGAAGGTAGAATGGTAACAAGAAGTGTTACGAGGAGTACATGATCTTAGGCATTTTAAATTAAGAAAAAGATCTAGGAAGGACTAAATATTTATCACTTGGCAGTTGCCTAGAAGATCTATACTACGAAGCGGAAAGTACTGGGTCATGATTGACGAAGCTTATAATTGAAAACAGGATTAACATACTAAAATGATATGATGGTGAGTAGGAAAAAATTATAAGGGAAAGATATTATGGTCGCATAATCCAAAGAGAAGGGATTGTGGTATGGACTTGAGGAATAATAATTTTAGCATTTATGAATTGTAATGCTTTTGGAATTTTGGGAATTTAGTGCGAGTAAAAAATGTTGATCAGTCTCGAAGTGATACGAATTTTAAGGAATTAAACACAGGTTCAGAATCACATACTGACTTGTTGGTCATTCTGTAGAGGATTGTCACAAGTCCCTTAGATTATAGATTTACATATGGTAGAAAAATGTAAATAGAAGATAGAAGTCTTATAGAAATGATAGCTGAATATTATGGGTTTACACATAAACTTATTAGGGCCATGGATTTAGATTTTTGACTAATAGGGTATGAGCTTGCTGGACCTATCCTCAGTAGTAGGTGCTGATAACATATTTCCAATTTACCATAGCCGGTGGATTTTCGGATTTTAGAAATCTTATTCTTTTTATTGTATTGATTATATTTTTATCTTGGATATTTAGAATGATTGAATAGATATTTATTGCATAATTTCTATATATATATATATATATATATATATATATATATATATATATATATATATATTTGTACTACGTATTTGAATATGGGCTTATGTCGTAATTTATTATATGTATTTCTTCCAGGAATCGTTGAGTTGAGCTTCTAGATTATGTATGACTAACTGACTAGATTAGACTTATTGCTGCTAAGAGCAATTATAAGAAGTTAGGTTAGAGGATTTTATTGGGGATACTATAGGTTGATGACGTTGTACCAAGGAAAGAATGAAGAAATAATAATAGTCTTAGTTGTAGAATAAAGGATTTAGATACTATATAGGTAGCCTTGAAGATTTTATGCTTGTAAGATTTTAGTGCCTAACCCATGCACTCCTTTAAGAGTTAAGGTATGACATCATTTTTCTTGTAGATATTGAAAGATTCAAACTGAGTTTGTGTTGCGGCATCCTTGTGTAACCTAGGCCTATAGGTGGTAAATTTTTCTAGATGACGATTAGCATGATAACAATAATGAGATAGTACATAATGGTGAGAATATATTTTAAGGACCAACAACCTTAGATGATTAAACTGTATGTATATGGAAGTTTAAGGTTTTTAGAATGGGTATGAGTAAGTACCAAGATGTGTTTGTATATTTAGATATATGATGAGTTGTGGTTGGAGAGATTGATTTTGAATTTCGAGGACAATTTTTTTTTAAGGTGGATAGATTGTAAACCCCCTCATCCAGATATTTAGTTATTTTATTTTAATATAATATTTATAATTATTATTTGTATTATTAATTAGGATTAAGTAAACAAAAGTATCCTTTAAAAATATTTTCTGTAGCTTTAATTTTTAGGAGCACAACATTAGCCATTATCTTCAAACAAATTTTATATGCATGATCTAGACGAGCGCACCTTAATTTATGATTATCATATCCCACTCAAACACATCTCCTTGTGCTTTATATTTAATGTAAAATATTCAGATCAAAAACTTAATTTCTAGCACCTATAGTGCAACCGTTGACCATTCCAATTTAAATTGGAGATCCAATTTTGACCAATTCTTTCGACCTAATGCATGATTATGATCTAAACTAGGTCTAAGATACACATGATACATGTGTCCCACTCTATTGAATCTCTATGTGCTACCTACCCTCAATAGTCATAAATGATCAATTTTCCAGTGAATCAGACCAACCTAATCAAATTAAACCGCAATGACCCGAACCTGACCCAACTAGAAGTAGTTGGACTTAAGCTAGGTTGACTAAGATAGGTTTGAACATCCATATTAAATATTATTTCAGTTTTGGCCAGCCATGGGTTTATTAAATTATTAGGGTGGAATGTGAAAGGGAAGGGGTTATAACTTGTGACATTTTCTTACCCCATTGGTAACTCCAAACTCTTCCCCTCGTCACTAGGCTATCTATAACCCCCCTCTCTTCACCTATCCCATTCAAACCACCTGAAGCAAACTTCTTCCTAACTCTCTTCCTCACATTTTCTCTTCACAAACCATCTCCAAATTCCTTCTCTATCTCCCTCCATCTATCCAACCCTACCCAGGCTGAATCTGAATTCAGCAACACCCCCACTAATCCGGCCCTATCTCCCTCCATAGTAAGTATCTTTCTCTAAACTTTTGTATTCTTCTTTCTATCCCTGTCCTTATCACTTTCTCTTTACAAACCTTCCATCAAAATTCACTCTAAGTTCCTCAAAACAGCCATCCATCAGAGGTGTCCACGCTAAATCTGAATTCAGTGTATCCTCTTCTCAGGCCACTCCACCACCTCCATAGCCTCCAAACCACCACCACAGCACCCAACTATCCTTCCCCTACCGCTCCTTAACAAGTTTCATTTATAACTCAGCACCTAAATCATCCCACAACTCCCCCAAACACCCCCTACAAAACGAAGACACCCTGCTGAACCCGCCAGTAATAGCACCACTTCAACACCTTGTTGCCATCACTTTTAGCACCAAAAATCCTTTAACAACCACCCTATTTTCATCCTCTACCTCTTCCCTAATCTCACTAATCCCCAAAGTACTTGGAGAAATGTTTTGAAGTCCCAGACAGCAGCAACGAGACGAAGTGCCCAAATCTGGACAGATTTGTGCAAGCAGTGCACAGCCCTCTTTTGCCTTCCCATTTCACTTTGGTAATAGCTCCAACTCCTCATAATCAACCCTTTCTACATTTACTTCATATCCCTATTAAATTTTACCAACTTTCTGTTCATATTTTATGATATTACATCAATAACACTTATTGCTTCTTATGCCTAGACTTGAATGTTATTTATGCACTTGTTGTCATATTCACTTTGCCATGATCTAAAACCCAAGAAACCACTTGCAAAATATAATTTTTACTCTAATTGTCACTAAATTTTAGAACATATAAATTTTGTTTAGGATGTTATATATAAATAAATGCATAGTTGAGATATGATTAAATGTTGTGCAACTAGTAGTGCACTTTGCCTAGGTTTGTGATAGCTAGTTTTATTATTTATAAACACTATGTTAGAATATAGAATATGCCATGCTAAGGTTGTTCACTAGTTGTAGTAGTGTTTGCACACATGTTTCATGACAAATACAAGTTATAAATGAGGTATATGCCATGATCTTATTATAAATTCAGATTTGACTTGTCTATATATACTTGACATTTTGTAGTAGAACGAGAGTTGTATATAGTTGGATGAATGAATATACTTGAGAAATACAGTATATGATTGTTTGTGATGACCCTAACTTGACCTATTGTTAATGCACATAGACCTATTGTTAATGCACATATGCATGTTTTAATACACAAAACTAACCCTAGATTGGTTAACATAGTTTGACACTTAGTGAATACCAAGGTTGATGATATGTTGTATATGGAAATCTAGTGTAAGAACACCTAGTACCTACATGAACCTTCATTATAACCATGTTTATTAGGCTTGATGATGTTATGTGACTAGTAGGCTTGGTGTTTACACACTTTCTTGGTCCTTGACTAGTGAACCTTAGCCAACCTACTTTGTTAGAACCCCTAATTATTTTAGACTCTAAATAACTAATGGAATTGTATAAGTTGTATCCTTGATTAATTTAGACATTAATTGTCTAATAATTAATGACGTAGAGTAGTTGTACTCTTGTGCATGATTAGTGAACCGTGTCATAGTGACTGATTTTATAATATTATATATTTAGGCTCTTGGGATCGCACGAGCGTGGATTCGAGAGCAGGTTCTTTATATTATCAGCTTGGCGTTCCAAACAAGTGTACCTTGCCAACTTGTAGTAAATCTTGTTATATTATCGACTTGTATTTTATTTTATATATTTTTGTGATGTGCCTGCTCAACCTAGGACCGTGAGATGTTGCTTAGCGTTCGAACAAGATTCGGGTGTCGACGCCGTATGCGAAGTCGTGTAACGTCACTTAGAGAGCTGATACCACGATCCTATATATTTTCGTGCTTGATTTACCAAGTACTTCATACCATAGGATACTTGATACTATTCATGTGACCGAATTTTTCTTGAGTTATTTATGGTGATTCTGTATAGGCTTACATGATTCGTGACATGAGACTTGCATATACATAGATATTATTATGACTCGTTGTACTAGTTAGAGGTCATGATCTTGCGTGTTATGGACATGAGACGTATGATTACATTGGATGGGGAGAGACATACATACTACAGGTTGATTATATATATATATATATATATATATATATATATATATATATATATATATATATATATATATATATATATTTTAATATTGAGGTGCTTTAGTCTCTATATCAGAGCTTGGCCCATTACGTGATATTCGTGCTGCTACGGGCTCCCCGATACAGAACTTGTAGTGGTTTCAGCCCGAGCACTAGTGATGCTCTCACTTGCATTTCACTTAGATGGTTACATTATTTTACCCTTGAGTATGTGGCATTATACTGTTTTACTTTGGCATGCTGTTTCTTGTACCTTGTTATGTCCCTCTAAGGACCTGGTCCCTTACCAGTTTTGCAACATAGACCATTGTGGAGCTTGCTTGGAGTTGCTGATGTGTGTTGCTTTATCTTGCAGGCATTGGTGCCAGGTACTTATATCATTTCTACCGGAGTTATGGTTATTTATTCTTATTGTCTATTCATCTACTGATGTAGCCTAGTTTTATATACTCATATTCCTTTCTCGAGTCTATTCGAGCTTATGTGTTACTGGCAACCGACTTTAGCACATGTAGTTCATTATTGATATTTTGTTCTTTATGTGGATTGAGACATAGAGATTTCAGTATTTATTTACCCTTATTATACATCTTATACGTATTCGAGTGGGACCAGAGTCTGGTCGAATGCGTAGCTGGCATGTTACGTATTTCTAGTCCTACGTATTTTGGGACTGGGACGTTACAAGAGCGGACTCCTACGACGATTTTACTTGCTTAAGCCGGATCTCCTCGTTCAACAATATGCTTTTGACTGCCTCCATCGTGACAACTCCACTAGACGCAGAGTTGCTCACTGACACCACCAACGTCTCCCAGCTTTTCGGCAGAGAGCTCAAAATTAAAAGGGCTTGAAGCTCATCATCAATCACCATCTTTATCGCAGATAGCTGATTGATAATACCCTGAACCTCGTTCAGATGTTGTGCCATTGGGGCACCCTCCGTGTACTTCGAGTTGATAAGTTAGCGAATCAAAAATGTCTTGTTGCCAACCGTATTCCTTTCATACAACGAATGCAACTTCTCCCACAATGCTTTTGCCGAGCTCTCTATGGACCAGTGGCGAAATACCGAGTTGTCCAACCATTGGCGGATGAATCCAACGGCCTTCCAATCCAGTCGTTTCCAGTCTTCAGCAGCTTTGTCCGATGGCTTAGCGTTGTCGTCCTCCAACGGACCATGCATCGCCTTCCAACGGACCATGCAAGTCCTTGCACCAGAGTAGATCCTCCATTATTGGCTTCCAAATCGCCTAATTCTCCCCTGTGAGGGTGATCATACGAGTGTTCATCTGCTCTGTAGACATAGTTGCCAGAACAAAAATCAGTAGCTCTGTTACCAGATGTTGGAAATCGAATACGCCCTGCAAGCATTCTGACACCGTGTCTGAAAGTGTCCGTAGCTGAAACTTTAGGCCAACCCACCTGAGATAATCAACCCCTGTATAACGAACACCAAGCACAGATAAAGACAAGTATATGGCGGTGACTACGTCACCTGGACAAATCCCAACCTTTATAACTCAGGTAAAATTACAAGATTGACAAAATCAATGTTGAACCATTTGTCCTAATAGATTCAACCTCCTCACCAAACTCAAGAAGAAAAGAAGGAGATTACAATTGAAATCACTCACCAACCCGTAGCAATCTCCCTGAGCGAAGGCGACGACTCCTCGATCAGATCTCTTTCTTCCTTCTGTCTTGGACGACGAAGTCCTAAGAGCAAAGCACGGACTTTCTCTTAGATTTTCTGTGGACGAGCACCCCAAATCTCCAACTTGTGGAGTATTTTGTTCCTCCACCCTCCTATATTTATAGGATGAGAAATCATATTTTAGGTCATAATAGGATTTTCTAAATAGAAAACCTTAAAATAAGAATCCTATTACACCTAAAATAGTCCAACACCAATTATGGACGTCCAAATATGACCAGATTAAATATTTGATACAAATTTAAAATCTAATCAAATCTTACATTTAATGTAGATTTTCAAATTATATCAAATCAAATCTTTGATCATATTTGGGCTCCAAAATTCATAAAATCCAGACTGGACCCCAACAAATCTCTTCCCACTTCACGCTTGCCAAACAATTCCTTAGCACATGATACAAGAAGTGAAAAATCTATACAATTTTGTTTAGGGTATCCTACGATATTTTTTTTGGAGTTATAACTAAATCCAAGCTCCCTAGAGAAAAGACTTTGAAAAGGGGACAAGAACGGAGACAAAAACTGCTCAGTCTTGATTATGTGAATATGTGATAACCACTTTCGATCTCAACCAAATATTGTTTTGCACTTGTAAGATATTTTTGACACTATCAATACTAGTATATATGTACGTGCGATGCACATATTTTATACTACTTGAAAATAGCAAACAATAGTATTTTAATTTTTTACTACATGAAAAGAACAAAAAAATTTACTACTGGGAAAGAACAAACAACAACTCTTACTCTTTTTTTTTTTCTATACATAATTAACTAACTATCCATATTAAATTTAATGAACAACTTTAATTAGTAAACATAGATAAGGATATTTTTGGAACAAAAACTTTCACGGTAAAGCCAAACTTATCTTATTATATAGTAGTATAGATAGATGAACAACTTTAATTAATAAATAAGAGTATTTTTGGAACAAAAATTTTTACGGTAAAATCTAACTTCTCTTATTATATAGTAACTAGTATATATGCACGTATTTCATATTGTTTGGAAAGAGCAAACGATAGTCTCTTAATATTTTACTTGAGAATAACAAACAATAATTTCTTAATTTTTTTTACTAATTAGGAAGAACAAATAACAATATCTTGTTCTATATGTAATTATCTAACTACCCATATTAAATTTAATAATTTATTTTAATTAGTAGATATATGTAGGATTTTTTTTTTTTTTTAGAGTGAACTTTTTCTGTTACATAGTAGTGTAGATATAGACATGATAGTATAGATGTTCTACTCATCCACCATTTTCAACAATCCAAATAGCTCCACTTGCGGGAATTGGAAGAGCAGCGGGAATTGGAAGTGCACTTCCGGAGAGTAGGCTTTTCCCGACTCACTGTACACTTCCTAAAATTTAGGGATTATCATTATCAATTATGTGATGTAAAATAAGAACCAACCACATCTTTCTTAGAACAAGAAGAGAGAGAAAGCTTTCTCCTTTTCCCCATTCCTAGAGAGAGAAACTCTTAAAAAGCACTTTTTTGTGTAGAGAGAGAGAGAGAGAGAGGGACGGAGGAATCTAGGGTTAGGGTTTTGCCGGCCATTTCTTCACGAATTGCTCGATCTGGAGTAGTAGAAGAAGAAGATGAGCGTGGCTCCGTCCTCCAACTCCCATGGGAACCTCGACGAGCAGATCTCCCAGCTCATGCAGTGCAAACCCCTCTCTGAGCAAGAGGTCAGCTCCTCCTCCTCTTCTCTCTCCCCACATTTTTTTTCCGATCGTCATTTCGGCTGATCGGGACGATTTTGTGTGCGATCTGGAAGCTATAAGAGTTCTTGATGGATCGAGAATCTTGCTATATTTCTTTCTCGAATTTTGTTTGCTTGGTGTGTAAGTATATGAAAAAAAGTAACCTTTTTCTTTTTGGGCAACATAAACGTGGTAAATTTGAAAACTTTTGTGCATAAACTCCGTGAACCGGAGATTCGGGAAGTAGAAGTTTTTCATGGTGGTTATGGTACGATTGATGGGAGTGGAAGGCGACTCTGAGAGCATAATTCTGCATATTGTAGCTAAAGAGATTTGAACTCAAGACCTCCAAAGTTAAATCCCATATATTTACCAACTAGACAACATTTCAACTCTTTTTTTTCATAGAAGATTAAGCATGTAATAGAAGAAAGAAAACTATATAGCATAAAACCGAAAAATCAGAGTGTCTGCCCCCTCTTGGCCTAGATTCGGTCCGTCCCTGTGCAGGCAAAAATACTACACGGAACTATTTGAAAGTGACAGACATGGCACCATCTTGGTGTGTCCTAATGTACTTTGGAGTTTGTATCTTGTGCAAAATGTGCCTGAAACAATGAATCACATATATGGACATGGAGTGCCTGAGATTCCTAGGCGTAACCCCATTTTCCTTGTTAATGAGGAATCAGTGCTTGAACAATAGCAACTCAACTAAGCGAAGAATGTATTTAGGAATTATGCATCTCAAATGTCTCACGTCATTCTCAAATTTAATATTGATTACATTTGCGACTTACCATGCAATTGGCCTATTACCAAACAGACATTCAATTTCGTATGGTAGCTCCAAGACCTTTCCCTAACGATAAGACTATTATGTACTCCTTGTTGTGGGAAACAACTTCCTCACATTATGCTTAGGCTGGCACCCAAATTTCTGAATGAACCACTTTAGGCATCATTCACAGTGCCCCTAAGGTTCGAGATGCCTATGACAATATCTTGTTTGAGTATTGAAAGTGATGAAGGATGTTAACTAAAATTACCCATTCTATTCCAAAATAATTGTTGTACCAATTTCAATATTGGTAAATTTAACCTAGAGTTTATATTTTCACAAAGTATGCATGCCTTAAAAATTTCCTTTTCTACCTTGCTTGCAGGTTAGAGCCTTATGTGATAAGGCGAAGGAGATTTTGATGGAAGAAAGCAACGTTCAGGTTAGATCCACTTATCACTGTATGTCGTTGTTATGTACTATTTTACTGTCCTTTTATTTGATAAAAAATGTGTTGGGTCTATCATTGGCACCTGGTGATTGATACATTCTTGTTACGTTTCGTTCTTTCTGTTTTTTTTTCCTCCAACTTTTGATGTTTAGGATTCAAGTTGTGGTCTAGTTGAGATATAATGGGAGAATACAATGATGGAATCGAAGAGGAAGTTTGACTTGAAGGTTGCACTTATAGATTTTTCATTCTTGCATTATATTTTCTCTTATAGAATATGATGCCTCTCAATTTGACAATTTTTTGGTTTCGCATTTCAAATTTTCTTTGATTGACTTTCTCCTATTTAGTTTTCTAAGTCTGGCATGACATAAACTTTGTAATTTTAGTTCTTGTTGTATAAACTTTCTAATTTGGGCATGGCACTTTTATACAATTAAGCACTATACTGACGTTTACCATTTGAAATGCTTGGGTTTGGGTGCATGCTTGGGTTTGGGTGCACTAGTCATTTCAGTAATTAGTTTGTATTCAAGCTATGCGTTCAAGAAAAAAAACCAAAGTCATGGGCCGGCGAAGAATTTTTTTTGAGGGCGTTGGCCTTTTGTGTGTGTGTGTGGGGTGGGGGGTTTGATAGTAGATACCTTAAATCCGGGAAAAAAAATTAGAAGGGGGGGGGGGGGGGTGCGAAATTACCTTAAGTTAAAATTTAAAGGGACATCATATTAAACTTCTTAACAAAAAGTTAAAAAATAACTATAAGTAATGCATAATGTGACTTGAGAGAAAGGATCTCTAGACCTCTTGGTTAAAATCCCATTGATTTACCAACTAGGCAACAATTCAATTGTAAACCTTTTGTATGACAATAAGTAAATAATAGGTTGAACAAAACTATATACAGTGAAAGTGAGAATCCACCCCCCTTAGCCTAAGGTGGGTCTTCCTGCTGCCGCAAAACCCCCCTTCCCGTTCATAGCTGAAGTTTGTGCATCATTGACATTGCTGCGAACATAAATATTACACGTCACCAGTTTTTGAAGTATTTGTGCTTCCTAGTCATCATAGTTTGAAATAATTGTGTGTGTGTGTGTGTCTCTCTCTCTAATGCACACACATGCACACATACACCTTGTCAACAATATGTCAATGGAATCCAATATCTATCTGTTCACATACACACTGATGGTTGTTACACATTACAGGGTATTCGGATGAGCAGTTGAGTCCATTAGTTTTGGAGGTTTCTGATGTCCCTTAGCAGAGCTGAATGGAAGAAAAGGATTAAAATAGTCGACACTGAAATTTGTGGATAAAGGGCAATATTTCCCATATACTAGCAAGATGGTTGTTTGATTAAGATAACTACACACAAGCTTAGTCCTAAACCTTATAATCTGTTAACAATTATAAAATGTTGCCCAGTGACTACTTTTTGTTGGTTGTCTGATCTGTTTTTTTATATTTATTTTTGCTTGATGGACTTTTTTTTGGAATGGTTCTAAACATCACTCAACCACCCCCCCCCCCCCCCCCCTCCCCCCCCCTCCCCCCATTTTCGTTGTAGATTTGTGCTTAATAGGTTCTTGATAAACTCTTCAAAATTAAGTTTTGTCTCCCTCTCTATCTTGCAGCCAGTGAAAAGCCCTGTGACGATTTGTGGTGACATCCATGGGCAGTTTCATGATCTCGCAGAACTATTTAGAATTGGTGGAAAGGTATATATCCCCCCTCACTCTTCCGTATTTTAATGTTAATATTGATATGGTTGGTTATTTGAATTGATTTACTAATATCAAGGGTGATGTAAGTACTCTCTGACATGCTATACCATCTAAAATTGTTGATTAACAATTTTTCCTTTGGCATCTCTGATAGTACTTTATTTTTCATTTTAGTGTCCAGATACCAATTACTTGTTTATGGGGGACTATGTTGACCGTGGTTATTATTCTGTTGAAACTGTTACGGTAAGTGTCATATTTGTTACAGTGTTGCTACTTGCTTTGCTCACGAACACAATGTTGTAAACTTTTCCGTCATATGTATTCTGCATGCATCAACATTTGAATTGTATCATTTCTGTTTAAACTGTTCTCTTTTGTTATTGAGGAAGTTGTCAATACTGTATCCATGCTTGTTTCTTTCTCTAATTGGAATTAGCCAATTTGATTGTTTATTATGGTTACTCATGAATAACATTTCATGGAGACCATAAGAAACTTGTTGAGTGGGATGACGGTCAACGAAATCAAGCATACTCGTTTATCTTTCAGCTGTTACTTATTATTAGAACGGTTTTCGTAATTGCTTGAGAAGATTGATTTGGATGAAGGGTATTTAGGGCACAACGGAAAGTGTACATATATATGTGTGTGTGCTCACAGGCTTCATCTGTTACGTGAGTACATACCCGATACGGATAAGGACATCATTTTACCGTGTCTGTGCAACATAGTATTCTATGCATTCACATGGCCTAACATTGCTAGGAAGAATATAGGAGTCATATTCCTCACTTCCTTTAGGTCTTGTATAGGCATTCGGTCTCGTTTCAAGATTTATTTTCATTTTTTATCTTCACTTTTTTTTGGCTTATGAGTATTTGTATTTGTTACTTCTGGTATTACACATTTACAATCTCGACCAGTGTTAGATAATAGAACCAAAACGAATTTATAAATGTGGCACTGCATTTGCACGTTGACAACAGGTATTGGTATGCATTTTGAAACTTTTGTTTCTTAAAGCATTAAGTGGGAAGGAGATGATATATATAGAAGTTAAGTAAAAGACCTCAATTGTTTGGTGCATTGCTTATTAAGTTGCCTTAACTATCTGCGTTTATGTAAAAATCAGAGTGGCACTTCTACCTTGCAGTTGAGTTTGATTACCAGTTAACTATAGTTCAGACAGATCTTATGCTAAGTGATAAAAAATTTGCTACTTAAAGTCGTATAAGCTCGGTTAAATTCCTCATAAATGTATGAAGAGTTGAGTTTTTGTAGCGTGAGTTATGCACATCAGATATTACTGGACATGCATCATTATTTTCAGAATTTTACCAGGGAGAATTCTACTACATATTCTAGGTCTTTTTGTAAACATGCTCATAATGGTTGTATTAACATGTTTACGATAATTGCCTTTCTCATAAATATGCTCAAATTATTATACTGATCATGGTATTTGGCATTCTTTTCACTAAATTGTCATAAGACATTCCCCCTATTTACATGCATGCTAATGGATATTTTATTCATGTTTGTTGCATTATAGACTCCAATCATATTGATATTACTGCATGTTCTCTTGACCAGCTCCTTGTGGCCTTGAAGGTGCGTTATCCCCAACGAATTATCATCCTCAGGGGAAATCATGAAAGTCGTCAGGTATAGGTTTAAGTTACGGTTTCAACAAGCTTTCCTGCCAGATATAATTATATAAACTTTTGAGTTTAAATAGGGGTTTGGTACAGATATAATTCTGACTTCAATTGTACTTTGGTCGTTTGTCATTGGCGGCTGAACTTGTGCATAGTTATGTACTGATTTTATACTCTTTATATATAATTGCAGATAACACAAGTTTATGGGTTTTATGATGAATGCTTACGGAAGTAAGTTTCATCAAATCTTGCAATTTAGTTCTTTCTTTTCTAGATTGAGTCACACTTTGCTTTCTGGACTTGGTGCAGTATAAATGACAACAAATACATCTTATTTATGACTTTGCACCTTCGTGTGACTGTGACTTAGTTTTGCAAACATGTGTTTAAGTCACTTTAAAATTGATAATATCCTGAATTCTGTGTCCAGTGACAAAACTACTTTTTCCACTTGAAGTTGTATTTAAGTGGATACATTTTTGCAGGTGTATCATTTTGCTTTTTGGCAGGGTTTTTTATTTTTATTTTGATCTAAATGTTAGATTTTTCTTTTCATGATTGTGGTCCGTTGCTATTATAGATGAAATTGGATTTTTTTTTTCCATTTTACTGAATTTCATAGAACGCTTAGGATGGTTGTTGGTTATGTTTCCACTGTTTGCATAGTTGGCTAGAATGTGGGCTTTAATGAGCTTTTTCATATATGTCATTGGTTTTAAATCCTTACATTATAGGAATAGTTGTAATCACTCTCTCTTCTCTTTTTCTTTTTCTTTTTCTTTTTCTATTATTTTGCGTTGCTGTGGACTAGGAGCTAAAGTTTGATGGTCGGTTTTGATTGAAGTAATGTTCTTGCTCAAAGAACTATTATACAGGGATATTTATGGTTATGACAATTTTACAAATGAAGAGTGATGGACACATCCAAGGCTTAGAAAATTTTCAGTGTTCTAAATCTCCCCCGTTTGATATCGGTTTTCATTTGAACTTTGAAATTATTCTACGAATCTGGTATATTTACTTCCTAGGGGGCATCTCAACTTCCTTTATTAATAATAAGATTGTCTAGTGAATGCTGAACAAGCAAGAGAGTTGTTTTATTAGCAGTTTTTTTTGTAGTGATCGTGTGGAAAATTTGTGATCCTCGTATTAATAAGAAGATATGTCAGCCACTTGGGTTTGTATTGGTTTGATGGCATCCATTTTAATCAGGTGAAAGAGGATGAAGATAACCTTTGGGAATATATAGTTTTATCCAAGAAAATTCTGCCGACAGAAAAGCTACAGCAAAATTAGTATGCACTATTTGTACTGGTGAGCTAATGTGTCAATTTTGATAATGAGATTGGGGGTAGAGCTGGAATTTATCCAAATGAAATGACAATGAAATGGCAGCGCCATGTTTGTATCCTTGAGAAATTTTGTTGTTTCCCCTTGTAGAGATCTAATGCAGTCTCCTTGTTTGTTTGTTTGTTTTTCAAAGTTTTATGTCTCATTCCTACTGAATTGCGCTAGCTGAATCAGGAAGTGTAATTCATTTTGCTGTCATCGTATTTGTGTAGGCAATGTAACTTAGTGATGCCTGATATTTTATGGTTCTCTCCGATATAGCAGAAAGTTAATCTCTTTAGGGTCCATTTTTAATCGATGGATCTTTATGTTTTATTTTACAATTCTTCTTTAACATGTCTTTTCATATATTGGCAGATATGGTAACCCTAATGTGTGGAAGACTTTTACAGATCTTTTTGACTACTTTCCGTTGACAGCATTGGTTTGTGTCCTGAACATACACTTTACAATTTATTTATTTTAATCTTATTTGTTTGTGCACATTTGTGTACAATCACTGCTGTCTTGTTGGTTATTATTATTATGCCAGTGGATCAGCCCAATGAGCTTTTGTCCTGCATTATGTAAACTTTCCTGCACTGAGAAATCCTTCACTGACATGAACAATTTGAGACTTAACAGAAATTTGTCATCAGATTCTTAGTAGTCAAATGATAACTGAAGCATACATGTGTTACATGAAGGAGTTGACTTTCAGAGTGACATTTGCACTGATTTGGTCAGTGTAGTCAAAGGCGCACCTCAGGGCACTCCAGGCGAGGCGCAATTCTTAAGGCCCACCTAAGGCGCGCCTAGGTGCGCCTTTTTCGAGCGCCTTGGAATAGCTAAGGCGCGCCTTGAAAATCTTGTGAAAAAATAACATGTTTAGACTATTTTTTTTAACTGTTGTACTGTTTTTAGACTGTTTTTTGAACTGATGTATTTTTTTTTTAATTGTTTTCTCTCTCACTACTCAACTCAAAGTGATTGCAACCTAGACATGGGAGAATTTAAAGCACACATGTTTATCAATGTAGAAATCCGATGTGAATATATATATATATATATATATATATATATATATATATATATATATAATTTTTGCGTCTCGTGTCGCTCGGGCGCGCGCCTTAAGTGCGCCTTGCGCCTCGGGCGATTTGGACCCTTTGCGCCTTGAGTGCGCCTTGCGCCTTTGACTACCTTGGATTTGGTATATCAATCTTTTTGGCCCGATTCACTACTTTTACTTACTTAACTGGAAGGTTGCAGGAAGGTTTGCTGGTGTTTGACCCGCACTTTAAGTTCGAGTCTGCATGATGTGCAATAGCTATTATATAAGCATTTAAGTGCTTTTAGTGGCAAGGGCCATCACAAAGAATCCTCAAAAAAACTAATCTTATGTTTATAATTCTCTTCGGTAAGGTAGGGCGGTTCGCTTGAGTTGCTCAACCGCCCCTTTGCCCAGTGACTTCAAGACAGATCGATCTTAAGAAGATCATTGCCTACTCCCCAGTAGTCCATATGAATCTAGAATAAACTGAGTTAGTTCGGGTTCGGTCTCCGGTAACTATAATGGTTCTACTGCAATGATCGGACGGACATTCATGGCTGTAATATCCTAAATTGAATATTGCTTCTATGTGATATTTTTTTTTGGGCTCATTTGTCGCCTTACTCTCATCAAAATCTCTACCTAAATCTCTCCATTACTTGACCTTATATAATCCAAGTAATTCATTGTCCATGGGATGAATATAACTTATCTTATCAAATGCATGTATATTGGCATAACATCCTTTTTTTTTTCTTGCAGTAAGCCTTCTACTTGGACATTCTTAATAACCCATTGGGCTATGAAACAAGGACATGTATAGGGACACACGTGTACGTATGGTTCGTACCTAGGAGTACCAACACCGCATATCTAACTGGTATAGGTACACCTTCCTAGATGGATGAACTATGTTTCACGCACTGAAGGCAGTTTTGCGAATCTCACTTGACACAAGGGACCTTCTTGATGATGGAACTAGTTTACATTGAACAATCTAACCCAATCCCATATTTCAAGTTGTACCTATAATATTGTCATATTAGTATCAGAATCATCAACATCATCATCCATGCCTTCTCTCATTAAGATGGGTTCGGAACTTCGGTTATGGGTTATGGAGCCGAGAAAGCTCCAAACAAGAAATGACAAATTCTTATGATTGGTTGTCGACCTGGCATCAAGCCTCCATGCTGGTGCCAAAATTCCTAGCAAAGGTAGTGATGAGCAAGGGAGGTCTTGCCATAATACCCAAAGGTTAGTGGCTAGGTGGACTTTCCTCTTTGGTACTACAGTAAGTTCATATGACCAAGAAATATCACCAGAGCTCCCCCATACGAGTAAAGGTCTATAGACGAATAAGTAAAGGCTGATATGATTTTCTATGGAGCATTGCACTCATATCTACGAACATTAAGCAAGGAGTGAAAATGAATGGAATTACCTGAACTATATTCCGTTGGTATTTTTAGAGAAAATCGATAAAAATGGACATGTAATGGTCACGTGCCTTATTTTTCATTGTTATTTTGTTATGTTTTTGTTTTTCGACTAAGAATATTGGTGTTCGAAGAAATTCTACATAAACAAATAACTTTTGTCGAGTACAAAATGGCGGCTCTACAATCAATTATAGCCGACGTATCGATTGGTAATGACAAAAATTATCCTAAAATAAGGCACGTGGCCATCACGTCCATTTTAAACGATTTTCATCCAAAATACCAACGAAACATAGTTCATGCACTCTTTAAACCAAAATGTAAAGCTTAGGCACCAAATTAACCAAAAAGAAAATTCGATAACCAAAATGGCGACCATGACATTCCTCAGGCACCATTTCGATAATTAACTCTTAGTAATATATATGTTGTATGCTGCATTAAAGCTAATTCTAAAACTTCTCCCATGTTGTTTCGTAGAGGTTATTGTATCTTTACCCAAGTAACCTCTTTTTTGGTGTATGCAACTAGTGTTTTCTTCATCTACATGTCTATATAAATACAATACTGAATGCTAAAATGCAATTCCAACATGATGCTCTTACAATTTGGTCTCTGAAGTTGAATTTTGACTAGTCACTGTATAACTATAAACGTTATTGGTATTTTATAACCTAGTTTTCTTTTGAATATTAGGTCGAATCAGAAATTTTTTGTCTGCATGGCGGACTATCCCCGTCTATTGAGACACTCGATAACATTCGTAACTTTGATCGAGTTCAAGAAGTTCCTCACGAGGGACCTATGTGTGATCTCTTATGGTCTGACCCAGATGACAGATGTGGTTGGGGCATTTCTCCTCGTGGTGCCGGATATACCTTCGGCCAAGTATTATACCATCCTCTTATCGTTGTACATTGATTTGAGATTTTACTGTCTTTCACTTGGCCACTTCACTACATCAGGATATATCGGAGCAATTCAATCATACCAATAACCTCAAGCTGATAGCCAGAGCTCATCAATTAGTCATGGAGGGATACAACTGGGGACATGTAACTTTTTTCCTATCATATGTTTTGGTCTTTTCCACCACAAACCTGTTCCAAAGTTGTTAATAGTTTATGTTGTCATTAAACAGGAACAAAAGGTGGTTACCATATTTAGTGCACCTAATTATTGCTATCGATGTGGAAACATGGCTTCCATCCTTGAAGTGGATGACTGCAGGGGCCACACATTTATTCAGGTACTGTCACTACTACCACCACCACATGCCATCCTCTTTCCTCAACTTTGTTACCTGGCTCAATAATTGACGGTTTTTTATGGTTGCAGTTTGAGCCAGCTCCAAGAAGAGGTGAACCTGATGTAACCCGAAGAACACCTGATTATTTCCTTTGATGCAGCAATCAAGGGCACATGGATATAATCTCTGGCCGAAAGCATACATTTGCTTAATGAGTTCCTAATGGCAGATATTCCCTCGACACTTATGATTGGGTCACGTTTATCCTTAGCAGCTATGATTGGTGGTTTTGTAGTTAAAAGTGGGCATGTATAATATGGAAAGCTGTTCATTATCTATTTATAAGTTGGAGACCTTGTAATTGGACAAGTATGTGGTTTTGGAGGCAGCGGAGTAGGCAATTCAGCATTACCATGTATTGTTCCCAAGAACCCGTGGTCTTTGGCCCTTTTATTTGTTCCCATTTCGATCATTCACATCGTCATTCTTAATTTTCTTTTTATCTAGTGAAATGGTGAAATTTAGATATTTGTACCCATCGGAAGTATGGAACCATGAAATATATGTTTGGAATAGATTCTATTCGGAGAGATTTAAAAAGGCACAATCTTGTTGAAAGGTTCTACACCTGGTTTATACATGCCTTCCATGTCCTTCAACATATATATTTTTAGAATAAAACTAAGTTTACATTCAAGTTTGGCTGTAAACCTTTGACGGTTGGTAATTGGTCTCCCTCCTTCTTTCCCACATGGAGAGGGGATCAGACACAAACTGTCATGTAGAAGGTTTACCAGAAGGTTTACCACGGAGTTTGGTTGTAAACATGTCACTGCTCATTTTTTTAGGCATATTTGGATTGTAAATATTTTTCAGAATCAAATCCATGTTTGAATTGAAAGTGAGATACTAATGTTAGTCCTTCCCTTGAATTAGATAGATTTATATCTGAAAAAGACCAACAATAATTTCCTCAATGGAAACATTTGTACACCCACTTTGTAGAAAATGTTTAGGTAAGAATATGTCAGATATTTGTAACTCAATTGGTGGATTGTTGGAATAGTCTCTAAAAAAATTTTTTTTTTTCTTCATTGACGCACAGAAAATATTTTGTTAGAATGAACAAGATATAGAATTGTCCATGTCATATGTAAGTGTCTTTTCACATAAAAATAGAGTTTTTTTTTGGGTTAAAATAGAAATAGAAATCAAGAATTGAAGTAAATTTTGATTTATAAAAAGAAGATATCAATAAAATTATATGAAAGAATTTCATGGGATTTAGCTGATCGTCCGATCGTAAGAAGTCAATTTTGGGTTAACAAAAGAAGATATCAATGAAGTTATGTGAAAGAATTTCATGGGATTTAGCTAATCGTTTCGATCATGGGATATCATTGAGAAATATGAAATTACTTAAAGAAGGTTACAATTCTTCCATTTGGCGACTTCATTCTGCTAAGGAGTACAAGGAAAAGTGGTTTGATGACTGAAACCATGTTTATCAAAGAATGTACAAGTTCAAAGTTAATATATTCACCCCCGAGCCATCATCATTGTGGAGAACGTATATATTCAATTTGTACTGTATTGTTACCATTTGATAGAATTTCTAAAATGCGGAATTAACCTCATGTTTCGAATTCATTAAGCAAATCTATACCATGCATGTGCAATCATCAATAAAAATAACAAATCATCGAACCCCACTAAGAGTGGCAATCTCAAATAGACTACAAACATCCAAATGTACTACCAGAAACGAAATTGAACTTTTATTTGAACTTTATGGAAAAAGAAGTGTGATAACTTTTAGCTATTTCACAAACATAACATCAAAATTGAGAAATATCATCCATGACAAACAGATAGGAAATAACTTGTATAGATAACCAAATGAGGCATGTCCAAGTCGACAATGCACGGCCACACTTCGGAACCTTTATTTGTGTAATTCTGAGAAATTTCTACAACAAGAGTTTAGTCAGCAAACTGGTACTATTTGATGTCATCTTCAAGTGGTATAGTTTTTCACACCTAATACCACAACCAATCGTCTTCCTAGTTCAGATGTCCTAAAACACACAAAAATGAGGTCAAAAAAATCATGAGACAATGTAAGATGAGGGTTATTTGAGCCACTAAGAGTAAATTATAATCTAATGACTAATGAGGGATACAATATCAAGGTTAAGTGTGGCAGAGAGAGAAGTAGTGTCCTCCCCAGTAACAGAGATGGCATTACCAACGACAACAATGACAACAGTTTGTGTGGAAAGATTTAATGATTGAACTTGTCTAGCATCAAAGTCATATGTTTGGTAGCACCAGAGTCAATTATCCATATATTATTAATAACACGAGCATAAGTATTAAGCGTCTTACCCTCATTATCTAATGTAGTAAGTAATTGTTGATACCTTCTGAGAATCATTCTTTACTTCAACTACTGAGACATGACTTTTATTGCAACGGGGATCCCGAGACTTATTCCATTTGTTATGATAGCCAATCAACTCAAAAAATGGCTTTGGAATGTTATGTGAGGCCACAATGCGAACATGTATCCGGTGAACGACATGAGCCATCTAAGGTAGTAACGAATCGGTCTCGACTGGTCTGACCGGGTTGATTCTGACCTAGTCGATTTTTATGGATAGGTCTGTCAGATCAATTATGTAGGACACGTTCCCTGTAGATCCTTAAAAATGACAAAATCTCAAAGCAACGAAACCATGCAAACCAAGCTTTCCGTCACATGAAGCTCAACAATAGGGAACATACTTCCCTCACACGTGAAGCCGATCAACAGGGAACACACTTCCCTTTCGTCTGCATGAAGCCCACAGCAAGAACACACTTTCCTCCCGCTCGCCTGAAGATCATCAACAGGGAACACACTCCAATCCCCAACGCACGAAGCTTACGAAACTATATATCGCTCATAAGCCGTCGTACTTAATAAGGAGGCACGTGCAATCCTATTAGATGATGACACCCCTCTCGAGATGCCCAAATGGTCGTGTAAAACGTGATTTGCCATTAAATTTATCATTAATGTTTAGCAGCTAATGATTGAACTTACATGCGATGTATAAGTTTTTGTCTTTTACATTATTTTAAGCCATACTATGCTTTTATATCCTTGTTAATTGGTCTTTTTCTGTTCAATTTTTTTTTCGAATTGGCCGAAAAAGAGATCCCCCCACCCCCCACTCCCAAATGTCCATATCGGTCTACATCGGTCAGTATCGAATATCGGTCAGTATCGGATCGGAACATGTCAAACCGTATCGGTATCGGCCATATCAGATCGGTATCAACCGATATCGCAAACTATGATGTCGACATGGTTTTTTTTCCCATTGCAGCTGGATTTGGAGCATTTATGTGGATATCCTGTAGTTTCGTACTCAGAATCTTTCATCAAAAAATGTAACATCAAACATCAATACCGAAGCTTCATATTCCTGTGAGGTGTATAACTTAGAAGCATATCTCATTGGCTTGATTGTACAAATACCTGCTAATAATGCCAAGAGAATATGTGAGTAAGTTATGAAAGTATCTTCTTTCTTTATTGACAAGGTGACAACTGCTAACTTTCTATTCATAATATAGTCCTAATGATCACTACTATGTAAAGAGCAGCAGTTAAACAAATCAAATGATAAATAAATAATAATCCAAGGTTTCTATCAGAAATAAATAAAGGAAGTTAGAACTGAAAGACCAAGATAGTAAAGACAAATACAGCATCTTCAACTCCATTCTTCCGCACCAAAATAAATAATAAATAACAAGAACGTTTGATTTACCAACCAAGTTTGAAATTGAACTTGGTCTAACCCTCCTGATCTTCCTGGTTTACGAGTAAAGATCTAGAATCTACTGCTAGTTACAAGAACAACAACAATCATAACCTTCTTTGGGTCAGTTTCTTCAAATTTCAATCTTATGACTTCAATCCAAGTTTGTCAAGGCCAATCCCAAGTTGTACAGCTCATTCAAGTACTATACAATGACTCCTAATTACTGCATCTATTACTGTTATTATTGTACCACTTTGAATTACTTAATAACTACTTTTAACCATAGTATGCAATCCGATACTGCTAATACCGATACGATTTGACATGTTTCGATCCGATACCGACCGATACTGACATTGTGGGTCTTTTTTTTTCGGTAAGCAAGGGCGTAAAAACATAGTAAGGTGTAAAAGAAGAAAATTTATCTATCGCATAAACTAAAAAAACTACTGAGAAACAACACTGAAAATACTTAAAATTATACCTAAATGTATAAAATATATTTACTAAAATGTTGTCAATTTATTAACAATTATTTGTTTTTCGATACCAAAAATCCAATACTTCGATCCGAAATTGCCGATATTGTCTATACCGTCGAATCCGAAATTCCTAAAAATTGTCGGATACCGATACCGATTCCGATATTGTGAACCTTGCTTTTAACTTCATATTTTTTAAAGTTGTTAAGAAAACAGGTTTAGATGAAAGTTTATTGTTTCTATTTTATTATAATAGTATGGCTTGGCAAAAGAACTAGGAAAGGTCAAGGAGGTTAGAACAAATCCATTTTAGGGACAAGGGGTTAAACCAATCCCCCTCATTATATATATATATATATATATATATATATATATATATATATATATGACTTCCTAAAAAAACAAGCACTTGAAGACCTTGTGTGAAAACAATGGGTATCTCCATTGTACCCAACCTCTCTATGAGCTATTCCAATGCTATCAGATGCACAACCCAGCTTCCCTCCCCACGATTCCACAAGACCAATAACATCACGACGAAGCTACCCAACAGCTGCAACGTTTCCCTCCCTGACCTACAAGTGAACGAGGTCGCAACGAGGCAGTCCCGGCGCAGCCCAGCAACCAGTAGGCAGCAGAAGATGCTCGCGCTGGACGCAACGTTCCTCGAGGAGGCCTACGAGAGGTGTCGCGGCGTGTGCGCGGAGTACGCAAAGACATTCTATCTAGGTTCGTCTCGAGTCTCAAGCTTTTCGTGCCTTTTTTATGTTTTATGTTTATTACACATGTAAAAAGTTATTACATTAATCATCTTTATTTTGATTTCAAAATAAGAGAGAACCATGTAATAAACATAAAACACATGGAAGGTTTTGATTTCTCTTGTGGATGAATGATTTCAGGGACACAGCTGATGACCGAGGAGCGACAGAGAGCAATATGGGCCATTTATGGTGAGTGCTTTACATTTGTTATGGAGAATGAATGAACCTTCTCTTGCATGAGATGTAAGAAACACAGATACACCGAAAATCGGTATCGTGTCCTTATTGTGTTGTGTTCTACTCGTGTTTATGCAACATAACATGAGATTTATTTTTGACATAGATGGTCAAGCAGGTCCTAGATAACGGGTCTATTCACCATAGTTTGCAGAATCGGCCGATACCGATCCGATACGGCCGATAACGATACAGTTTAGCATATTCCGTTTCGATACCGACCAATATCCGATACTGACCGATACCGACATTGGGACTATCTTTTCCGGTCAATTCGACAAAGAAATTGAACGAAAAAGACCAATCAATAAGAGTGTAAAGCATAGTAAGGTTGTAAAATCATGTAAATTGAGAAAACTTATCTATCGTATGTAAACCAATCGGCAAGAGTGACTACAATTTCATTTAATTTCAAAACTACTAAGAAACTACACTGGAAATACTTAAAATTATGTGTAAATATATAAAATATATTTTCTAAAATATTAATAATTAATTGTATTTTGATACCAAAAAATTCGACACTCCGATCTGAAACTGCCGATATTGTCGTTACTGTCGATTCCGATACTCATAGAAATGGTCCGATACCGATACCGATTCCGATACTGAGAACCTTGCTATTAACTAATGTCCGATGGCATAGCAATAAGAATTGTTGTCTTTAGTATATAACAGGCAAAACCATTTGTTTTGGTGCTGTTTGTTTATGTAGTAAGAGCTATGCAAGATGTTTAGGGAAGACTATAATAATCTCATGAACAAACTAATATAGACAATGTCACATAAATTTACTTGTAATTATCTCCTCAAATGTTTTGTATTGTATATATATTGGAGTCTTAACACGTATATTCTGACCTTTTCCGACAAGGATTGGGATGCTACCAGCTTTCTTCTTAGTAGTATTAGTTGACTATGTATTATTCTTGGTGAGCTTAGCAAAGTTGGCTAGGTTAGTCTAATAGTCGAGCATTTACGAATTATCCCCTCCTATAATAACTCGAAAATAAATTTAGAGAGATTTCAAAATATATATATATAAAAGGACCTCTAGATGAAGTGGTTAGAGTGAGACATATCCTTCCGGAGGTTGCTAGTTCATCAATCGGCAAGGATGACTAGTATCTCATTCAATTTTAAAAGTACTAAAAAAAACACACTGAAAATACTTAAAATTACGTCTAGATGTATAAAACATATTTTCTAAAATTTTAATATCAAAAAAATTCGACATCCCGATCCAAAACCGTCGATACTGACGATATCGCCGATCCCGATACTCATAAAAATGGTCCGATACCGATACTGCGAACCTTGCAGAAAAAATGTTAACCGATTAAGAAATCGATAACTTAAAATAGCTTAACGTCAGCAATCAAGAAAGACCAATTAAGCAGTAATGGTGAGATTAGATTATAAACTGACAAAGAAAGAGGTAGCAGTGTGGTGCAGGAGGACAGATGAGCTGGTGGATGGTCCAAACTCAGTACACACAAACAAAATTGTGCTGGATCGATGGGAAGAGAGGCTTGAGGAGATCTTCCAAGGGCGTCCTTATGACATGTTTGATGCTGCCCTCACTGATACTGTCTTCAAGTTCCCTATAGACATCAAGGTAACATACATATATATATATGTATTTGGATCTAATGTCATCATGTTCCATACACGTACGTAGGACACCTCTCCCTGCTGAATTCCCGTCGTGTCCGTCGTGTCCGAGGACACATGGACACACGTGTCCGTCGTGTTCGAGGACACATGGACATACGTGTCCGTTTGTGCCTAACACTTGTTTAAACTAGGGGCGGGCATTATTCGGTTTTGGGCTGAGAACCGAAACCGGATAAAAGATTCGGTTCGATTTGAAATCTATTCGGTGCTACTTCGGTCTTGAAAAAACTAAAATTTCTTTTTCGAATACGACTTGCAATAATTTTTTTTTAAGCCCAACTTTGATTAATTTAACAACAAGTCCAACTTTGATCCCAACTTTGAAATACAACAATTGTATGCATAACAATTGTATTTTTTTTTTAATATAATTTAACCACAAGTCCAATTTTGGGTCCGGTCCATTAAACAATAAAAAAAATAGTCCAACCGAATAACCAAATCGATTTTATCGGTTCGGTTTGGTTCGGTTATGGCTAATTTCGGTTCGATTTCGGTTATGGTTTTTAAACTTTCGGTTTATTCAGTTTTTGAATATATTGGTTCGGTTGAAACCGAATAAATCGAATACCCACCCCTAGTTTAAGGTTTAAACCGGTGTTTTAAAACCAAACCGGACCGGTCGGTTGGACTGGTCATCCGCACAGCCGAAAATTATACAAACATAAATTTAAAACCTAATTTAAAACCTAATTTAAATGATGACAATAGTTTTTCATTAAAAAGAAGACTTAAGAGAACATACATCCAAATTATTCTACAAGGGTATATATAACATATTTAGATTTAAATATATCTAATATTTAAACTAAAAAATGGTATTATCTAAACATATCTAAAGTTCTACAAACATATCTATACCAAATTTTAATCAAAAGATATTCGAATCATATTAAATTATTTTAAAACAAATCATATTCAAACTATATATATAAAAAATAATAAAAATATTGTTTTTCAACAATATTAAAAAAATATATAAAAAAAATTAAGTGCGTATATAAGGGCTTTCTTGTGTCTGAGGTAACAAGGAAATATATCTAACCAACCTTAACTAAATCCTTCTATTCAGCCATTCAATAGTATCCTGTGCTCTCATGCAAACATTAACTATTTAGTGCAGCCATTCAAGGACATGATAGAAGGAATGCGGATGGATACTATGAAGTGGAGGTATCTAAGTTTCCAGGAGCTGTACCTTTATTGCTACTATGTTGCAGGCACGGTCAGCCTAATGAGCGTGCCAGTGATGGGAATAGCTCCAGAGTCGCATGTTCCAGTACACAAAGTCTACAACTCAGCAGTCGACTTGGGCATTGGAATGCAACTAACAAACATCCTTCGGGATGTGGGAGAAGAGTAAGTTCCTAGAGCCGTTGCCTCGCTTTCAACCAGTAAATGTTAAATATATAGTCAACACTTACGGGGAAAGCAAGTGGGTTGCTCTTACACATAGTTTGCAGTATCGGTCGATCCCAATCCGATACGGACGATACCGATACAATTTGGCATGTCCCCGTCCGATACCACCTGATACCGATACTAACGGATACCGACATTTTGGGAGGATAGCATGTAAAAGAAGAAAGCTACGGCGTGACTACTATTTCAATCAATTTCAAAACTACTAAGAAACAACACAGTAAATGCTTTTCTTTAGTATATTTTTTTCATTGAAACCTTAGGAGAGGAAAAACATCATCAATTATATATTTTAAGATAATGTAGACATCGGAGCCAAGGTTGTGGAAAGCACTAGACGCTAGTTGGGTGGGTCACACGCCATCTAGTGCATAGTTCGTCTAGGCGAACGCCTAGGCGGCCGCTTAGATCTAGACGGTTCAAAAAAAAATTTAAAAATACAAAAAAAAAAAACTACTGAAAATTGTAAAAAAAAATTCTATAAACCTCAAAACATGCATAGTCGGATGTCAGTGAACTTCAACAAGGGAACTGAATATAGATACTATAAGTAATAGGTGCTAGTTGCTATTGTGCATACATAGAAAAATTGTTCAATAATTTGTGAGACCAAGAGAGGTACGGCAAGATTAGCTCAAAGAGAGATTTTGGCGAATTAATTTCTCAATCTAAGTTGAGAGCTCATAATCCATTTTAGGTTGCCGAAGGTCGGCCGTCCCCGCTAGACGCGAATCACTGTGCAAGCGCTCCCGCGGGACGATCGCTTCCCATCTGGACGTGATGTCGCACGAACATAAGCCGCGTCCGTGCAAGGCCATGATCCGAACAGGCGATAAGATGACTAAGCAACAGAGTCACACAGCTAGTCCGAGTGCAGCTAGTCCGAGTGCAGCGGAATAAGAAACGCCAGGCGATTGGTAACACGTTCACAGAGTCGTCAATAGTGGAAGCATTGAATAACACAAGTATATAAATAAAATAAGCTCTTTATTGATATTGATCAAGTGTTACAAGCGACGCTAGGCCGAGATTACAAGTCACTCAAGCCTCTCTCTCTCTCTGAAACAGTAAAAGCGTGCCAAGTTGCTACAATTGTGGAATGATACATAGACGATGTTGCAACATTATGTCTTGTATATGTGCTTTAGTTCCAGACGCAACGCTCCAAGACTCCAGAGTGAACTCCAAGCCTTAGCACGCACGAAGGGGACATTCGCACCGAACGAGGTTCTCCCGTACCCTGCAAGAAATCTGGTGGGTTATCAGTACATGAATGCACTGATGGGGAGGCTTCTCGCCCGCTCGACAAATCCAAACACGTTATATAGGTTCCGTGCACCATCTATTAAGTTATCTTTCTAGTCTTGCCTTAGGATCAATTTCATGGCAATGAAAAGCCTAACTCGTGTGACAGTACGTCGTACGATATAAGGAACACGGCGAGACCTACCAACTTACCATTTGTCCTTCCCTGTCCAAGGCAAACCAAGTTAAACCAAACGCAAGCATTTATAATAAAAACCAGGGCAATAGTATAAGCAAACACAAGTGTCGTGAGCGAGGTGGCAACAGCTTCGGGGAGAGGCAACGACGATCAGGGAAACTTCGAAGAATAGGTGAGTGTTTTTTGTAATTCTTGTGGGTTAGAGAGTTGGTGAGTTTATTGGAGGTGGGTGTAATTCCTCCATAGCTTTGTATCTTTGCTCTTTCGGTTAGTAAAATATCTTGATCGCATTTGTCCATAGACTTAGGCTAGTTGTGGTGAACCATGGTAAAGTTCTCGTGTGTTTTACTTTTTCGGATATATTTTCTATTTATCCGGTGCTTCGGTTAGCATTCTACTAACAAATTGGTATCACGGCCCCAGGTTAAGTCAGGCTAATTTGAGCGCTTTAGTTGCTTGGAGACATTCAAAGACACCTTTCAAGTTAGCTCCTAGGTGAAGCGTCAGGGATTATACAGTTTGAAGATGACTTATGGTTCGCATTCACTAGTGGTGCGATTTGGCTTCAAATATGGGTCTAACTGTCGAGCCCAAGATGGAGCAAGACGTGCAGTTCGCACCCAGTAATAGTGCGGTTTGGTGTAGTTGTCGGTTTAGTTATGTGTTCGAATGAACTGAAATTACAATACATTGGATCTCCATGTTGCACAGGCTCATCCGAATACAAGATAAGGTGGAGATTATTTGGTTGTATCTCGCATCCAATTGTGTGCTCAAGTTTGGTGATGACATAAAAGGAGTTGTATAGGATGTTTAGTCCCACATATAATTAGATTGGTCCTGGACTAGATAGGAAATTTCCCTTTTAGGCTATATAGACTAAGCCCAATATCATATAGCATGGATCACTCACACCGCATTGCTGCATTTCACAACACATGTAATATCAGCATACACTGGATGCATAGTTTTTGTACAAGAGTTTTAGGACTATTATGACAAATCTTATAGTAAAGCAACAGGCACTCTCTCCTGTCTAATTGCTCATCAATTAATATGTAATAACAGTGCTTCAAGAGGGAGAATATATTTACCACAAGATGAACTGGCTCAATTTGGGCTGTCAGATGAAGATGTATTTTCTGGAGAGGTTTCAAATCGGTGGAGAGTTTTCATGAAGGAGCAGATCTCAAGGGCAAGACTTTATTTCGACCAAGCAGAAGAGGGAGCCTCACAACTTAATGAAGCTAGTCGTTGGCCGGTAAAAACTTTCTCCTTCCACAAGTCATTCTAACTTCTGAACTGTATCCAGGTTTGAACTTTAAATGCTGCTTCCATCTATTCAAAACTAGACAACTAATTGGTTCTCATGGAACAATCTATTAGGCACATCTGGCCTGTGGGTGGCTTCTATCTGTTTTGGTAGATCTTGATCATCACTCACATCAGACTGTCAAGCTAGTGAAGTTCTTGACATGTTGATTCATATTTAGTACAATCTAGACTATCTAGTGGAATTTTGAAGAACCAATTTAGTGAAATTTCCTTCACTCCAGCTCAAAGTTTGGGTCTTCTAATAGAATTCTAAAACAAGTTTTCTCCTTCTTCTTCTTCTTCATACTTTTCTGCAGTGGAGGGCACATATCATGAACCTTATTTGTTAAACCAAGTTGACTGGTAATAGGTAGGTCATAAGTCATAATAGAGAGAAGCTTAAAGTCTGATGTGATCCTAAGACTTTATTTTGTCAAGTAAATTTAGTTCCAAAACGCCATATGTTGAGCACTATTTGGCATGCAGAAACACGCTACATGATCAACATTAAAAAATACATTTTGTAGTTTCAAACATACTCCTAGGCTTACCACTTCGATATTATGGAAATTTTAGTAACCACTTGCAATGATATAGACAGCTAAATAGCTAGATCACCCAATAGGATGTTTTCGCGTCTCTTTTCATGGCAAATTCTAATGGTGGTCAAATTTGTGGTGTATGCTTTTCTTGAAAGTCGATTAAATAGAAAGTTGTTCATCGTTATACAAAGCTAGACATCATGAATTCACAATTCTCAAGTCTTCATCTTTATTGTTATGCAGGTATGGGCTTCCCTGCTTTTGTATCGTAAGATCTTAGACTCGATTGAGGAAAACGATTATGATAATCTGAACAAGCGTGCATATGTTGGGAGGGCAAAGAAGTTTCTCATGTTGCCTTGGGCATTTGCTAGAGCTGCTAACATACAAAACATAGCTCAGCACTAAAACTCTCGTTAATGTTAAACAATCAAGTTGTGGTAAGTAGTGTCAGTGTACTTCTATACAAAACTAGTGTGAAATTGGCCACATAACAGGGTACTTATTGTCATTTTGTCTCTGTTCCTATCTAATGTCAGATAGTTTTCACTGCATTCAGCTTAACAAACTTGTTGAATATATATTTCTACATATGTCATGAACCACGAGAAGATACAACAATCATCTTATATGACGCAGGACACGACTGAAGGGAATCTATGTAGTGATGCATATTTATCGAAAAGGAATACACAGATGCAAGAACCCTAGACGAGATGCAAGTTGTGTTGGTGTTTTTGTCTTTGGACTATAAAAGATAGTCTCAAATTGGCTACACCACCAAGTGGGTATCTCAATATAATGTTTTGCTTGTGTTGAGGTATGCACATGAAGTGTGGTGAGGCACATGGGTACCATGTGGGGGTATTTTATTTGGATGAAGAAGGATTAACTCCTTAATGAAAGCATTTATGTTTTTTGTCATTCTCTTAGAATTTATTCCATAGGAGCTAAGCCCCAAACGACTCGGACACGGGCTCGGGCTCAAGGTCGCAACGTGGCGCTTTGTTGGCGCACTTAGCACATCGGTTGTGCCAGAGAATCTCTCCTGAGTATTCCGTTATATACTCAGTTATTCTGCTTCCAGTTATTTTATATCTTGACTCTTGGATTATTGTATTAACTTATTATCGGGTTATTCTCCGAGACACTTTTATTTGGGATTTGTTGATAGACTATATTTCTTTAGATTGATTAGTCTGTCATATTGAATTGTGTTTACTTTCTGTGGATGAGATTAGAATTAGATTTGTATCTTAGACCATTGTATTTATTACAGCTTAAGTGCACTCTAACGGGTCCATTAAATTGGGTTTGCCCATTGGAGTTGTGCTGCTGGCCATTGCCACGTGGCTAGTCCCTCGGTATTTTGGGACTGGAGCGTGACAGCGTGGTTGTACACATTCTCGTCAACGAACTGCCTGATGTACCCACACACATGTATATGCTCGAAATTTTAATTCTCTTCGGATTTGTCACTGGGCCTCTCAGAAGCAAATACCGGCAGATGCAGCTTATTGACAAATAGCAGATCCTTCATCTTTCTCCTCCAGTAATGATAGTTGGTACCGTTCAGGTTTATCATGCGCACCCAGCTTCGCGTTCATCTCTCCTCCCTGGTTTGCCTGTCAACTCCTAACACCCTTCTGAAAATTTCAGAACCTGGCTCTGATACCACACTGTTGGGAAAGAAGCGCGAAAACCTTCCCCAAAACCAGAAAGTACCTGCGAGAGATGTAAACCCCCTAATTTTTCAGGAATTTTTAATTTGGATTTTTCACAATTTTCTGTAATTTTCGGGGATTTAAACTAAGGTACTTTGTAATTAAATGATTTTTTATGTTGTTAATTAATATTAAAATATTATGA
Organism: Iris macrosiphon; assembly: GCA_036927795.1. NCBI lineage: Eukaryota > Viridiplantae > Streptophyta > Magnoliopsida > Asparagales > Iridaceae > Iris > Iris macrosiphon. Next base: position 14,703,775 of record JAYESA010000018.1, read on the forward strand.
AAATAATATTTTCTGGTGTAAAATGAAAAACTAGACATATGGTAATTTTTCGGAAATTTATTGGACCTCGAAAATATTTTTAAAGCCCTAAAAACTAATTTATATTTAAACCAAAATAAACCCTGAAATTGAACCCGGTTTATTTTAAATAAACCAAACCGAACCGTAGTCAAACCGAACCAAACCAAACCCAGCTCTTAACGGGTCGGGTCGGATCCGAATTGAACCCGACCAGGACCCATTAGCCCATTCGAAACCCTAACCTATATTACTGTTCCGGTGGCTATAAAGATCCCTCGATTTCCACTCTCCGCCGGCCGAACCACCTCCCTCCTCCTCTCGACGAACCGACCCGCTGCCATAGCCCCGCCGTCTCCCCTGCCCTAGCCCTCGGCCACCCTAGTCTTCCCCCTCCGCCTTCCTCCTCCAGATCCTCCTCCGCTTGAACCCTAATCTGCCTAGCCGCCGCTTGCCTCCGTCTCCCTCTCCCCGCTCCACCGTCGAAAGCCCCTCGACCACCACCATCGAACCCCAGCACCACCACCCTCTCCCCTCGATCTGCCGTCGTCCCTGAGCCCACGACCCCCTCGGCTTCGTCCCCGGCCAACTCCACCACCCGTTTCCCCGCGCGAGCTCTGCCTTCCCTCCTCCGTCCTCCGCCTCACTCCCAGACACCTAGCCGCCGTGCCCCGCCCTAACAGCCCTCGACGACGACCCCCTCGGCTTCGTCCCCGCTGCCTCGACGAACCAGAGCTCCGCCACGCCTCCCCACGAGCAGCGCCGCCTCTCTCCGGCCGCCCCGCTGACCGACGACCCCGACTCGAGCAGAAACCCTAACCACAGCACAGTACAGGACACAGCACAGTACCGGACACAGCAGTACTGTGTCGGTGTGTCGTGTCGACTCACGGACACGGGAATTTCGGTTTTCACGTAGCCATGTTCAGGTAACCCGTTCTCTCTCCTCGTTGCTCCATTTTCCGTTCCGTCAGTTGTGACGCGTAGGCTGTGTGACCCTCTCGATGCCCGTGCAATCCGCTCGGTGCGTCGCATCCTGTGGCGATCGCGAACCGCGATCCAAAAACAGGAAAATCAATGCCCCATTTTTTCCCGGAACTGAGTACGCCCCGTCAAACGGGACGACTTGGTCGCGCGCGGTCTTCACCGAAAGGTGTGCGCAATTGATACGGACGTGCGGAATTTCGCAGAAGTTGATTTGGATGTGCGTGCACACCGGAATCAACGCGTATCCGCCGACAACGCCCCGTATCCGCCTGTTCTGGAACACGTTGTAACTTTGTGTACACACGTCAGATCGAAACGAAACTTGCGCCATCGGACTCGTAGCAATACGCTGGTCCTGTGACCCAAGTTTGGTTTGATTCTGAGAACGTTGACAAAATTGCGTATCGTGGGCCCTACGGCTCCACTTGACGGGCGATTTTGTGATCGGCTCATCGGAATCCAGTTCTGGAAGTTCCGTTGGGTTCGTATCATCGTTCTGGACTTGTTGACACTAAATTTGACGAATTTGGATACCATTGGTTCTGACACGTTTTTCGGTGCGAAGCGGCCCACATGTGGACCCCGCTTTGACCAGAAACTGTCATTTTTGCCCCTTTGTCCAAATTGGACTCAAGGACAGGCGTTTCTAGCTATTTGATATTTTCTGAATCTGATGGTGATGTTTATTTCAGCAACCGAAGGAGTACCTGCAAATCATACTGAGACCAGAGCTACAGTTGGAGCTAGAACCCCAGGCAAGTGTACCTTGCCAAATCCTGCAGTTTTGCTACTTATTCTCTTGACTTATTTATACATTGTTGTACATGCATGACCTAGGACCGTGTGACTTTACTTAGCGTCCGATTAATAGCCGGGTGCCAACACCGTACGCGGAGTTGTGTAACGTCACCTAGACATGGATACCGAGACCCTATACTTCTCGTACTTGTCTTATCAAGTACATCATAACCCAGGACACTTGACACTATTCATGAGACAGAATCTTCCTGAGATATTCATGGTGATTCTGTGTAGGTTGCAGGATTTATGACATAGATATTATATTCATAGACATTATATGACTTGTTGCATTAGATATGATCTTGCGTGACATGGACATGAGACATCGTGGACATGAGACGTGTGATTACATTGGGTGGGGAGAGACACCCAGGCTACATGCTGATTTCATATATATACTACATAGTAAATTACATAGTAAAATACATAGTAACTCTGCTACAGGCTCCCAGACACAGAGCTTGTAGTGGTCTCAGCCTGAGTTTAGTGATGCTCTCAAATTATATTTCACATAGATGGTTACATACTTACCCTATTTATTTCATTCACTATTGCACTGCATTTATTCTGGCTTGTATTATCTGTACCTTGCTATGTCCCCTGAGGACCTGGATCCGGATTATGTCCCCAGGATTAGCAGACGATTTCTATCCCGAGGTATACGGGACATCAGCAGGAGAAGGAGTTGATACAGGAGCTGTACCGAATTTCGAGGATGAGGTGTTAGCTGAAGACTTTTTCTGAGCATCTGTGTTTCATACTCAGTATCTACTTTATTCAGTCATTTATGTTTTGGTCTGTTGAACCATTGTATCAGATTAATATCGGGTTGTTCCCCGATTTACTTTATTGAGACTGGTTGTTGCTTTTCATTCTTATTGTTGTTGATCATATTTATCTTGTATGGATGAGATTAGTTGTGGCCTGTTTTAGTAGACTATATTTTACAGCTTAAGTACGTCCTGATGGATCCATTAAATTGGGTTTGTCCATCAGTGTGTGCTGCTGGCCATTGCCACGTGTCTAGTCCCTCGATATTTTGGGACTGGGACGTGACAAGAGAACCGAGCAATACAACGCACAAACCAAACACCAAACCACAGAAAAATAATCCACGCAGACATAGAGAATTTTGACGTGAAAAATTCTTGCAGAAAAAAAAACCACGGGACGACCGGAGTCCAACTATGAAGAACATCTACTAATGGAATAAAGAGAATACACCCTCTACAAGCTCCTCCCGATCCAACATGGATCTCCACAACACTTAGGAATAGAAAATAGATCACACCACGAAGATCGAAGACAATGAAAAATTATCCAAAACGATCTTCTCCTCTGAAACGACCTTCAATCCTTCTTTCTCCTTCCTAAGATTGTAATGACACTCTTGCCTCATTTTCTTCTCTTTCTTGAGATGATATGTTAGAGTTCTGTTAGGAATTAGGGTTAGAAAAATCTAATATATATCCCTTAATTCTGCAGCTAATCATGGACCGTAGGATACGATCAAACGGTGTATAAAACATCTCTGAATTTTCGTCAACTCGGACCGACTTCGGTTTTGAGGTTCTGGAACACCACACCGAGTTTAACCCGACTTCGATTTTGAGGTTCTGGAATACCACATCAAATTCGGACCGAGTTCGGCCCGAACTCTGTCTTCACCTGTACAACATACTGTTCCTCCTTCCTCCCGAGTTTCTTCGACCTCTCGAATGGCTCTCGTCGCCTCCCCGAACTTCTCTGACCACAAATGACGTTCGTCACACTCCAAAATATTCTCCACATAGATTAGAAATCTCATCCACTCCAACAATTGCATCATCACACACTCGATTCAGATAGGAGCATGATAAAAAGTCTTCTTAATCAAGGAGAAAATGCCATTGATTTGATCTACTACGAAGCTTTCCAAAGATTATAGTGGTAAGAAAATATCATTAATTGTGATGGCTGACTTTTTTTCAACCAATCGATGCATTGCTTAGTTCAAACACCCTGTGGTGTCCAAAAAGTTGCATACATGCCAACACTCGTAGAAATAATGAATCAAACTATCCATGAGAAAGGAAAGTGGTATGAACATATAAACTCATATATATTGTTTTTGCACTTAAATTCTATGAACTTTGTCCCATATTTACGTTTCTACCATGACTTTTTATTTATTTACTTCATTAATATCTTTAGACATTTTATTTATGATTTAATCTCAACTTGATAAAATTGTCAATAAAAAATGCATGATGGTGTTAGGATAAAGGTAAAAGAAACTCCTTTATTTATTAGGAATAATATTGAATTTAATTTAATTTCGTCGACAAAAACGTGATAATAATGAAAAAAGGTCAACAATAGTAATGTGAAAAAAGTTTTTAACATAAACCAACATTGTAATACAAATTTAGTTTTGGTTACAAACTCATACATTTTCAATGAGTCAATTTTTGTTTATCCATCAAAACTAATATAGATGTTCAACATTTCACTAAAACATTATCACATATCAAATTAGTTGTCAAAACTAGTATTGATGTCACAAATCACTGTCGAACTCGAGTTAACCTTATAGTTATCGAGAAGAGGTATGGAAGTCCTAACTGGATGACAGAAAATTGGTAGATCGAGTCATGGTAGAGTATTATTTTCTCTATTTATAATTGGTATATAAATGATGAAAGTTGAAGATAGTGAATCCGAAAAATATATAATGCAACATACACAAAATCTCGAACATTACGTCGTAAACAAATAACAACCGACGAACTTTTGAGTGAAACGATGAACATTCAAAGATATTTTTGGTTTGTTTTGTTGGGTAAACAAACAAAAAAAAAGTTTACAAACAAAAATTCTGTAGTCACCTTCTTAAAGGCTTTTGATAAGGGCACTGCCCATTTTACTTGGGGCTAGCCCAGGATTGGGGCTAGCCCACAAAAGAGGAACATTTACTCAGACTAGCCCAAGTTTATACTTGGGGCTAGCCCAGGTTTACTGGAACATTTGAAAGAAAACATTGTTTCTTTGTCCGGAGCTTCCCCCCCTCAGCCGACCGGAGCTTCCCCCCTCAGCCGACCCCCTCCCGCCGGCCTTACTCCGCTGTCCTCCTCCTCCTTGTCGATGGCTCCCAAAGTCTCGAAAGAAGCAAGGTAGAAATCATCATTCTCCTTGTGCTATTGGATTTGAAAAATTGTCCAAAAATTATACGAAATCATCTTGCATGTTGAAAATTTTGAGTTATTTTCTTTCAAATGAGGGCATACTAGTCCTTGGCGGAGTCTAGGATGTAGTTTAGACATAGAAGTCGTTTGGAACATGATTCTAGGGCGTACAATGTCGAGACTGCTCGACATTGTCGAGCTGTATCGAGCGGGACTGTAGAATTTCCTACAGTCCCATATATATTTAGGACTGTAGGAAATTCGACAGTCCTATATAGATATAGGACTGTCGAATTTCCTACAGTCCTAAATATATATGGGACTGTAGGAAATTCTACAGTCCTAAAAGTTTAGGACTGTTGAGAAAACTGCAGTCCTGTATACTTACAGGACTGTAGAAATGGCTACAGTCCTGAGGAAAAATTCACTTATTATGTTAAAATAGAAATTAATTTTTGTCTGTATCTTATAGTCATGCCCCTGGAAAGGACACTGTGGATGAAGAAATGAGAAGACGCCCTACTGCGTCGATGCGTAAGCAACGCACAGTTTCGCAAGGCGTGACTATCCGCGAGGCTGAGGCACGCCCTGAAGTGAGGAGACGTCCATTGACGAAGAAGATTGCCACAAAGAGACGTGCTCCTCCTAGTTCTTCCGGCTCTTCTTCCTCCTCCGATGAGGACATGCCAAATGTTCCAAATCGGCCTACTGATGGTTCAGGACCTTCTCAGCCTGCAGATAGTCCTGTCGAGAGTCTTCCACGAACTCTCGGAAACCGGCCTACTGATGGTTCAGGACCTTCTGAGCAGGCAGATAGTCCAGGCGACACTCGTCCAAACGGTTGCTCTATGTTACCGTCGATCGAAAACCATATTGCATACCAAATATGGAACAATCCGGTAAGTACATTACGTTATGATACATTTATATATAGTTGTAAGTTCAAAGTTTATTTTACATAGAGGTTTAATTTCATCCAATTGTTGACTTTTCAGGAGAGTGGTCGTATGTTGACGGTAATCAACCATGGCAAAAAATGCAATTCATGGCGGTATGAATTACTGGGAGATGATGTGAAGTCAAAAATCAGTCCCACCGGTCTGCAATATTTGGGTAGCTACTCATATACGACGGTGGATAATGCACTGATTTCAGCATTTGTAGAACGGTGGCATCCAGAGACCAACACTTTCCATCTACCCAATGGGGAGTTGACGATTACCCTTGATGACGTCCATCATATATTGGGACTTAGGGTTGATGGTCGTCCCATGCAGAATCATACTTTTGATGATTCGAGCATCAACTATTACGACTATATGGTGGATTATGTATCAGGGTGTCTGGGAGTTGATGCCACTAGTTTTACTAGTATTCGAGAATTCAAGAAGTCCTACGGACTTCCTCTAAAATATTTGGAGGAGATATTCGCTGAGACGGCCCCTGAAATTGATAATAGCGAAAATGTGGCCCGCGGATATATTCAGTTCATCTTAGGGGCTGTCGCCATTACCGATAAGTCTGGAACGTCCATAAATGCGAAATATCTCATCAATTTGGACAACATTGATACGGTGGAGCAAATTTCTTGGGGAAGCGGTATACTGGCATACCTTTACCGCGAGCTTGGTACGGCATCCCGTGTGGGTTCGAAGACTATTTTCGGATGCCAGACTCTACTCCATGTATAGATATATCTTTGTCAACTTGTTTACATAAATTGAAATTGTGTTGTTTATTTTTGGACTAATATATTTCCGGTAACGTGTAGGCATGGATATACGAGCACTTCCCAACCCTGCAGCGGGCGAGCCTGAACCGAGGGTATGACGAGAACATGCCAAGAATGTGCCGATGGAAGCCAAGTAAGGTAGATGCCAAACGTTCTCACACATTGGCCGCTCTACGGCATGCACTCGAAGAAATGACGACAGAAGAGGTGAATTTAGACCTAATATTGTACTTAATTGGTATGAATTTACTACGTTATGCTAAATGACGTTATGCTACATTTTATGCGGTGCAGATTGTATGGGATCCATACCGTGATTTGCGACAGACTACCCGTCCGTTGCAACCAGTCGCCTTATATTACGGTGTTATCACTTGTCATGAGATCGAGGAGGCTTATATGCCGGATAGAGTGCTACGTCAGTTTGGCTACGTACAAACTGTTCCAAGGCGAACTTTGCAAATGATAACTCCTCCGCGCGGTACAAAACCGCTAAACTATATACCTGCACAATTCAACTGGGTATCGCACTTCTTCACCGAGTGGCAACGCCACGTCATTAGAGATACCGGCCGGCTAGCAGCAGTCAATATGGCGGAGTGCAGCGACGACTACCTCGCCTACTACGCCGGTATCGGACTACCAACCTTGTTCCAACGCGGAGGGGATATTGTGCGTGTACCGTCAGATCTTCCTCCCAAATCGGTCTTATATACTGCACTGGTCAAGATGGTGAGCCTACTTGTAGAGTTTAAGTTTGATATTTGTCACTGTGGCTAACAATTATTTTAATTTTTCATGAATAGGCAAGGAAAGTTAAGAAGTTGGGAAGAAGCCTCGTCAGTTGCCAGGGTTCCAATTATATGACAATCAATGACGAACTCCAAAATATCGACAACGCTGAAGAATATCCTTTCTTGGATACCAGAGAGCAACGCACGAAGAGGCGCCATGACGTTTGAACAATCATGACTTGTGACAATTTGAGTTGTAAACGTTGTAAAACTTTAAACTATAATTTGAGTTGTAAACGTTGTAAAAGTTTGATTGAATATGACTTGTGACAATTTGACTTGTGACAATTTGAGTTAATTTTGCTATGTTGTGACACTATGAGTTTATTTTGCCTTTATATAACTATTTTGATCTGTATACTGTGCATATTGGTCAGTGGGTTAATTGTTTATTTTGATCTGTATATATTTCCTCAAAATTGACAGGGAGAAAACTTTAGGACTGTCACAATTTTGACAGTCCTAGTGTACACTAGGACTGTCAAAATAGTGACAGTCCTAAAGTTATATATTTCCTCAAAATTGACAGGGAGAAAACTTTAGGACTGTCACAATTTTGACAGTCCTAGTGTACACTAGGACTGTCAAAATAGTGACAGTCCTAAAGTTATATATTTCCTCAAAATTGACAGGGAGAAAACTTTAGGACTGTCACAATTTTGACAGTCCTAGTGTACACTAGGACTGTCAAAATAGTGACAGTCCTAAAGTTATATATTTCCTCAAAATTGACAGGGAGAAAACTTTAGGACTGTCACAATTTTGACAGTCCTAGTGTACACTAGGACTGTCAAAATAGTGACAGTCCTAAAGTTATATATTTCCTCAAAATTGACAGGGAGAAAACTTTAGGACTGTCACAATTTTGACAGTCCTAGTTTACACTAGGACTGTCAAAATTGTGACAGTCCTAAAGTTATATAAATGTACATATTGACAGTGAGTAAACTTTAGGACTGTCACAATTTTGACAGTCCTAGTGTAAACTAGGACTGTCAAAATTGTGACAGTCCTAAGTTATTGGTAGCAATGCGCATTATACAATCAAAATCTTCATAACTCTTTTCATTACAATAGGTACAACATATAGTTCAATATACACTTAAACATACATGGATCAACACAATATACATCTTCACATGGGGCAAGTATCAATCGATTAAAATATCAAAGTAGTCGTCCGACATAATTTTTGGATCCTCCATCTTCATCATCTTCTTATAGGCCGCCATTGCATCCATGTAGGGTGTCGTCCATGCGATCGCTTCCTCAGGTGCGTGTTTATACCAAAGCGTAGAATGTGGCGGAATAGGAGAATGAGCGATCAACCTTGGGATGACGAAGTGTTGTCCGACAAGCCCAATGCAACATAGAGTGGATACTCGGTGTTCGGCCGGGGGGGCACACATTGGAAAGAAAGTATTGTTAATACCCTGTGAGATAATTACAATAGGTAACTTATACCTATTAGAGAAGACGTAAGCAGCAGGCGGGACATCCATGTAATGCTCTGGTCCGGTAACTGTTTCCGTACAAGGTATGCCTGCCAACAAATCTCCAACAATTTCTTCGCCAAGTATCTGGCTATAGAAGGCTAGTCGCGACTCCAACTCCTCGTACAGCTCTGCCCTAGCCTGTCGCCATCCTGCTTCCACTGAATAGCCTAGTTGTCTTGCTAGTGCATGGTATCCACAGTGGCCATCCGCAGGAACATCATCAATAGTCCAAATGAAGTTCCGTATCTCAGGTAGGAATTTTTCAATGTATAGACTATAAGAAACATAAAAGTTTTGAACACCCTCCGCCGTGACTGCATCTATCGTTTTCTGTTTCTTCCCCCTTCGAATAGTTAGCTTAGGAGTTCGAACAAGGGACTTCGCCTCCAAACTGCGTTCGATAAGTTCAGATAAGGATGGATCTCTTTTAGTTGACTCCTCCTCCTTCTTTTTGGCTCTACTCTTTCTTGAGTGTGGTCTTCCCTTAGGAGTTCGAACAACGGATGGCTCTTGCAATCGAGTAGTTGCCGGAACTGCAATCTCTTGGATTTTAAACTCAATGGATCTTCTCTCCGGTTCCGTTGCGCCACACCACCTTGCGTGAAGTAGTTTAACTTGGGGCAACGCAAAGAAATCATCTTGCACTTCCACCGCCGGCATTATCGACAGCTGTCGCCAACGTTGATCAACACCGTCTATTGGAATAGGTATAGATTCACGACGGTATTCGTTGATTTCATGTGCACACGGAAGTCCCAGTGAATGTCGATATGAACAACCGCAAACCTCGGGATCATAACCCACCGACTTCGACCTACGAATCTCCTCAAACAATAACCCCAAGGCCTTGTGAGATACCACATGGGTTAAACCATCCAAGAGGTTTTCTTGCTTGTATTCATGCTTTGCAATATTGAGGCTCATCTCAAATGATGCTACAATATCGTTCACCGTGGCAATAGTCATCAAATGAATCGATTGCCAAACAGAGACAAAATTACCGACCGATGAGCGTAGATATCTTTTTAAACATGAGTGTGCCCCTTCGACCCGGTTCGTAGTGATCGTGCCATAATGCTTCACCATGTTGGTCCATGCTAACACGAATTGCTCTTTATGTGGTCCTAGCCAAGTATCTTTGATATAAGATATGCATGTCGGGTTGCTTGGCTCCCACTTTTGTTGGAACATGTACCATGCTGCCTCGTAACTGTCTGTAGTACTTGCTCGCCATACAAGACTCCAATCACTGTAGAATTCTTCGAAGCGAAGCATGTCTATTTTACCGTCCACAGTTTCAAATTTTTTCTTGCATTGAGCATGGATATTTCTATTTATATGCCAAGTGCATAGTAGTCTATGCGCATAAGGAAATACAATATCTATAGCATTTATCAACGCATATTCTCTGTCAGTAACAAAAACAGACGGCTCTTTGTAACCTGTGTAAAGGGATTGTAGTTTCCTCAACGCCCATGTGTAATCCTCTACTGTCTCACTCTTCATAAAACAAAAAGCAACTGCAAATGTTTTTCCCGTACACGTAAACCCGACAACATGCAAAAGAGGCATCTTGAACTTGTTGGTCTTATATGTACAATCAAGGACCAACACGTCTGCGAAGGACCGAGCCATATGTGTGCAATCAGGATGAGCCCAAAACAATGAAAGGAGTTCATCAGTTTGTGGATGTCTTCTATGGTACTCCACGTAGTGATGCTCCCCAAGCAACTTCAATACTTGCTGCATCGCCATTCTTCCTTTCATACTATTGCATTTCGCTCTGGCCAAACTATTATAGATCGTCCTCATGGTAGACTTGTTCCCATCTTGTTTTTGTCGCACAGCAGAAAAAATTTGTTTCGGTGCAACTCCTGAGAGGAACAAGTCTTCAACCAACTTTTTTTCATCCTCCTTCAGACGTGCCACGTAGGCATGGCCCGTAACCGTCCCTGGAATAGGATGATTGTGTCTTCCATTCTTAACTTCGATTATCCACTTCACATCTTCAACTTTTACAATCAACACCTTCAATGGACAACCACATTTTCTTGTCCCAACATTTTTCTTAGGGATTTCTTTTTCAACAACACCCTTTTTTTTATGATCCCTAAACACACCTCCTCTTTCGCATCCAAGCTCAAGATATTTTCGGCCCGGCCGAGATCGGATGGATCTTGCAATGACAATAACTACGTTATGTCGTCTCCCAACTTCTCTGCACCACTCTATTGCTTCTTCATGGCTTGCAAATTCAATATCCGTTGTGAAAATATCATCCACATCAACACCAACGCCAGGGTGTACCACAATCTCTGAACAAGGTTCCTATAACCAATATAAAAAAATATATAAATTAATAACTTCATCTAAATATCAAGGACTGTCACTATTTTGACAGTCCAATTTTTATATAGGACTGTCATAATTATGACAGTCCTACTTTTAATTAGGACTGTCGAATTTATGACAGTCCTATATTTATATAGGACTGTGTAATATTTGACAGTCCTATATTTATATTAGGGTTATCGTTTACAGTCCTAACTCGTGACTGTCAAATTAGGGTTATCGTTTTACGTACCGAACGTGCTTCGGAACAACCAACTTGTTCTTCGGAACGTCCGGAGTGCATAATTAATGAATTGGACGATCCGACTTCGTCATCGAACATTTTTTCATGCATTGTTCCTACATTAATTAAAAGAAACTAAATCTTTTTCGCACAATTGCAAAACTTATTCAACGTAGCTTGTCGAAGACATACCGTTATAAGTATTTTCCTTGGAGTATCACCAAAGTTAAATACTCCTCCAACCACAACTACCTATTTCCAAATTTAGGTTTGGCCTTGGTGGAATGAGGGTTTCTTAAGTCTAAGTGGAATGCCAAAAATAGAAACCCATTCCACTTTTATACTTTGGTGTGGGGCAGCCCCAAGTGTGGCAAACTTGTAATTTTGGGAAATGGACTGTCAAAATTTTGACAGTCCTATCAATTTTTAGGACTGTCATATTTTTGACAGTCCTAACTAGGTTAGGACTGTCAAAATTGTGACAGTCCTTCCTACTTTTAGGACTGTCGATATTTTGACAGTCCTTCCATGTGGTAGGACTGTCAAAATTTCGACAGTCCTGATTATAACAGTGGGCTAGCCCCGAGTAACTTTCATGATGGCAAACTTGTAATTTTTTCTAATTTTTCAATGGGCTAGCCCCGAGTAAATTGTGTAGTGCCCTTATAAATTGCCTTCTTAAAATAGAATCCCGGCCCCACCACAACCAGATATTTTCATCTCCATCCCCCTTTTTTCCTCCCCCAGATCTCTCCTCCTCTTACATCTAAGGTTAGGGTTTCCAAAAAAATTCAAAAAAAATTCCCCCAAATTTTCATGGCCGATCTCCACCAATCTCTCCGCTCCAACTGATTCGATCCTCAAAAATCTAGGGTTTCCCGGTTCTACGTCGCCGAATTATGCGAACATCATGGGCTGACTCCGTGGCCGACTCCTCGGCCGCCCCCCACGCACCCGCCCCCGCCGCCGCCGGATCCTCCTCCGGCGGCGGCGCAAACCGCTCCTCCTACGTCCCTCCCCATCTCCGCAACCGCTCGTCCGACGCCCCCCCTCCGTCCTCAGCCCCTCCAGCCGCTTCCCGCTGGGGCGCCTCCGGTGGAGGGAGCGGTCCAGTACGTGACTCCGGCCGATTCGCCTCCGGACGCGGCGGCGGCGGATGGAACTCCCGAACCGGCGGGTGGGGCGGCGGCCGCGACCACGAGGCGAACCCGTTCGCGAACGCCGACGACGAGCCCGAGCCGGAGCCCGGCGTCGACTTCGAGGGGAAGGAGAACACCGGGATCAACTTCGACGCGTACGAGGACATCCCCGTGGAGACGAGCGGCCAGGACGTTCCCCCCTCTGTGTCCACGTTTGCCGAGATCGACCTCGGCGACGCTCTGAATGAGAACATTCGGAGGTGCAAGTACGTCAGGCCGACGCCGGTGCAGCGGCACGCCATCCCGATCTCGCTCGCGGGGAGGGACCTGATGGCGTGCGCCCAGACCGGGTCCGGGAAGACCGCTGCGTTCTGCTTTCCGATCATCAGCGGGATCATGAGGGGCCAGTTCGGCCAGGCGGGCATGCAGAGGGGTTCGAGGGGGGCTAGAACGGCTTACCCGCTCGCGCTGATACTGTCCCCTACCAGAGAGCTCTCGGTTCAAGTATAAATGTGACTTTTAGAAAAGAAAAAAAAAAGGGGCTTTGGACGTTTAGTTGTTGATGTGTGTGTATTTGTTGTGTTAGATACACGAGGAGGCAAGAAAGTTTGCATACCAGACTGGCGTCAGGGTGGTTGTGGCTTATGGAGGCGCTCCGATTAATCAACAGGTCTGTTATTGAAGTAAGATGTGTTTGTTATATGTGACTTTTGTTGTTGGTCAAATTTTTGTAGGTGCTACCCATGTTATTCTCTGATGAAGTAGATGTCGTAACAGGCGCAACTGATAATAGCTAATAACTTATATATTCGTGCATGGTTTTCCTTTGAGTTGATTTTGAATAACTAGCTTTTGCCATCATGTGGGAAGCATGGATACTTAAAAAATTGGCGTCGTGTCCATTTGTCAGTTTTGGACGTTGAATACACTAGGACACCCCAAACTATGTGCTGTCCCCTTTGTTTTTTCATGTAGTATACGTGTCCGTACAACACAAGGATTCATTGTTTTGTTCATGAATTTGGTAAAACATCTATAAGTTCTTTCTTCCAGGATGTTAGGGTACTCCCTACGAGAATTTTCCACGCCCATGCCCAACATGACATGGGCCAATATTTGTCTGACGTTTGGTGCAGGCACATACAAGCTTGTCTACCTATATTTTTTCCCTATTTAGCAAGCAATAAAATTTCAATGTATGTGCATGCTCTTGGATTTTGGAGAGTTTTGAAGAGATTCCTTGTCAGGTGTTGGTGTATCAAAGTACAAGAGTTATGTCTGTGTCCATTAACATTTGTTAATAAAAAACATGGCTAAATTACAACTTAATATCCTAAACTATTCGTGTTTTTCAACTTGATACCCTCAACTTTGATAGGCATCAACTTAATACCCCCCCCCCCCCCCCCCCTTCTCCCTTTTTGTCTTAACGATGTTAACCGAAAAAGAAAATGACAAGATTATCCTCCCCTTTCTCTCCCCCCCCCTCTCCAGCCCCCCTCCCCCCCTCATTTTCCTCCGACGTCGACAGCCGAATGGGTGTGGGAGCACAGCAGCAGCAGCGACAACAGCCACCGGAAGGGGGGGGGGGCAAGGCGAGGACGGGGGGCGCAAGGGGGTGACGCGGCAGAGCCGGGGGTCGCGGCGGGGTTGTTGTCGGGGAGGGGGGGGGGGAGAGAAGGGGCAGCAAGGGGGTTGGGGGGGGGTAGTTTGGGCATTTTTTTAATGAAAAAATTAACTGTGGGGTGACTGAGGGTTCCAAGATGAAAATATTGTTGGGGGAGGGTATTAAGTTAGTAGCGATAAAAGTTGAGAGTATCAAGTTGAAAAAACTCCCATAGTTGAGGGTATCAAGTTGCAATTTAGCCTAAAAACATATTCAAGTGTTAATGATCCAATTTATCTGTTCTTTATTTCCCAATGTTTACTTTCTTAACCTACATATCAGTAAGGGAAGACACATTTAGAAACCAGAGGGGGCTCGACTCTTCTGGATTTTGATTTTTTTTTTATTGCACATCCTTTTTACTAATTTGTCAATAACAACGAAACTTTGTATGAACCCCGTTCAATCCCTCTCTAATGAGTCTTTGTAGAATAAAAAAAAATACAGGGACTCTTTGATAATTTGCTGTTATAAAAAAATACTTCTGATATGAATCCCATTATGTTTCTTTCCTCTCTCTCTCTCTCTCTCTCTCTCTCTCTCTCTCTCCTCCTGCTTGTAGCAAATAAACTCCTCTCCTTTCTCTACAAAACTTGCTCCTTCCTCTTCTTCTTTCATAATAACTCCACTCTCTTTATCTACAACTCCCCCTCTTCCTTTCTCCCTACTATGTGCAACAAAATTCCTCTCTCCCTCTCTTTATTTTTCAGCCTATGATTGATTGGTCTAATTTTTTCTTCTTCCAATTTTCAAGTATTCAAGTGATTATTGAAAATATTGTAGTATTATTTAGCTGGAGTTGTTAATGGAACCATTTTGTCAGCAAAGATGGACGCATTAAAGAAGCAAGGGGTCTCAAGTCCCCTCTAGAGTTCTAAAAAATAAATTCATAGTATAGGGACTTTTTAATAATTTGTCAAGAAACAACAAAACCTTCGTATGAATCACATTCCACGCGGTCATGACCCCCCCTACTTGACCTCTGGAGAAACAAACAAATTACGGGGACTCTGATAATTTGTCAATAAACAACTAATACTTTACATATGGGGTTATCCTGAGCGCCAAGTTCGCTTTTTCTCTGTCCATGTGCCTTCTTTGGTTTCTCTCTCGAGGGCCATGCTGTCTCTCCTTTCTCACTCCTTGCAACAAACAAGCTCCTCTTCTTTGCCTTTATTTCTCTGCAACACTCGCTCTCTCCTTCTCTTCCTCCTTCCTAAACAATTTTGTTCTGTATCTTTCTTTCTATAACGTCCCTGACTCCCTATTTCTCTCTCTCTCCTACGTGGAGAAAAGTGCTCTCCCCTCTCTTATCTTTATCAGTCTTCATTAGATTAATCGATCATCTTGTTGTCTAATTTTCAAGTATACTAAGATTATTATGTATTATTTAACTGGAGTTGTCAATGGAACCATGTTGTGATCCCCCTCTGACTAAGTTCTTGTATCCGCCCTAGTTTGTCAGGGTCCTCTTTTATAACCTCATATTCATGGCCCTTGCAGTTGCTTGCTCCTCTGGTTGACCATGTTCTATGTGGTCTCTTAGTAGTGTTAGCTACTTACCACATAGACCTTTCCTACAATTGAAGTAAAAAACTTTGTTCCACTATTGTTCCTGGTGCAGCATCTTGCAATGCATGCCTACGAGAAAGATAAAGATAGGTCAAGTGTGAATATCTGTATTTGTGGTATTGGTTTCCATCTCCAACTATGTAATAATATATTATAGCAGGAGCCTTTAGCAGTCATAAATTTGTGGGGATCTGTGTCTCTGTCTCCTAGATGCCTGCATGTAGTATTAATTGCGTTTGAGAATTTTTTGTTTCTTTGTGATTATGCCTTTGAAAAGGTTTTGGTTCTTTTCTATCAATCCTCCTAGCCTGTCTTTCACAGCTGCATTAAGGCAATTTCTTTATGCTCAAGGAGAAACAGGGGAAGCCTTGTAAATTCTGCTGGATTGCATAAAACTTAGGTTGTAGATCTTTTTGCAATGATTTGAGAGTGATAATTTTTTTGAACTTACCTAGCAAGGTGATTGTTTTCTACAGTTTGTTGGAGTCAACTAGTAATGTTCTTTTATACTTCTTTTTAGGTACATTTATTTTTAGCACTTTCTTTTCTTGACCAAACCAAGGGTACATCACACTTCATAGTTCATATGCAGCAAAAAAGTCTACATCCCAAAATTTTGGGATCAATTCGTAGACATCTGGCAATGTTTAGTTCTTGTTGTCGGCTACCCGACACAGCCCTCCTTTATCTGGGTTTGGGACCGATAGTTTAAAATAAGATATTAATCACAATACATCATACTTCATATGATAAACTATTGATCTCCTCTTATCTCCCCCATTTCTTTTATTTTATCATGCCAACTTTTTGTGTGGCAAAAATGAAAGGAAATTGTTCCATATTCAATAGCAATTAACAAGGTTGAATGTTTTAATATTTTTGTTTGTTTCTGGCATTGATACAAAAACATGTTGAAAAATGACAAGATGCTAACATAATAACATTAGTCATCATACTTTCCAGCTGTGAACTAGTGGCTCTGTCCATGAACTAGAATATAGAAGTATTGCTTCTAATTCCGTTGACTTTCCAAATAATGCATAACAAACAGTTGTTAGAAATTTAGTTGGATGTATAAAAGGAAGGACATCATTTGTTTATCTTTATATGGATTATATGACTCATGGCATCCTTCTATAAACATTTGGACTCTTCATGTGAAGAATCCAAGGGTTCCTCAAAGAATTGTTATCCTCACAGGTGTGGATGTCTCTAGTACCATTATATCGATCAAAACGAAGAACTTTTGGGCATGTCCCTCTACCTACTTGTTTTTAGTGCTATCCCCTCTATCTATGTTATGTTTGGGTGTTGATTCATTGACCAAAGTGTTCTAAATAGAGAACCTAAGATTAATGTAGTAAAAATCAGTCTAAATTGGTCAGTTGATTGAGCATATGTTAAAAACTAGGGGGAAGTTGGAAATTTGGTATCGGCCAAAACATAGGGTATTGGTGAATGGTATAGTTTTGGTAATATTTGCCGAGTTTTAAAAATTGCCAAAATTGGTCAATGAAAATTAGGAAAAAAAGAGTGGAAAAAAGAGTTCCGAATTTATTTCAACTAGTAGACGACAAAGGAAAACAAGAAGAAAACGGAGTGACCATTCTCAACCTTCAATCCCTTGGTTACATTTTTTGATAGTTTGCCTGCTCTTTCCCAGTTTTGATAGGCCGTCCCCATAGTCTTTGGTAGCCCCCCTGCTGTGCAGCCTGACGCCTAAGTAACCCCCAAGGCTTGGTGGATAGGAACCAAATGCATCTCAATTATCCATCTTCCATTGAATGGTTGGATTAGGGCCAAGTGAAATAGTCCATTTGTTAGAATGTGTCAGATGAATGGGGTTTTAGTGATGTACAAGCCGGTGAGATCGGTTTGGTACATATTTGCAATGATTCTTATTTTCCAGCTGTACATGAAATAATGGATGAATTAGGTCAGATAGTTCGTTTTTTCCTAATGTGCCAAACTATATAATTTTAAAGGAGGCCGTCTTGCTATCTGGTTAGCTGGGGACTTATATCTGCACGTGTTTCTAGTGGTGTCCAACTGGTAAATGAGATAGTGTTTTTGCTAGCTGATTTTTACTAACCACATTAAAATTCCAAAGAAAAATTATTAGTACATAACTTTATGTAGACATTTCTTTCAATGTCAAAGTTTGTCAAACCTTCATTTCTATTTGTCATGGAAACTTTAAGGCTTGTGAGTGTTTAAACTAGAAACGCATGTGGGACCTGCAAATAGGTGGCCAAAAACATTGGTTGTCAATACTCTTTAATTAGAGATTTTTGAAGCTAAATTACCCTTCAAATGCCCAGCCTGAAATCACAGCTTCAATACCTTGCATCCATACAAGGCCACACTATTTTTCTTTATGCAACTCTGCACTTTCTATGTGATGCCGTGTAATGTTATTTTTGTCAGAATTAGTAGCAAGACAGGCAAATTGCTTATATTACAGAGAAGTTGACATTAAATGGATCTGAATGAAAGAAAACATTCATGTAGCTGATCCCAGAATTTTGGGATGAGGGCTTTGTAGTAGTTGTTAGTTAGATTTAGTTTGTGCCTGACTGAATGTAGAATTGGTTCCTTTTTGGATGTTTATTATTCTTTGTGCACTTTTTCTTACAATATGCAATGTTTTTTCTACTAAAGTATTTGACTTCTGGCAGCTGCGTGACCTCGAGAGAGGTGTTGAAATTCTTGTGGCAACTCCAGGGCGTCTGGTAGATTTGCTGGAGAGGGCTAGAGTTTCATTACAGATGATCAAATATTTGGCCTTAGATGAAGCAGATAGGATGCTTGATATGGGGTTTGAACCACAAATCCGGAAGATTGTGCAACAAATGGACATGCCTCCACCGGGTGTTAGGCAGACCATGCTCTTCAGCGCTACATTTCCAAAAGAGATTCAGGTTTAGTGTCTTCTTGCTAGAGCATTGCTATTTTATTGATCATCTGCCAGTTCTAGTGTTCACCATGTGAACCTGCTGCATAGATGTTCTTGTTTGTCGCTTCAAACTCAAGTCTGGTTAGTGTTAATTTGGAGGAGTTTTAAGTTTCCACTTGGATCATATTCTTGTATTCTGTGTTGTAAAAATCTCAGTGTGCTTAGTTGTAATGTCCTAGAACTGTGCATTAATCATATGTTTTGAATTACATTTGTCTAAGCTTTAGCTAAATGTGGTCCCTTGTTGGTTACTACTACGATCTCAGTGGATGCCAAAGGCTTATATTTCATTTGCAATTTTTTTTATCTTAATACTTAGTGTGCCATATATTACATGATTCACGTTGACTTTAATCAAGATCTCTTTTTGTAAGTTTACCATATAAATTGCTTTAGGTGTTTCTAGTCTATTTTTGATCTACTAGAAAGTTTTGGTGGTTTGGAATGTCCAGAGGGATGACCAATTTTCTACCTTGACATCTGTAGGAATTGAAATGTGACCGTAGTAAGTTTTAGCAGTTAAGAAACATACTGCATACACAACCATGACTAATCTGTTGTGAAGTTCTTTGGTGTATGTTAACTTTTACAAATTCAACATGAAATAGCATGATCTTGAACTATCATAAATCCAATGTTCTAAACGGCGGTAGGCGGATGCGCGGCGGAAAGGGTCCGCCTAGGATGCCTAGGCGCCGCCTAGGCGTTTGATACATTTTGGATATTTTTTACTATTTTACCACTGTTTTTGTATAATATGCATATTTTAAGGGTTTTTTTATGCATAGCTAAGTTGTAGAACAAATATTCATGAAGTTTAAGTCATGTAAAAGTGACTCATAGGTCCATAATGCTTGCAAAACTATTTTGCCAAAACATCTAGTCTGGTATTACTCCGTCTAGGCGTTCGCCTACACCGCCGTCTAACTCATTCTACTACAGAATTTGAATTAGAGTACACCGCGTGCCACGTACTCACCTCCGCCTATGCCACCAAACCTCGCTAGCCGTCTACTCCATCGTCTAGGTGCCAATGGCAAAAGCGGTGCGGAAGGCAACCGCCTACCGCCGAGGCGGACACCATTTAGAACACTGCATAAATCTTTATAAACCTAAAAACCTAAAATATGCGATGCATATAAATTTAATGTACAATGTTAACACTGTAGTAGAAGTCATTTTGAACTAAGTTGAACTCGCACGCACATAAGCGCTGAAACTGGAATTTGGAACCCATTGCAACTTTGGTGGTGTATATTTCATGTTACATAAGGCATCCACTTTTCATTGAGGGGATTAGACAATTAACAAAGCACTCAGTTGGCAGACTATAGCTTGAAAATTTTACAAAGGTAGGGCAGATAGGTGTGAATAGTATGATAACCTAAGCGTCAGGCAACTGCTTGCACAACATTCTATTCTTAGTAAGGTTAAAGACATGAAATTTTCCACGAAATTCTAAGTATATAAAATCAAGGAAAACAGAAAATGCAACAAAGAAGTCATTCTAGATTTTGGCAAGATGTACTTGCCTAAGGTCGAGCTCCCAGCCTAAGCTTCTACACAATGTTATCAGGATCGTGGGTCGCTTTGGTACGTGGTGCGGGTACGCGGTATGGTACCTCAGCCGGTACGCAGTGCGTTGAGGGTATGCTTATTCGGTACGCTATTTGGGGTCGCTGTTCGTTTTTATCTGGATCGCCTTTTGTACCATATACAATTATATAGAAGTATACACCAAATGTCATAAGTTTATAACCAAAGCCATCAAAATCCAAGTGAAGGAAATCATAGACAATATTCTTGTAACTAAACCAAATATCATTAGTTCATAATCAAAGCCATCAAAATCCGGGTCGCTAAATTTGACTAACGGATCGCGAACGCACCCCGTTTGGGGTCGTTCGTCCCAATTCGTGGGACGTAGAGGGGTTGGCGAATTAGGTAACTATTCTTCTACACCACCAAGAGGGGTCCAGAAACCACACTCTTAGGTCTCAAGACCAAACTCCAAGTTCATGAAGTTCATGTGGAAAATGGAAAGGAAATGAAGAAGGAAAGAAAAAGAGATTCTTGTGCATCTAGCAAAAAGCAGTTCTTCCTTTGTTTTTTTCCTTTTAGTTTAAGTACAGTGGAACTAGTTGTCTGATATATCTTGTACATGGAACTTGGAAACCATTACAACTTTTGGTGGTGTATATTTCATGTTACACAAGGCATCCACTGTTCATTAAGGGGATTAGACATTTAACAAAGCACTCAGTTGGCAGACTAGCTTGAAAATTTACAAAGGTAGGCAGATAGGTGTGAATAGTATGATAGCCTAAGCGTCAGGCAACTGCTTGCACAGCATTCTATTGTTAGTTTGTGAAGGTTGAAGACATGAAATTTGGTTCTTGTGCATCTAGCAAAATGCAGTTCTTCCTTTGTTTTTTCTTTTTGGTTTAAATACATAGTGGAACTAGTTGTCTGATATATCTTGTACACATGTATGTGACAGAGACTTGCTTCTGATTTCCTTTCTGGGTACATATTTCTTGCTGTTGGAAGGGTTGGTTCCAGTACTGATTTGATTGTTCAGCGAGTTGAATTTGTGCTCGAGTCAGATAAAAGAAGCCACCTTATGGACCTTCTCCATGCTCAAAGAGCAAATGGAGCTCATGGAAAGGTAGCCCACTTTATCATTACTCGACTTTTGTCTTTTTTGTACAGTCTTGCACACTTTAAAGTATCTCTTTCTAATCCATCTATATTGTATTTATGCTTGTTTTGTTGTTTAAGTTTAAACTTTCTGAAAGTTTACCCTTATATATCCGTACTATTCATATGCTGTGACTCATGCTCATGCTCATGCTTTGGATGCTTGCAGCAAGCTCTGACTTTGGTCTTTGTGGAGACCAAAAAAGGAGCTGATTCTTTGGAGCATTGGTTATGCATGAATGGTTTTCCTGCAACTACTATTCATGGTGATAGAACACAGCAGGTAAGTAAATAAGTAATTCTTGGTGATAGAACACAGCAGAAGTAAATAAGTAATTCATCATGTCTGTACATGTGATCATAGAAAAGAACAAGTAATCGGATTAGCGTAGATCGCAAGGTTTTATTCGAGAAGTAAAAATAACATAAATAAATGAAAGATGTTAGCAAGCTGTGGCATTGATCTATTCTTTTTTAGGAAATGCTCTATGTCAGTTTTGCGCTACCGGTGCATGGGCCACATGTGCAAATCCCTTGGTCCACTTGGTTTACCCGGATGTACATACGAGACCTCCGCATTCAAATATACTCCAATCAAACTCTCATGCTATAACTGATGGTATCAAATCTTGCGGTTTCACATGTAGCCTGTAGCATGTGAAAAAGGTGGATATTTTAATTAAAGTAATACATTCTTTTTTGAGGGTAAAAGGAACGTTCTTGGCTTTCACATGCAATTTCCATCGTGGGATCACATATAATTGAAATTCTAAGTTGACATTGTAATTTTTTGCACTTGAATTTATACTATTGTAAGGTGGTTTTGTTTGAGTGATGTTTTTTGTCTTGAAATTCAATATTTTGTTTTATTTGCTGGATAAATTGATAGGCATATATCCATTTTCCTTTTCATTCTATATTTATTAGCTTTAATGTAGTAATTGCAGCTGTTTTGACCAGGGTCTGTATTTTTATTTTTTTTGTTAGGAGCGAGAATATGCATTGAGGTCATTCAAGAGTGGCCAAACCCCTATCCTGGTGGCAACTGATGTGGCAGCACGTGGTCTCGACATTCCCCACGTGGCACATGTCGTCAACTTTGACCTTCCCAATGACATTGACGATTATGTTCACCGAATTGGAAGGACCGGTAGGGCGGGAAAGAGTGGTTTGGCCACTGCCTTCTTTAACGAGGGCAACTCCAACCTAGCAAGGCCTCTGGCCGATCTCATGCAGGAGTCGAACCAGGAGGTGCCTGCATGGCTCTCTCGCTATGCTGCTGCTCGTTCCTCTTATGGGGGTGGTGCGAGGAGCAGGAGGGGTGGGGGACGCTTTGGTGGCCGCGACTTCCGAAGGGACTCCTATAGCAGGGGTGGTGGAGGTGGTGACTACTACGGGGGAGGTGGTGGATATGGGGCTGCTGCAACCCCAGGGTATGGCGGTGGCGGCTATGGTGGCGGTGCTGGTGTCACAAGTGCTTGGGATTGAGCATTGAATCAAAGTCCCATTGTGTTAGGAACAACTTAGTATATTTCTCCTTTCCCCTGTTCAGGGCTCTACACATGTGAAGTGTTAAAAAAAGAAAAACTGGGTGAAATTGTTCACCCTTCTTTTTCATTGGTCCTGTTTAGTAACTAGTTTCAGTCTTATCTATTGGTCCCCCATTGTTGGGAAAGTATTATGAGGGGGGTGATGGTTTCTGTGTATGGGATAATGGATTAGTGTTTAAATTTATGGATTGTTTTCTTTCGTGCTCTCTCTTCCCGCCAATAGTTTGAAGAATGTCCCCCTCGTGGACAACATTGGTCAGGGGCTATGTGGAGTGCAGACGAGGTGAGGGAGCTTTTTAAAAGAATGGGTCACCGGAATGGAACGTGATGATTCTTGGGTATTTGGAGGAAGGGAGAGTAGGCAACGAGGTGGAACTGTTTAAATTTTTTCATTTCAGGTCTTAAATTATTATTTCTTTTAAAGAAAACCGTTCTCATTGTCGAGTTTTAAAATTTAGTAACTCATGAATTTTTTTGAATTTTGTTTTTTACAAATTGTTAAAAAAATTTATGAGTTAACTAATTTTTAAAACTCGGTAATGGAGTTTTTATTTGAATTTCTAAACTAGTTATTTGTGAGCCGTTTCAAGTTTCAAATTTAGCTTTTCGGGAAGCTCCTACCATAACTTTTTTTTTTTTTTATTTGTTCGGTAGCATGAACTTGAGTCTAAAAATAAATTTATTAAATAAACAAGTCCAAACATGATCTTAGAAATATTTGACTTATGAGCTTGTTAACTGGCTAGTTTTTATTTTTGTATTTATATACAAAAAAATGTTTTACACTAATGAATATTTTCAATTAGTTTTGAAGTTCATATAAATCCTTTCAATTTGATATGAAACTTACTGAGCTATATTTATCGTGCATTTAAATCTCGTAAACAAACTCAATTCAAGTTTAAATTTGTCAGTATTCGAGCTTTCAAATTTAAAGAGAGAGAAAGTTAGTAAATATCGTAGAGATGCAAGGTTGACCTCAATTTCGAGCTCGTTTTAGAGTTGAAGCTAGTTTGATCTCTGTTTTTTTCTTAGAGAGCTGAATCCGAATATAATGGGATTATTTTTTATTTTATTTTTTTCCTTAGAGAGCGAATATAAGCGGGATTGTTCGCTATAAGCTCTTCTTGATAACACCCTGATCGCATAAGAGAAGAGAGGAAAAATAGAATAAAATAGAAAATTGTTACAAGAGATAAGTGTTTGGTTAGTACAAACATGAGACAATACATAACGTTTGGGTTCACTACTTTCAAAATGTAATACTCCATTTAAAAAAAAAAAAGAAAAAAAAAAGCAGCTTTATAATTCTGTTTTCAGAGAGCCTGTTTTCAGAAAACATTTTCTTATTTTTTACACTGTTTGGTTGGCTCTCCCCCCACTCCCCCTCTCCTCATTTTTTCAAAGTTTTCTGGAGAGTGGAGACCGTTCTCTCTTTCCCTCCATTAATGATGATCTCCACAAACCCACCACCACCGGCACTCATTTTCCTCGGCTTCCTTGGCTTGGACACGAGCAGTTCGACTCCTCCGACTTTCCTCGGCTTCGTTGTCGAGAATGGAGGAACTTCGTCGATTTGGGGATTTCCTCAGCTTCGTCGTCGTTGAGAAAGGAGGAGGAGTTCCCTCGCGCGGCTTCCTCCGCTGCTCCTCCCACCGTGTTTGGTGGGGGTGGATACAGAGATGGACTCAGTATTTTTTCAGGACACATAAATGGACTCGGGACACAGAGAATCAACGTTGAATTTTGGGACACGTTTGGGAGAACATTTGGACACGAGCAATAGACACAGATGGATTCCCAACAAAATTTACCAAACACCACTTTCCAATTTTTGTGTCTTAAAACCATTTTAGATGAAAGTAACCAAACACAAGTTCAAAATCTCTATACTCAGAAAACAACTTTATAACTTACTTTCAGAAAACTGTTTTCAGAACGAATTCAAAATTCAGATGATGTGTAACTTTTTATTGGATATGGGTAACATGGCAGCAAGATGACATGCTACCCATTTAGTAGATTATGCCCAGAGTCGTTTCTACAAATATTAAAAAAATAGTAATGTTATTCGTACTTTCAAATTATCCTTTCTTATGTGACGGCTGACGTGACATGCTAAATAATATTATGTAGCATCTGACATGACAGCTGATATGTCAAATTTTAATCCAAAAAATTAATCAACCAATTTTTTTTAATTTTAATTTTAATTTTAATTTTATAATTTGTCATGTCAGCTGCCACATTAACCATCACGTCATCTGCCACATGAGAAATGGTTTGGAGGGATACTTTGGAGTTACAAATAACATTATTCTTTTTAAAAAAATAACCATTTTTTAACGCACTCTGAAAAAATTGACTTTTCTGGCGTTCTGATGAGTGTGTTACTGTAGATTCTAAAACTTAAGAAGGCCTAAATCTAAAAATGTAGATTTCACAATAGTAATATATACGAAGGTTAAATTTTTTATATTCTGATTTTTGGGACCATGTACGATCTCATGGAACAAATTTAGAAAAGACCTTGATGCTACCAAGTATATACTATTTATGTTATTCGTCGTACTCCCAAAGTATTCTTCTAAATTATACCTCCTTACATGACAGCTGATATGACGGTTAATGTGGCAGATGACATGACAAACTTTAAAATTAACGTTAACGTTAAAATTAAAATTAAAATTAATATTAATATTAAATTTGTTTGATAATTAATTTTTGGATTAAAATTTATCATATTAATTATTATATAATACTATTTAATATATCACATCAGTTATCATATAATAAATAATAATTTAGGAGGACACTTTGTATGTACAAATAATATTACTCTATTTGTTAATATATCATCCACAGAGGTGGAATCCATATTATCAGATGATCAGAAGGTGGAAACAAATATGAAAGGATACATCCACAGGACATCTTTACAAATGATAGGAAGAGGGGAAGAAGAAAAGAATAAAAAAAAATGATAGATTACATCTTACAATATTCATTCATTCAAGCATTTAGTTTGTGGGCACCTACTGAGTGGCCGTTGAGTGGGGAGCTTTCATGCAGGATCCAAAGACGGCCGACAGGCCGCAAGACTTTCTCGACTTGTGCAATGCTACCTCTGCTGGCGAAGGCGGCTCGACGACGACGACGACGTCGTCGTCGACGCCCCCTCGCTGCAGTCTCGCCGAGGCCATTGAGGCGTCGGCGTTGGCTGCGTTCCCGCCTGCTTTCACGTTCAGTCCGCGGAGGGGATCATCCCAGATGCGGCCGGACGAGCCTTGTCTCCGAAAGGACACGGACGACCTCTGCAGAGTTGTCATTCATTCAATTCGATGCACCTCCCTCCTCTCCTCTATGGGCGTTTTTGATGCAAAAATGTGCAGGGAATTAATGTGAGGTGGTCTTTGTTCTTTCTATTTCAGACGACTAAGAATGACATGTAATTATAGGACAACGGATACGATTGTTCTATAACGTTCTTAGTCGGTATTGATTCCCCCTTTTTTCTAGTAGCTAGAAGATCTATTCTTGGTCTTTTCCGGTAGAATGAGTTGCACCAACACCGACCGGTTAGTTGCCAGAGAAACTCACAAGCATTTAGATTTCCTTCTATGAAGTCAGATCTCTACTATAATACGGTTTGGAAACGGTTCAAGAAGTCCAAACCGCACCTCCTCCTCCTCCTCTATGCTTTTCTCTCGTATGCAACGACCAAGGCGCAGAGTTCGTCCACGCAACCGCTCTCTCCGTTACCGTCTCCGACCTCCTCACCCCCTACCTCGTCCCCACTATAGTCCGCTCCTTATTCCCTCTCGACGGCCTCCTCAAAACTATGATGGCCTCGACAACCCGCTCCTCGCCGCTCAAGTAACCGAACTCGGCGACGGAATCTTCGTTGCCGTCTCCCTCAACCTATACTTTTTAAGAAACTAGTACATGAAGCTTTTTTGTGTTTTAAATTAAGTTTTTTTGTGTTTTTAAGCAACACATGGACGAGAATGTGTTGCTTTGCTTGTTTTTTGTGTTTTAAATTAAGTTTCATATTATATGTATCTTCTTCTTCTTCTTCTTCTAGTGTTTATTGTTCAAATTTGGATATGAAACTAGTACGGAATCAGGATTGAATGACCAGAACAACCTGTACTTTTTAAGAAAGTTTAAGAGAGGCTAATTTCATATATATATTTGAAATGGTAATACTTGAGTTTTCAAAAGTTGGCGGGTGTTGTGAACAATACCACCCATCCCCCATGTTAGTATAGGAGCATCTCCGCCCTAATGTGAGTTAGGAAAAAAGTTGTTGCCATATATAAATACCAACTTTTCATTTTAAAAGTCATTCTCTAATGTAAACGTAAAATAAATTATGAAGGTGATATGGTATGACATGACAAAGATATTGTGAATTTGATTGCCTATGATCAAAACAATGCACTTGACAATGGCTTTACCTTCACATCATCAATTATGAATAAAAATATTTATAAAAAAGAAAGAAGAGAAGTTGTCTTGAAAGTTTAAAAAAAGGTATTTTTTATTGTCTTCTCAATACTTTTGTATTGAAGAAGACTTTTCTACCTCATTATCTTTTGTGAATATAATCTTGCCACCTATGAAAGACATGGAAGAGATATCTAGTTTGTTGCTGATTATTGACAGACACGTGACATGTCGGCGACGGATCCCGAACGAGATACTAGTGTGTCGTAGATTCGTTGCCAGTATCGTCGCTAATATTTGCTGGTAACCCGCATGAAGCAGAGTGACTAAGTGCGACTACTAGGGTATCGCTTGCATTTAGTATGATAATGGATTTGGACGTCACATGTCCATCGCCTAGGACATAACTTAAAGTTGTGCCCTAGCCTAATTTTCCTTTATTGAAAATTTTCTAATAATTAGTCTCTCACACCCCCAAACCTTTCTCTTTTCCTCTCCTCTCCTCTCCTCCTCTGTGCGCCTCAATCATGACCCCCCCCCCTCCCCTCTCCCTTGTGTTTCCTCGTGATTCTCTCTGATCCCCGATTGGAACCGCACCGAGCATAAATATACTATGCAACCCCCGGGCTCTGTCTCTGTACGCCCTCTTTGCCGCCCCTATGTCGATCCGCGTCACTCCCTCTATCGTCCTATGCATCATGATTCTCTTGGGTAACCTTCACTCCCACCCATCTCCGACAATGCAGAGCCTCTGCTGCCGAAGATAGGTTTTAATTTTATTGCTTGATTTACTTTTAATTTATAAAATATTTGAGATGGTTTTGGTCTGATTTGTCCTAAATTTTATCCAAATTCTAGGGGTTCCTGTGAGACTCGTCTCACTATTTTAATATTATTGTATTTTATCTAGTATATGTGTGTTATAGTTGTATATTGCTTCACGTGTAATTTATGAATTTTTTTAGCTGCTTTTATGTAATTTCTAGAATTGTGAATAGTGCTAGTCACCCTTTGATATATATAGCATTCCCTTTCTCTCTCCTCCTCATTCTTCCATCTTTGGCCGAACCCTAGCCCAGCCGTGAGCTTTTCTTGGGTAGTAGTGGTAGTAGTTTAGTAGTGGATTTAGGCAAGTACATCTTGCCAAGGAGGAAGAACTTGCTATATTGCACTTATTTAGCTTTCTTGTATTTTTATTGCTCTATATTGTTCTCTATGAGTTTCTCTACATGTTTAATTCTTGGTATTTTCGGTTTTGATGTCTTGGTTAGAGTAGATCCAAGTTTTCAGGTTGTAGATTTCATGAGTTTACTTGGTTTTGATCTCTTAAAACTTGATACTTTCCAAAACTAGTGATTTCGTGTTGATGAGCACTTGATTTCATGCGATTTTGAACTTTACTTTGTTGGATTCGGACTTGTAATGAGAATTTCATGGAGAATACAAGTTTTCAGACTTGGAGCTTTTCCATGGAAGACTTGTTGTTTTTGGGACGATGGAACTTCATGCGCCCAGCACCTATGCGACAGAGAGTGGCATGCGGTAGAAACTCTTTACCGCATATCTTTGCAGCATGTTCCTAAATTGTTGGGCGCAAGACTGAATCCACATTTGAGTTTTTGAAACAAAGTGCTTGAAAAAGCTAAGTGGCAGAAACTCCTTGTGTTGACTCATTGGGCGCATAAAGGTGTCCATGCGGCCAAAGACTCATGTATTTTTTCCTTGATTGAGCGCATGACTAAACCTACCTTGGCATGACTTTTTCTGCTTTTGTCTTTTTCTCTGACTTTCTGTCTTGACCAATCACATCGGTCACTTATCTGACACGGCCAATCACATCAGTCAATTTTCTGACTTTGCATTTATTTTCTGTCACTCGCCTTGTCCCGAGGAGTGGACTTTGCATCTACCATACGGCCAGCTCTTCCATGCAGCCAGCTCTTGCATGCGGCCAGCTCTCCCATGCGGCCAACTCTTGCATGCGACCAGCTTACCCCCATGCGCCTATCATTCTCATGCAGCCATTTTCATGCGCCCTCTTATCTCATGCGCCTATGGCACTTGTAGTAGTTTAACTTCTTTATTTAATATATTTCTTGTTTAGCCTATTATGTTTGATTCTTATGCATGCAATCTTTCTATAAACTGCTTATAACATGATTCTGACAACCTGTCAGAACCTGAAATTTTTCGAACATGGATTGTATTGACAATGTTAATCTTGAACTCCTGATACTAGACTTGTCCTGATATTCCTAACAATAACTCGTCGTATCGAGTTAACCTGACATGTACCGATACTCCTGAAAGTGGCTTGACGAATCACACTCCTGACATGCTAGAAATTCCTGAACTGTAATGCTTGAATTGATAAGATAAAACCCGTGGTTTATTTCCTTGTTTCTGTCCTGAATGTACTTGTCAAGCTCATGTCATGTCTTGTCCTACATCATGTCTAAGGCAAATTCCTGAGCACCATGGTCAGAAATTCTTAATAACTGTCCAGGATAATAGCTAGAATGATATATTATAAGCATCTAGAGAGATTTTTTGGCTACATGCAATCCCGGATCCCAACGACACCTGATGGATTTGGAGCTCTCCATCGTGAGGGGCACACTTCCAGCACGCCGTCGAGTGTTGCATATTATGTAAATTACTATACCTGATATAATCTAATATATGTATCCTTACGCCTGGATAACCCGAATAGTCTGCAGGGCATGTGGCTGTATGAAATCTTAAACTACATGTGTTAGTAACTAGGATTGTTATAACCCTAGTTAGCTAATGATAGCAAGTCGTAGGGCATGATTTGCCGTGATTGCTTGATTTTCAGTTTAGTCTAGTCCTGTCCTGATTTGTTTAACAATTGATCCTGAGACTGTAACCTGAGTACTGATTCCAGACATCCTTGTTTAATTACTCAAGAACTGTTTAACTGTTATTTCACCTGCTGCGCTTATTTAACTGTTCCTTGTGCTATTTCTTACTGATTTGTCTGCATTCTGGTTTTAAGTTCCTAAGTTGGTTCACTTGTGGAACTTACTGTTTTGGGGTCTAATCCTACTGGTTTTGTATGGCCAGATTTTGGAGTAGGACCGCAGGATCTACCGTATTTCTCGTCTCAATATGGTGAACACCAGGAGCACCCGAGGACATGAGTGGGATTCTTCTTCACCACCCACTTGATCTTGTACTTATACTTTTGAGGCATTTAGCCACCGAGCACATGTTTAGCTCGTATTTTGGTACATGACATTCTAGCCTGCGGGCCTACATGTAAAGCATATTCTAGACTATAGCTAGAGTTGATCATGTAATATTGCACTCTTGCTAGTTCTTCATTTGGTAACTAACTTCATGATCATCTGTGTATGTATAGTTTGGAACGCCTTACTATTATATGTTTGGTGATCATACATCTTGTAACTTATTGCTTGCTTGAGATTGAGACACCTAGGACTCTTGACCCAGGAATGACTGTTGGATTGTAGAGTAAAACATTCACATGTCTAGACAGCCGTGACCATATCTCGGAGTATTAATACTCTGGTCTACGTAGTTGACTTTGTCCGCCTCTGCTCTCCAGTATTCTGGTTCTGGGACGTGACAGTTCCTGAGAGGCAGAGCCTCTGCAAAAATCATCCTAAAAAAATAGGGTTCCGATGAGACATAGCCCCTGCAACTTCGAAAAGATCTATAGGTACTACTTTTTTTTCTCCTTCTTCTTCGAATGATTTGAATTCATATCTTCAATTTCTTTTCTTTCTTATGTTTCACTATACAATTTGTAGGGAGGGACTAGGCTTATGGTTTAGTTAGAGGGCAGAAGATAAAAATGATTATAATTTTGTCGAGGAGAGATATAAGAGCCCTGGCTCGGTGGTGAAAGATCGGTGGATCGAGCCACGGTGGCGTATTATTTCTTCCATTTATAAATGATGGAAGTTGGAACAGTAGATCCAAAAGACATACAACACAGCGTGTACAAAGTTCTGAACGTTACGTCGGACATCTAAAAAAAAATTAGTTAAAATTAAGATAAATAATAAATTATTAGGTTTTGGTTATACTTACATCGTTATTAATTTTTGGCTTATTTTTAACTTGGTACCCTTAACTATTTATGTTTTTAAGTTGATGGATTTTTGGGAGGCCAAATTACCCATAATCCTCCTCCCCTAATGGCAGCCATAAGATGAGCTCCCCCTCTCTTCTTCCTCCTCTCAATCTTCCCCAAATCCAAGCAAACGCAATCCATAATTTCTTCTGCTCCACCATTCATCTTCAACCTCGTCTCCATCTTCTCCGCATAAAATCCTAACCCTAATTATTATTCTTTTCCATATAATTAAAACCCTAACTCTAATTATTATTCTTCAACCACACCACCATCTTCCTAATTAATCATATATAACATGCTAAAAGCGAAAATTTACAGAAGATCAAGAGAAACCAAGATGACATGATCTTTAGCATATAAAACAAAGAAATATGGCATCTTTGATTTCCTCCAATAAAAAGAAACATATATTGAATTTATCCATGATTTCAGCTAACAAAACTATTGCTCTTTCCCAGAAAGATCAATAACTGCTTTCAATCAACACAAAGACACAATCTTTCTAATTAACCACTTAAAAATTGGATCTTAGCATAAAAAAAAAAATTGCATCTTTGAAATATTTTCAACGAGCACTCCCTTTCCGGCCTAGACCGGTTCATCAAGCTCGACGTCCTGGACCGCGAGTGCACGGTCCGGACCACCCTATACATGTGTGTACGTTTGTGTTTGTGTCTGTCCGTGTCGTGTCAGTGTGTGTGTGTTGTGTCGTGTCATGTCTGTATCGTGTCTCTGTGTGTGTGTGTGTGTGTGTGTGTGTGTGTGTGTGTGTGAGAGAGAGAGAGAGAGAGAGAGAGAGAGATAGGGTTAGGGTTTACCTAGAGGTGTCCAGAGTTGTGGAGAGGAGGAGGAGAAACCCGAGGTCGTCGGAGGGGAGGAGCCGCGCGAGAGGAGCAGCCGTGCCGGAGGGGGACGCTCGGGGGTGTGAGGGGGTGGGGGGGGGGGGGGGGGGGGGGAGGGTTGGGGGAGGGGAGCAGGTGGGGGGGAGGGAAAGGTTCGAAAATTTGGGTGAGAATGGGACAAAATGAACTGGCCAACCATATATTAAACAATTTAGCAACGTCTCAAATAGACGTCGCTAAATTTCGCAGATAAATAAAAACTTAACGACGAAGTAAATGTCGTTAATATCGCAGATAAATAAAAATATAGCGATGAAAGAAATGTCATAAAACATCGCTGTAAATTAAAAATTTAGCGATGTTCAGCGACCTTTGCCGGCGTATATTTTTACAATAGAAAATGTCGTCGCTGCATGTCACAAAAACGTCGTATTTATTAAAAATTTAGCGACGTTTAGCGACCTGTACCAGCGTATATTTTTACAATAAAATTGTTGTCGCTGAACGTCGTTGCGACGTTTAGCGACACTTTTTATTAGAGTCGCTAATACTACAAAAATTAGCGACTTCAATAATTTGTGCCGCTAACAACGCAGATTTTGGTAGTGATATCATGTGTTGAATTTGTCCATGACTCCAGCTAGCATAATTGTTGTTCTTCCTCGGAAAAAACAAAATTTTCTTCCAATCATTAGAAAGTCGCAATATTTTCAATTAACCACATAAAAAAATACAAAAACTTAGAAAATAAATAAATAAATAGATATTGACCGGGAGGAGCTCGCCAAAAAAGTCAGAGAGAGAGAAGGAGAACGACAAGGAGAAGCTAGATGAGGGACGACGCCGTTGGGTCTGTCGACTGGATCCACGGCTTGTGATGACGATCATTATGGTTAATCGGCGATGGCAGAGTGATTCCGGCTCCATAGATTTGGAGAGGAGAAACTCGAGAAGAGAGGTGGCGAAGGTAGTGGTGGTCGGGCTAGATTCGGGATGAAAAGTTTTGATTTTACACATCAATTTCGATCCACTAAGGGGTTGTTTGGTTCTCAAATTTACAGTACAAAAGTGGCCAAAATTTAGATTTGGGATAACTTGTTTGGTTTGATAATTTGCAGACAAGATTTACTGTGATTTGACATGAACAGTAAATAGTATCTGCCACGAAATCGAAGTTTTGACATCAAATTTTTTTTCTTTGAAGTGGAGTCAAGAAGTGGGAAATCATCATTCCCATTTCACGTGTTTGGTTGGAAGAACACTTCATCTCTACTTTAACCACACACACAAAAAAATTACTATTAATTATCACTTCAACAAAAAGTTACACTTTTTAACTCACTTCAATAACTATTCAAACACTAAATTTTAGAAATTTTCACTTTTACCTCTACTTTTTCAAAACACCCAAACGAAAAAAAATCAAGTGGCACCACTTTACTACAATGCATACGCAAAATGTCAATTTTCATAATTTTTCTTTTACTTCGCAGCACTTCACAAACCTAGTTTGAGTTGTGAACTTTCAATATTGCTGACATTGTCGATGCCCTTGATATTGTTGATACTATTGGTATTTTTGGTGTTGGTGACTTTATTGCTACTGTCAATATTTGTTACAGAAATTTGGTTGTAGCACATTCAAGTTATATGAAATTTGTCAGAACGTCCACAGTTTGGAAAAATATTGGAAAAAAAAAAACACTTCTGCCGGACCATCTGGCAGAAGTTAGACCTGTCCAATTTTTGCCAGACAATATGACAAAAAACATGCATATTTGGTTTATTGTAGTTTTGGTGGATTTGGTTTGGTTTAGTTGGGTACTTGCTAGCTCTACTGTGGATGAAAATTGGATGAAATATGCATATAATTTCCGTCAGACTGTCCGATAAAAATTATGTTTCTTTTTCCAAATTTTTGCAAACTGATGTTGCCGTACTGGCCAATTTCATAGAACTTGAGTATGCTATAACATTTTTTTCTGTATTTGTTATTACTGTCCCAAGCCGAAGGATTTTCCCAATCTGTTGTCAGGTGGTCCGGATAACAGAATTCCTGTTTCCTGAACTGGTCCTCGTACTGCTAGGAGGTAGGGGCTGGTCACCAAATATGAACATATCAACGACTATCAACAAGGATTTTGGAAATGTAATGTACTAAATTTATAATATTTTAGTACGAAGTGACCACCAAAATTAAGCTATATATCCTTAGATCGTTTCCTTAATTCTTCCGATATCCCAACCCGCTACATAATTGGTAAATGTGTGTGCCATAGTTCATGTATATTTGTAGAATCAGAGTGCCAACTGGATACACAAAAAATGAGGAATCACATTTATCTCAAATTCACAAAAAATATGTGGTTTGGATTTGAAAGAATAATCAGAACACAAAAAAAGAATCAGTATGTTTCCCTTTTTCCATTTTCACACGTAAGTGTTGGTATAAACCTGATGTAAATTTGATATAGATGTGGTGGTGGCTGGTCGTCGTCCTCGAATTTGCAGCCACGCCTTTATAATTATCAAGGAAATTGTGAATTCTCTACTCTATTCCCTACTCTATTCCGTCTCCAATTCCATAAACCAAATAACTGAAGCCATCATCAATGGCATCATCCATCTACCCCATGGTTGAGCAATTGTCGCTTTCGACACATAAAAGGTCAAGTTTATAAAAGGAAGACCTGGAAGAACAACCATCCCCTCGAGCCACTATGGTCGTATTGAGGGCAGAGAGACTTGATAACACCCCAATAATGCTCCAAAATAGAACTGTGTTAATCTGTAGTTGCTAATCAGTTCAAGGCCAATTTGCTGCTAAGGGGTGGTACTTCGTGTAGTCGATACCATTTAGCCGGACACAGCACAAGATCTGCTCGGGCAATTCTTCCGGTTTATTCCCCTGATCGCCAAGTAGAAGATTTAGGAAGCAGCAGGGAGGAGACTTAATTGCAGCGGGAGAGTAGTGATCAAACAGTTGTTTACCTGAATTGTCAATCCAACATCCAAGAGACAGAGCTTTAGCCTGCCCATAAATGTTTCAAACCCTTTTCTTGAAATGTAATTAAATCTATGCATATCCAGATCTATCTCAAAGTAATTCTCGCCCTGTCAGGAAAAATGCAGAGGTTCACGCAATGAGGATTGAAATCAGGACAAACTATTTTCCTTCTGTGAAATGCATAAAGATTAGCTTGTCAATATATAAACCTTGGAGTCTATTAACTTTCTTCCTCAAGAATAACAAGTTAGGTATATGCAAAAGAGAACAAGAAATAGACAACTATAAATTCAGTGTTCAAACCTAAATCTACTTTCTGATCGTTAAGATTGTGTAACACCTATAAAACAATGGGCGTACTCATTAATTATAATAAAGTAGTCAATCTTTATGCTATTGCATTTGATCGTAATGACTTCATATCGAATCAAGGAAGATGGATGGAGATTGAACATGGGTTCCCAAATTCAGAAGAGTTGAGTTAGATGAAGAATTTGAAACTTCTTCTGCATGTCTTCTTGGTGTTTATGTATCATCAAAAGCAAATGTCAGGAGACTAAGATGGTCAAATGATAGTTCCTATTAGATCTCTTACTAGGTGATAAACTCGACTTGCACAACTTGGCCATTAGCAAAAGGGCTCATGAAAGCTCCCACTTCTCTAAAAGTCAAAATTTTGATGTGGCTTGCAACTAAAAACAAACTTGAAAAGGAATTTGTCTTGCCTAATATTTGCATGCTATGCTTGAAAGCTGAAGAATCAATTAATCAGTTCTGCCTCCATTGTAGCTTCGACT
The DNA here is from genome assembly GCA_036927795.1 of Iris macrosiphon. Lineage (NCBI taxonomy): Eukaryota > Viridiplantae > Streptophyta > Magnoliopsida > Asparagales > Iridaceae > Iris > Iris macrosiphon. The sequence goes on from JAYESA010000018.1 coordinate 14,740,146, forward strand.
GAATCCTATGGGAAAAGCTTAATAATACCATCAATATCACAAATAGGGTTACAGACCTGGTGAATTATTGGACCTCAGAGAGAAACTCTTATTCATTTATTACTTGTCGATGATTTTGCTATAATGGTAATTTTTTGGTGTACTTGGTATGAAAGAAACCAGAGAATTCTCAATTCAAATTTGATAAATCCCAACTATTTCCTAATTATCTTTCACGACGATCCGATCATTTTGGGTAGAAGCTGGACTTCATATTAAAAAAATCTCAACGAAAGGTTAACTGAGATTATGGAAACAACTCAATTGCCTATCTTGACAGGTTGCTCCTCTCTAGGTTCTATATTCTAAACTTTGCACTTCCGTATCTAGTTATTGTATGGTCCATGGTTGTTATCTTGTACTGCTGAATCTATAGATCTAATATGAATGAAATTTGGCTCAGATCTCCTTCAAGCAATGTCAACTAGGGCTCCATCTCTGTGGCTTTACCTTTCTTTTGTCTCACATTCTGCAAGCCTTAGAGGTTCTCATCCTTTACCTCAAAAACAAATTGTAACATAGTAGTCATGCAAACAAACTCCGGGAACATAAATGTTCTGAAATTTAAAAAAAAAATTGACCCTGCGTAATTATCTATAACCAACCTTTTAGAAAAATAAGGATCCAACAAGAAAGTGTGAAGTTAATACCAAAGGAAGAAACGAACACATGGAGATAACTTTTGCTTTTATATCATATAAGGTCAATGACCTATTGAGGGCTATAGCTATAGCCACTGCAAGTTGTTCATTTCATGTCTCTGAAATTCAAGCCGTGGAATCTATAGCCTTACCATGCAAAGGATTTCCTGACCTTTATGAGCAAGCTGGGTCCTCATGAAGTTACACTTCCATATATAAAGATCCTCAACATATAATACTGTCTATTACTATGGGAAAGGGGTAGCCTCAAGTTAGGGGCAGCCGTGGGAGCTGTCCTTATGCTCAGAAAAAGAAAACTATGATAGTACTTACAGTGATAAATTCATGCTACTTATGAAACTTATTACATGCATGATCTATGACATAGTTTGTACATTCTGAAGTGGAAGCATATATAATAGGCTTGGTTTGAAGTATCAACCAAGTTCAATAGGTAATGGCTACTTTCTTTCAGTTCTTGCAAAGACTGATCTGAAAGCAGGTAGAAATATAGGTGTACACCAATCTGTCACCTTGAAAATTGCAAAATAGCAACCAAAAGAAGTCCAAATGCAAAAGTGAAAGAGCGCCGGGAGCAGCTCGGGTGTTTGTTGAAACTTACAAATCATTCCTACCAGCCCTGAACTTGCCAATATAGTTACATAGCATAGCTACCATGCCTTACTGTGTTATGTAATTAGGATTCATATAATCCTTATTGATTACTTAATGCACTCCATTTGTATTGCAATATCCTTGAGAATTCCCTTATGCAAGGTTTAGAAGGAAAAAAAATTAGAAAACTGATTGTCAACATATGGATCCAAAAGTAAAATTATTTGTTGGGAGTAAAATTAAAATGTGATGTGGATGTCACAAAATAAACACAAACTTACAGTGTAGAATTCATGCTGAGGACGAGAAAGCACAGGCTTTTCGTTGTACTTATGCATAAGTGCTTTTTCTGCTGCACTTAATGGAAGATCCTCCACATTTGCTATACGGCCAAGTATTTTAAGCCTTTCCCTGAATGCAACGGTTGCTTCCATAGGAAAGCTTTTGACTTTTTCTACTTCATCATCAATTAACCTCTATACAAAAAAGAACAACTTCCTTAGCAAACATAAAACAGAACACAGCAAAAAATTGATAAAAAATTCATCACATGGATATGACTAGCATTTGACAAAACGAAAAATGGAAAAACGGGTTTTAGGATGTTATGTTCAAAGAAATATAAGGTAATCAGCAAGAAGATGATACATTTGTCAGGATACTCATTTACAGTGAATCCACAATATAATCATATTACCACTAAAATTTCAGAAGCAAGTTTAAGGCTACATATATTTTAAGAGCTGGCAACAATGAGGGGCTCTGGTACCATGTTCAGTGGATAGGTTCAACACAATGGAAGAGCTTTCATTGAGTAGAGTGAGCACATATTATAGAGAGGGAGACTCCCACTTCAGCTCGTAAGCAAGGTGGGACTAAAGTAGGAGATAGGAATAGAGATACAAGAATAGTGACTCTAACTAGTAACTAATCTAACAACTCTTAACAAATATATGTAAAGGAACTTCGAGTTGAATTCACTTTAAGCTATCTTACTCTAATATTTTCCACAAAATAGGATGGAAGTTCCTTCAAGTAACTCTCAGAGAGCTTGAAGTACAAAACAAAGCTGAAACCTTCTCCATCAGTCTCATTCTGAAAAAATGCAGCCGGATATAATGGAATCTGAGAAAAGCACAAGAAGCTGTTTTGTAAAATAGCTATCTAAACAGGAAGGCAAATATCAAATTTCTATGCGAGAAGCATAAACAAAATAATTAAAGAACCTGTTGATTATAAAGAAATGGTAGACATAATAATCACTTCAATTCTATCATGTACAAGCATGCGGAGAATGAATTTCAACCACTAAACCCTCTATAATTTGAGTAATATAGAGAAGCACACATTCATATAAAGTCCAACATTTGTTCTCTCTTCATTGCTGCCTGATTTTAACCAGTACCCTATATAGTTTGATCAATTTGGAGGATAAACACATATACTTTAAACAACTACTTATAAACTTTTTCATTGGTGTAATCTTACTTGCTCTAGTGTAACTAGAACTACAATTTCAGGTCATTGACTAATACGTCCTTAGAAATACATATGCTTCTTCATTAGCATAGGCTCTTATGTCCATTCATTAGCTTTGTAATATCTAGTTATGCTCAACTTCTTTAATAGGCCATATCGGATGGTTCAGATGCTTCCTGAAAGGACTCCAGAACTTCTAGACAGGTTTTTGCTCTCCATCTTGGTGATATTCCTAGGCAATTGTCCAAGTGGTGTTTTCTTTGTCCTGAGTGATTTTGTTATGGATTTAAAGATTTGGTTATTAACATTTTAGGGAGGGTTTAGGATTTCATGCATCGTTAATATAATTGTCAGCAATGTCGCCATATCATAAGCATAACGGTCTAGCATGTCCCGATCCTACTAATTGATACAGATGTTGGGAGTCTCTTTGCTAGTCAATCGGTAGAAAAAATTGAACGAAAATAAATAAACAATGTCAACATAATAATTAACTAACAATGTTATAGTGTATCGATATGATTTCTTATTAAAAAAAAAATAAACTATTATCATTTGTCGAAGTTGTATATCTATAAATTAACAACATTCATCCATATTAATTTTATCCCATCTAAAATAAGGAGAAGTAACGTATAATATATAAATTATGTCTAAACGTATAAAATATATCGCAGGTAAAACAATCAACAAGCAATCAACAAAGGTGACTATTATTTCATTCGATTTCAACTACTAAAAAACAACACAAAAAATAGTTAAAATTATGTCTAAATGTGTAAAATATTTTTTTCTAGATTTTTAATAATTTACTAATAATTATTTATTTTCCTCCGATACTCCGATCCGAAAATGTCGATAATGCGAATTTTGCCAATCCAGATACTCATAAAAAGGGTCCTACACCGATTTCGCTATTGATACTGCGAACGTTGGTCCTAACTTTCAAATTTTATGTGCCCTGTGTATTTGTGTGTATTTGTGTCAACGTCTTTCCTGCGTCACTGTTCATCCATCCATGGCCTCCATTACCGGATATCTTGCATAACCTCTAAGGTATATCCAAAATATAGGACTACAATCAATTTTGGTTTCTTCTTAGAAGGAGAAGGATCTACTTGCTGCAAATTCGAATGCAATGAAATATTAGAATTGTAAGAAACACTTTTCATTACTGTTAATTGGACGGCACATAATTATAGAAAAAAAGACTAAATTACAACTTGATACCCTCAACTATCCAAAATGTTCAACTTGACACCCTCAACTTTAATAGGTGCTAACTTAATACCCCCAACTATATAATAATTTTCATGTTGATACCCAAAATTTAAAAAAAGACAAAAAGACCCCTCACTTCCAAACGCACCCCCCCTACCCCTCCGTGGCCACCCACCACACCAGCCCCCGCGTCCCCCGGCGAACCCCGCCCCCCCACGCTGCCCCTCGCGGCTCCAGGCCGGCCCACGCCGTGCCCCCACCCCCGCACCCACCTCCGGTTGCGCGCCATGCGGCCTCCGGCGGCGGCGGCTTGCTGTTGTGCCCCACCTCCAGTCACCGACACCGGAGAGGGAGGGGGGAGGGGTTGCCGGAGAGGGAGGGAGGGAGGAGAGAGTGGAGAGAGACAATTTGGTCTCTCTTGTTTTCAGGGTATTAAGTTAGTACCTATCAAAGTTGAGGGTGTGAAGTTGAACATTTTGGATAGTTGAGGGTATCAAGTTGTAATTTAGCCTAGAAAAAATATTGTATAGCAGTTTATTGCCAGTGAGCCATAAAATAGTTACAAGTATCCAGATTCCAGACCCTTTTCCGATCCTTTTCTGATAGTAAGTTGCAGTTCTTTCCTGCAGTATCTCATAAACAAAGGCCATGTTACTTGAAATATACATATCTTTCAATTATCTCATCAACCTAGCCCTTTAGTTGTTGTGAAATACTACAAGTGTAATCAAAAGCTACTCCAGCCTTTATTTAGTAAGTTTAAGGATTCACTTTGGTCCTTAATTTATTTCTTAAGGGGGCACTGACACATTTTGCAGAAAGATAACACAAGCATTTCCTTGTAATCAAGGCTATGTTCCTCTAAGGAATAGGTTGATCATGTATATCTACTTCCAGGAAGAAACCCATCAGCAATGGAATTTGAGACGTCTAATATTCCATCCAAACAAAGTACATTTATGTTTTCTAAGCATGGACAACAGTCCGCATACATTTATCATGAACAACTCTACAGCCATATATTAGATATAAATATATCGCAACCAATTATTAATTTAGGAAGGAAGATATTCACAAACTTTAGAATGTCAAAGAGGTTTAGACATAATTATTAGTAACAATATAAATTGATTAAGCCAAAGAGGTTGGTTATTCCTTTTTCACTCTTTGGCTTAATATGTCAAAGAGGTTTAGACATGTTGGATCACACTTAAAGAATCATAGCATGATTGACCTATAATTCTTAAATACTGTATTATGTGCTCCTTGTTCTGTCAATGTGATTCTCTTATTCTATTACTTAAGATTAACATAAAAAAAAAATAGGAGTGAAGTTATCCAGCAAATGTAGGACGCAAACGGATGGAGATTGGTTTAGCTTTATTGGGAATAGAACATGGAAACAATTCCCCATGATCTAGGATTCTAGCTTGCAATGAGACCACCGCGCCAACAATGAACTGATGGGTGTCTCTTGCAGAGAAAACAAGATAAAAAAGAAGATGCAAAGTAAAGGAATAAAATGGAAAACCTTAACCTGGAAAAAGTACCATGAGAGCAAGACCCCAACTTAAACAAGGATTACAAGGCTTTTACAAGACCGTCTACAACTTTTGCGACACAAAGCAACCCAAGGAAAAAGAAAAAGAAAAGAAACGAAAAAAATGAAAGGAGAAGTATAGTGAAATCTCCAGAGAAACCAAAAACCCCAAAAGCCTGAGAACTACAAAAGAAATTCCAGTTTTTATTATCTTCTCTTTTTTCTTCTATGTTTCTCTGCTCTTAGTTCTTTTTTTGCTCTTGTAGCCGCACAGCCCAAGCTCTCCGCACAAAAAACTAAAATCCACATATAATATAAGGAAGATATCCAATCTCTATAGGATTAATTAATAGAAAAATTATCTAGAAGCCCAATATTTGATTTGGGCTCCAAAACTCCAGTCCCAACATAGTTAATCCAACCATACAATGAACAGTCCAAATATTGATAAATTAATTCAATATAAAACCAAAGGATTTTCCATAAAGGAAACAATAGCAAAATGAGATGCAAAAAGTGCAAAGTTCAAAAGCTTAAAGCAACAACGGTACAGTTAATGGAGGACCAAAAAAAGGACATCAGAGTTATTCTTATATTCAATTTTCAAACCTGAAGGCAGATCTCACAACTCAGATAAATTAAGCTAAGCAGTTGAAGGAGTTGATTTGATCCCATAAATAGAAAGCAGAACACACCTACTAATTATACAATGTCTATGGTCATTAGATATAAAGTGAAAGAAATCGTTGCTAGCTAGTTACATAAGTGTCACCATCTTGATACTTTTAATGTGTATCAGAACACGTTCTAGATTGTTGCCCCCTATAGGACATTAAAAAGGGAGTTTCTTAAATTTTCATCTCACAGGTAAATTTGTAAATATAAGATAATAGAGATGTTATGTTAATAAATTCTATCACCCTTTCGAATACGCACAAAGTTTGTGTTCAAGATTCTTAAATAAGAAAGTTTTGTGATCTTTTACAACACATTAAATCAATAACAAGGAAAAAAATACTGCATTGCAACAAGATGATGTGTTACCACAGTAGGGCAAACTTCAAAGTAGGCATAATTCAAGAAATGCATAATAGACAAATGAATGTCATAATTATTTATATACGTACCTGTACATTAACTACCAGAATTTGTGGCAGCTTGCAAGAAGAAGTCACAACTGGAAGTTCTACGAAGCGAGCAATGTGATTGATTTTCCGCTGACTCAAATAAACATCAACACCAAATGGGTAATATGCTGCATAATTAGGAGCCAACTCTTTCTTCTTATCCCTGAGAGACAAACACAAAGGATATACAGTAAGATAACAAGTCACATCCATATCTTTTCCAATTTTGGTGGCATTCCAGTAATGTGATTGAAAGCCACGAAAACTGGACCAAATGAAAATCTTCTACATCACCTAAGATAACTTTCACTTCGCACTCTGAATGTACCAGGATCAACTTTTGACCAGCTTTCGAGCATTTTCTTCTCCAGTAGACAGAACGGAACTTGAGAACCCGCTAGTGGTCTTTCGAGAAAAAACTTGGTAGAAGCTATAACACATGGAAAGACAAGTCAACACACTTTAGTTCCTGGTAACTAGTATAGGTGAAATAGTCCAAAGATAAGATGGTAACCTAGTACATTAGTGTAATGAACAAGTAATGACTGTAGATAGAATATATATAAACAAATGAGATGACAATACTTTAAATATCTAGTATTAAAAATAAATTTTGAAGTCTCCAGTACAAATTGCGTAGATGTAATATTCCCTATACAAAGGGTCGCCAGAAGTAGCATACTCATTCCAGCTTATTTAAATGTAACAGTGGAGATTCCATTTACCACACATAATAGTATGACGTTTAAATATGTTATCATATCTTCTTAGCGCTCCTCTCTCAAGTGTAACGATGTCGACTAAATACTAATTATGAGTTTTAACCACCCCCAATGTGGCTAGTCTGAGTCGAACCCAAGACCTCCCGTGTAAACCCTCATCATTTCACCAACTGGACCATCCACATGTAGACCACCCTTTGTCTGTTAGCTTATAATGAATAAGAACGATATTTTCATCAGATCTATAGATTTGTGTGTTTTTAAGGTACGGTATAATCTCTCACAATTATGTAGAGCCATATGGGTAGGAGATAAGGAAACATTGTCAAGGACAAAACTGAAGAAGTGGAATGAGAAATGAAAAAACTCTGAAGGGTTTTATAGTAAAAGGAAAGAAAAAAAACCCAGAAGAGAGCATAAAGTTGTTATGAGGTCAGAGATCATCGGATGTCTAGCCAGAAGACTCAGAATAAGTTTCTACAAGCAAGAATATCTATATGTGAAGGCTGCAAATGACATGCAGTTCACATAGCACTAATAAAAGTAAGACCATCTGTTTTAAATTAATAAGGGTTATATAGACAGTTCTTTGATTGAAGCGTAAATAGGGATGCTAAATTAGAAGATTTAGGGCTGGGGACAAAGAACATTGGTTATATCAAATATTTGCAACCAACTTCACCCATTCTGATAAATTAGAAGTTTATACTGTTCTGGGAAGTAAACAAAAGCGTCTAACATATGGGATATAAATAATGGAAAACAAGCTTCCAGATTTGAGCCCGATATTATCAAAGCTACATACAAGTTTTGGTGGACGTCTCATGCACTGAAATATATACAAGATGTAAAGATATCAAATGCCTAGTAGAGGAATGTAGTAACTGTCAACTGCCCAGCAGAGGTAAGGAATTCAATCTTTAGAAGCCAGAAACTCCTAGGAGGTCAACGAATCTCAGTAAGAACCTTCGATTCGGCGTTTCTTACTTGGGAGCTCGTTTGGAGCTCGTTTCCCCGATGACGGGAGCTTCGTTTCTCCGGGACGGAAGCTCGTTTCCCCGACGACATGATTGCTTCCCATAATATGACCATAATTTTAGAAGATGACATAATTTTTGTGAGAGAAATCGGAATATTTTCAATACACATTTATCAAAGTACCAAGAAACTAAAGATTTCTTACTTTGACGTCATAAAAAATTAACATGCAAAAGATCTCTTTGTAACTTTGAACTGAACTTTATAAATTCTAATAAATTTTAAGATATTTATAAGTTTTGATAACAATAATTAATAAACATTAAAAATTTATTAGCACACGCTCCCATCACGCTCCCAAATTTAGAATCTTCTAAGTAGTCGCGCTTCCCCGCTCCCGCCCCCGCTTCCGTCTCCGTCCCCGCTTCTGGCTTCTAAGATTCAATCTCAGGGCCTGTTTGCGTAAATGGTTTGTAAGTATGAAGTGGAATCCCAAAAATCATTGGATGAGTGGCATACACTGAAAAATATAATAGGAAATAAATATATTTATAAGAAGTTCAAGGTGGCACCAATACGATGAGATATTGTTTCAGGTGGTTTGGAACTTTGGATGTGCACAACATAAACCAATAGATGCAATGGTTAGGAAGCGTGATATTAATAAAAAGAAACTGCAAAAACTTGAGGTATGCCAAGGCTGTAAAAAAGATATCTTAAAAAGCTGGATGGAAGAAAGGATTTAATACCCAACCCAAAATTTATGGCATAAAGGCCTTTCTTTTTGTTGTTGTTGCTATTATGGGATTGCCATTCCTTCACTATTTGGTATAATGTGTCATAGAGATGAATGCAGTTTCCTATAACAAATTGTATCATCTTACATGTTCGTCTAGATTCTTTAGTCTAGGAGAACTTTGAGGGTGCTCATTGATTGCATGAGCTTATACTGCAATCCAAAAAATAGGTCTACCTACCTACCTACCTTGGCTAGGAAGTTGGCACCAACATAGAGGGTTGACGTCGGGTTCATAAAACTTTGTCAAATCTTGTATGGAGCTTTCTTATGTTTCATAGCCGACCCCATTGTGATGGGAGAATACTTGGATTATGATGAAGAAGAAGCTGTCGTCGTCGTTGTTGTTTATGAAGTGGGATCCTGCTTCGTGCCAGGTGCCAACATTACAATGTTAGTTTCACATAAACATAGGAATTGGAATTCCACTTCGGAATCTCAATTTCCACCGAACAAAAATGGAGTGGAATCCACTGATTATATAAATGAAATCCATTTCTGTCATTAGATCTCATTATGGGACCATTATGTGACACCGGTAAGTCACCCTCGAGTTAAAAACCTAATTTTATCTAATACAAGTTTGTCGGCTCTAGAAGATAACTTCATCTCCCAAATCATGTTGCAATGGTATGCTTTTGTTGCAATTTTTCTTGTTCTAAATGGAAATTTGGTGTTTACTCGGGGCTATGTGTAATGAAGAGACGAAATGGCGCATAGATTTTGTTGAAAGTGGTGTTGTAGGCATTTTGACCGCAATATATATTGAAGTATTAGGAAATATTGGAAATCGTATTGGCATTACTTATAGCAAACAAAAATTGCAGATGTTGTAAAAGTTGCACCAACACTAGTTATATGCAACCAAGCATCCTCGGAATTTTAATACAGTGAATTGTAATATGCCACCCAATTTCATGTTTCTCGACATTCTACCAGTTCGTGGGCAACCAAATAGCCCCTAAGAGCAAAATTAAAAACGACCTTAAATAACAAGCTCGGCACTCACATAGCGCCGACGTATTGATTCCCTCCAGAGACCGCCACTTGAAAGAGAGCTTCAAAGCCCCCTTCTTCGCCGAGCCAGGCGAGCCCGAACTGAAGGACTTCCTCCTCTCCAACCCGGCCGCCGCCGTCGTAGTGAGACACGGCAAGCAGTTGTTCGGAAGAACGTTCCCACAACCATCCATCATCCCCCCTCCCCCTCCCCTCCTCTCCCCATCGACACTCACGACCACATCCCCATGGCTCACAAAGCTCCTCTTACTGTTCAAACCACTGCTCCACTGATTCCCGGCGTCCCTGAAGGACGAAGCGCTCGACACCGACTCCCCGTCGAGTCCGTGCAGGGAAAACGTGTCTGGGCCACGATCAGGATTCGAATCTTTTTTTTCATCAGAAAAATCAGGGGTTGCAATAAAAATCCGAACTTTAGGGTTAGGGATTGGGAAAGATACCGTCTTGAACGCTGTGGTAGTCGTCCTCGTCCGATCCCGCGGTGTCCGTCGTCTCTTCCGCGACAGCCGGCGAAGCGTCGTGTCGGACACGTGTCGGCGACCTTGGTTCCTCCGGCCCCGACCGGGGTTGGTCCTCGCCTCCCGGCCGGGCGACCTCGCTGATGGTCTCCATGGACTTGATCCGCCTGCGGCGGCGGCGGCGGCGGATGATGCGGCGGCCTCGGTTCCGGTGTCCGTCGACGTCGTGATTCTCCGGCGAGGTGGGGTCCCTCCCGACGCAGGCTTGCGAGCGCGACACGCAAACTCCCATCGGGCCTCGCTTTCTCTCTCTAGAAATCAAGAAGTGGAGAGAGAGAGAGAGAGAGAGTCGGAAGCGTCCGAACAAAGCGGAGGAGGCCCCTAATAAAAAGGGAGGGAAACGAGGGGCCGGCCGCCACGTGGCGGGTGGTTGGTGTTCCCGCCACGCTTCTTGGATTTGTTTTTAAACATGGTGGAGCTTATTGCACCACTTGTTTGGAATATTGCGGGGGAATGAGTCAAACTGTGATCGAGTAGTGCAGTCCTTCATTGTATATTTTGATATTCGGGAAATTTTCTTATTTTGACATTTGGGACATTGTTTGATTCGATTTGCATCAAGTGGACCCGGACCCGTGACGTGTACTCAACAGTCAGTGCTTATGTCTCCTTTGCCTCACGAAATCATTCTTTTTCTTTGATGGATGTCAAAAAATTAACAGAGAAAAAAAAAATTGAAAAAAAGAAGAAGTGATTTTCAATATAAAAAATAATATTTCATCGTTTCATCCGGTGCATCCGAATTTATATAAATTTAATCTAAAATATCGAAATTTAAAAAATTACGAAAAATTTATCAAAACGTCCTTTCCAAAAAAGTTTTATATTTTTTAATATTATATTTCTATTATTAATTTTTTCGTCGTTAACAAACGTTAGGCAAAAAAAAAATTTAATAGAAAACGCTCCTTAGAAAAGACGTTCCTAAGGACGTTTTCTAATATCATATTTTTTTCGTTCTCTGTCTCACTCACTCTCTCTCTCTCTCTCTCTCTCTCTCTTTGCTCTCTATCTGCTCTCTCTCTCTCTCACTCTCTAATATTTTATTTGGTTTGATTTGTGTTGGGGTTTTTTTTTGTTGGTTTTTTTTGTTATTTTTTTGTTGGTTTATTTTTCAGAAAATATTTGCTGTACAGAAAATATTTTTAAACTAATTAATTAAAACGAAATAATTTTTCAAAAATTTAAAATCACGAAAGCTTTCGCCATCTCTGTTGGCAAAATTTTTTTTTTTTTTTTAGATTTTTTTTTTTTTGCTTTTTTTTTTTTTTACAATACTAATTTAGTTTTTTAAATTTTCGACCTCCAAAAATTAGTATAGATAACTAAAACAAATAACAAACTAATTATCATTCATACTAGTATATTAGTATAGATAATAACAAATTAGTATAGATAATAAAAAAATTCAAAAATATAATTACCGAAAGTAAAATTTTGAGGTCGAAACATCGTTTTTTTGCGATTCTAAAATTTTTGAAGTCCGTCAAACGGTGATACTGTTCATCCTGTAGTACTTTTCGATACGGTCATTTTGGCACAAACTGGACCTTTTTTCGATCTCTCAGTCAAAAGTTATGATACTTTAAAGTTTTAAAATTTATATTTTTGTCTGTAACATATACGTCTTGCTTCAGATGAAAATTTTGTCTACACGATTTTTGTTACTCTCGTCGAAAACATACAAATCGACCTATTGTTTAACGAAAAATAATTTCAAAACAAATAGTTATGGGCACTCGAAGTCTGCTCGACGGCAGACGTAATATTCTTACAGCAGATAAATTTTTTATATTTTGGTTGTTCAATGATAGCATATTTTATTTTGATAAATTTTATTTGAGAGGGGGAGAGGGAGAGTTGAGAGAGACAGATAGAGAGAGAGAGGGAGGGACAATTGACATAGAGAGAGAGAGAGAGAGTTGTTAGAGAGAGAGAGAGTTGAGAGAGACAGAGAGAGAGTGTGAGAGATGTGAGGAAGAGTGTTAGGGAAAGAGAGAGGGAACGTGACAGAGAGAGTGTGTTAGGGAGTGAGAGAGAGAAAGAGCGAAAAAAATATAATATTAGAAAACGTCCTTAGGAATGACATTTTTTCTTGAGAGAACGTTTTCTATTTTTTATTTTTTATTTTTTTTGCCTAACGTCTGTTAACGACGAAAAAATTAACGATAGGAATATAATAAAAAAAATTATAAAACGTCATTGGGAAGGACGTTTTGATTTTTTTTCGTGACTTTTTAAACTTCGATGTTTTAGATTAAATTTATATAAATTCGGATGCTCTGGATGAAAATTTCCGCATCCACCCATCAAATGATTAACTTTCCACCTCAAATATTCTTTTTTTTTCTCAATTTACATGACACTTTTAAACACCGAAAACAAATTTGTTAAAAAAATTATTTTTTCAAAGAAAGAAGAGAATAAGAAATTAAATTTCTTTGCATGAACCAAAAGAGACCTTAGAGTAATTATTAAATGTAGCAGTGGTGAGCTTTAATCCCTCCAATAATGTCATGATACATCACTAACTCGTCACATGATGAGTCTGTCCCATTAAATAATTTATCTTAGGTTTGGACTACATCCGAAGTCGATACAAATTATCGATACGTCTCGGGGGTGTCTAACGGTCTGAGCGGTCCGGAACCCAGTCCGAACTCGGTTCAGTCAAATTCGATCTGGACGGACCCAGGCCCGATTAATAGGCCTACTCGGTCCGGCCCATAGCATACCCAAGTTCGGGTTGGGTTTGGATTTGGGGCCCGATAGTCAGGTCCAGCCTAGTCAAATACGTGGGCCGAACCGGGTTTGTCACACCCGGCCATGTCAACTCGGGCGAACATGCCCGTTCGGTGATCCGGATCAGGCTTGGTCCAGAACTGGATGTTTTTTTTCAAAATTTACTAGAATCGAATTTTTCAAAAAAGATATTTAATCGGGCCAACACGGACCCAGCTCTGAACTGACTCGGACTCAGCCCGGTTAGGCCATGTCCACTAATAATCCAGATTTGAAAACATGGCTCACCACGTGCCTATATCAACAGTAAATAGTAAGTCCGTCCAATAATATAATAATTATATAAAAATATTTGACTATTTTTTATAATTTTCTTTTAATAAATATTTGTTTTTTTTAGCTATTTGTATTTACCTCCATTGCCAATTCTTAATTTTTTTACCTTCCATTATTAAATTAATTAGTACTACCTCTATTTTATACATTTATCAAGTATTATTTGTATTTATCATCCCCTCACTATTTAACACTGGTGTGTTTGGGAACTTTTTAGGGGTGGGAGAAAAAAAATTTAGAGAAAAGAAAATGAAGGAGAATAAAATAAGAGTAAAGTTAATTTTCCATTCTTTTGTTTGGATGACCAAAAAGTAAAGAAAAAAGAAGTGAACAATAAATTTTTGTTTATTTGTGGGATAGAAATATAATTATTCTTTATTCTTTAGTTTTTCAAATCATAATTTATGTTTAGTTTTTTTTAGGAGTTCTTGAGTAATTTTTTTTAATTTTCTCCCATCTCTCTCCATTTTCCTTCAAATTTTGGGAAAGAAAATTTTAGTGGATTCCAAGTGTTTTTTTCCTCTCAAATTCATCTCCTCCATTTTTTCTCCTCTTTTTTCCAAACACCATTACTTTTCATTTTCCTCCCACTTTCCTTTCTACTTTTTCCTCCACCCCATTTTTTTCCTTCTCAAACAATACATAAATGGAAAATTTCGTTCAGAGCAACGAAAATACTAAAAATCCCACTAAGAGCATAATTTTTTTTTTTTGCAACAATAGCATCAGAACGCCTTTTCTAATGACGTTTTACGTTTTCCAAGAACATTTCCGTCCAACTCCGTAAAAAAAAACGTTAAAAAAATATATATATAAAAAAAAAAAGGAAAACGCCCTTTGGAAGGACTTTTTCCTAGGAAAAACGTCCTTCTAAAGGACATTTTCCTATTCTTTTTTTTTTTATCTCTCTCCTCTCTCTCAGTCACACTCTCTCCTTCTCTCACTCACACTCTCTCTCTTCTCTCCTCTCTCTGCTCACTCACTCACTTCTCTCTCTCTCTCTCTCTCTCTCTCTGACCCTCACTCTCTCTCTAATCTCGGTGTGCTCTCTCTCTCTCTCTCACTCTCGTTCCCGCTCATCTCTCTCTCTATTCTCTGTCTCTATGTGCTAACTCTCTCTCTCACTCTCGTTCCGCTCTCTCTCTCTCTCTCTCTCGTTCCTGCTCTCTCTCCCACTCAGTCTATGCTTTCTCTCTCTCTCTCACGTTTCGTTCTCTCTCACCCTTGCTCTCTTCCCGCAACGATCTCGTAAAAAAGTGTGACCCATTGCTTAAGAGTTGTATTTTTTTTACTCCCACTCTCTCTCTCTTTTCCTAACATTGATTAGAGAGAGAAGAGGACAGGAGAGGAGAAGAGAATGAGAGAGAGAGAGAGAGAGAGAGGAGAGGAGAACAGGAGAGGAGAGGAGAAGAGAAGAGAAGAGGAGAGGAGAGGAAGAGAGGGACGAGCGGGAAATAAGAGGAGAGAGAGTGAGAGAGAAAGAGAGTGAGTGAGAGAGTGGGTGAGAGGGAGAAGAGTGAGTGAGTGAGTGAGTGAGTGAGAGAGAGAAGAGAGAGAGAGAGAGTGTGAGTGAGAGAGAGAAGAGAGGAAAATAATAATAATAATAAACGTTCTTTGGAAGGATATTTTTATTCTTTACTATTATTATTTTTTTATTATTTTTTTAAACGGAAGTTTTTTTTTTTTCTAACGGAGAGCGGACGGAAAAGCGTAAAATGCCATTCCAAAGGACGTTATGTTGCTGTTTTTGAATTTTTTTTTAAATTGTATGCTCTGAATGAAATTTTTAATATTTTTGTTGCTGTGAACGAAATTTTCCAATACATAAATGGAAGAAAGTGAGAGAATAGTAATGGAATAATAATGGAAGTAACAACAAATAACATTTTTTTTTTTTTTAACTTTTAATATTATTATGTATCATTATACTATTTGACATATTTACTATTCACCACTAACACATTGTCAATCCGTCCCACTTAATAATTTTTCTTCGAATAGAGCAAGAGGATCCGGATCCGTCAATTGTACTCAACGGTCTAGGTTTGGATCTGTAGATTACAAAATCATTGGTTCTTATTATTTATGTTGGGGTCTTTCTCTGGTTCAAATTAGCAATGGAGTTACAAAACCAGGATAGAAAACAATATTTCTAAGCTCATAAATTGGTATTTTTCGTCCATTTCATTTTGTCCATCTTACGAAAAGTTAAGTTCAAATGTGCAATAAATTTTAATTATTTTTTGCCACTTATTTGCTTTTAGCATTTCTCTTTTGATTTTTCTCAGGTTCTAAGTTAGAAATGTTCGATAATCAAATTAAGTGAATAGACGTAATCCAGGTCGGCTTAGAGTATGCTCCAAAAATAAGCCCTCTACTGTTTGTATATTCTTAATTAATTAATAATAATATTTTAATTCTTCTAACTATGCTTACATTAAAAAAATTTATAATTTTTATAATTAACTGAATATATGTCCAAATCTTATAAACATATATATAACAATTTCAAATTAAAATATATTTAGTATTTAAACTAAAAATATGGTATTATCTAAACATATATTCAAAGTTGTACAAAAATATCTATAATAATCTTTAATTAAAATATATTCAAATTATATTTAAACTATTTTAATATAATATAAATTTCATCTATTCTCTCTCTCTCTCTCTCTCTCTAAATATATATATATATATATTCAAAAATATTTAAATATCTAAACTATTTTTCAATAATATCAGAAAATAATAATTTTAAATGCACGTGAGTAACCATACTGTGTAGATAGAATTGTATAAGTTCTACTTAATTAGATTCTTGTAGCTATTAGGGGATGGGTAGTTGTTTTATATTGTACGGTTGGATATGTGAGTTTATATGTTATTTTGGTAAAAGGACTACATTGAAACATAATTTTAGGTATATATAGGAAATTGATACTAGATTTTATTAAAAATGTTTTGTTGTATGATTATGTGTATTTAAGAATGAAATATAATCCGACTATTATTAATATTTTGGTTGAAGTCTGGCTTTACATGATCCTGAGTTGTGAGTTAAAGAGTTATAGTACAAAATTTATCTTTCTATGTTTGGACATGATTTTAATTAGGGGTAAGCATTATTCGATTTTGGACCGAAATTCGAACCGGACCGAATAAAAGATTCAGTTCGAGTTTAAAATTGCTAAAAAAAATTTATTCGGTTTCAGTTTTGGATTTCGGTTCAAAACCGAAAATTGAATAAGACTTATGCAATTATATAAATACCTTCAATTCTCTACATATTTTATGATTAAAAATGTGTATATTTGAAAACAAATATATTTTGAAGCCTAATTTTAGTAATTTAATAATTAATCCAACTTTGGCAACATAATTTAATCACAATACCAACTTCGGGTCCGATCCATTAAACAATAGCAATAGTCCAACCAAATAAATTGGGTTCGGGTCGGTTTCGACTGATTTCGGTTTTGAAGTTTTAGAATTTTAAATTTCGATTTTGACTATTTTTGAAAACAAAACCCTAAGTTTTAATGGCTAACGCTATACTATTCTAGTAATATGTTGGAGCCACATAGAGTGCCGCTAATGTTGTTCCAGCTCAGTTGTGTTTGATATTCCATCTGAGAATGTTCCTGATGAGCCTATGCAAAGCTCCATGCAACACTTGATGTCCAATATGAGGAGTATGTGGATTCACATTTTGTTTCTTTTCCTTTCCACTCTTTTTTCCCCTTTTCTTTCTTTCCTGCTTCCATATCATGGGAATTGAGACAAGCAATGACTAATGGCCTTTTTAAACAACAACTCTAAAAATAAGTCTTTTCTGACATTATATGGATCATGTTAATGCACATTCAAAAAAAATAGAAAAATCTAAATCTAAAAATGAAGATTTACATTCACATTAGCAATATATACGTAGGTTAAAAACATCCGAACTTTTCGGTTTTTGGGGTCTACTCAGAAACATCCCTGCAAGCAAGTAGTCATCCAGAGGTAAGAAGTCAGATTTTTCCTAAACCTAATATGAAATTAAGAAACGAAAACTGATAAAATCTTCATTCTGTGAATATCTTGTTTTGAACAAAGTTCACCAGACTTGTCTTACAACTAGATGACCAAGTCCCAGCAAATACAAGGATTTATACAATTGCTATTTAATCAAAATCTTCTAACGCATATAATAGGTGCCGCTGCCAAATTTGTGAGCATATCGACGACACCATACACGTCTGCACCATCACGCAATCCACCTGTACCAGGCTAAAATATTAAGCTAAAAATCTTCCACATTTTCGGGTATTCAAGCTCCAACATGGTACAAGTTTTTTTTTCTTCCAAAAATATCCTTACATATATTTACTAATTAAAATTATTCATTAAATTAAACATTGGTAGTTACATAATTACGTATAGGAAAAAAAAGATTATTATTTGTTCTTCCAAACATTAAAAAAATTAAAGAGATGTTATTTGCTCTTCTCAAGTAAAATAAAATAAAATAAG
Organism: Iris macrosiphon; assembly: GCA_036927795.1. Lineage (NCBI taxonomy): Eukaryota > Viridiplantae > Streptophyta > Magnoliopsida > Asparagales > Iridaceae > Iris > Iris macrosiphon. The sequence goes on from JAYESA010000018.1 coordinate 14,758,435, forward strand.
AGATTATTGTTTGTTCTTTCCAAGCAGTATGAAATGTGTTGCACACGTGAATATATACTAGTATAATTAGAAGGAATTTTGTAATGCTTTTCACATGAAATAACTAGTAGAAAGGGTAAATTTATAGAAGAAGACGATTACCACGCCCTGGAGCTGATCATTTCCTGAAGAGAACAGCGAACAAAATAGACAGCAGGAGGACTATCATCACCATGATCTGCAAAAGATGCTAAAC